>JARHVA010002734.1:1200000-1530000 GCA_037957365.1 Torreya grandis
CCATCATTTTATAGTTAAAAGTGATCATCTATTAAACAGCACCCTTCACATTTTATCAAACCTTCAACTCACTATCATGGGCCTTGATTTTCTAGTTAATATTGACAATTCCATAATCAATTGACCCAATCAATTTCATCATATCTTTGATATACTTCATGCCATCCAATATAAATTCCTTAAACTAAGATTTAATAGTTTTGCCATAAGTGTTATATCTACTGATGGTGGTTATGGCCTCATTTCTAATTCCAAGGACTCGAGTAGAGGCATGTACTTGAGAAGCTACTAGTGGCTTGATTAGGTTGAGAAGATAGTTAACATATCCAACCAACTATCAATATTGATCCTTCAATTGATTTTGAGTGAGTTCATCATTTTTAGATCTCTTAAAAATTATTTTTTTAGTCTTTGCGAGTTGTGAACATCACTCTCGTAATTTAGCCCTCCAAGAGATTCTTGTTTCATATTATAATCACTCATAATCACCTCCTCTTCATTTTTATCAACATTTAGTTCAATAATATATAAAAATTGAGTTATTTATGGGTCTAGGACTAATATTTAAGTGTTTTTAGTCTTCTTGGGAGGAGGAATCTAGATGAGGTTAGCTACTACATCAAAATATGGAAAATCAGACTCAATAACATTATTTATTTTCTTAGCATTGGTTTCATCCATTAAAATTACATTTGACTGAAGCTGGTCATTTTAGTGATTGAAGGTGGTGGTGAAGGTTGCTTCGGAGGTGAAGATTATAAAGGATGTTAGATATATGGATAGACCCATGGCACCTTAACATCACTAATAATTGCATGTTAAACTATTTCTTGAGTAGAGGCATGATACTATTGAGTGGTGTTCTTGATAAAAAAAGATGTGTCTCCCATAGGAGAAGAGGATTGAAACATGATAGACATATTAAGTTTCATATTATTACCAATCTATAGACTCTCTTCATAATTATTGTTAGGTTGTTTTGGTTTCTTTGGATGTTCATTATCTCTATCATTAGAACTTGTAGAACTAGATGACTGAATTGAAAAATTAGGACTGCTTTTTTTTCATGAGCCCTGGGAACATCCAAAGGAGTTTATTTTAGAGGTGTTTAAGTCCTTGATATCTTGGAGCCTCTTGCTTTATTGAATTATTCAAGTTTTTTTTAACCATTCCATGTATTATTTCAACACATACTTCATTATTATCTGTAAGTTTAATAGCTCTCTAATAGAAAAATTAATGGTTGGCAATGGGGCACTCATAAATTTTTCAACATAGATAGCATCAAGGAGATCACTATTATCATCAATCATGCCTTCTAAAACCCATGTATTAGTGAAGTATTTGATTTGTTCTAAACTGGTTAGACACCACTCATGCCTTATTATTCCATATTCATCAAAAAAATATACCTATTGATCTTCTAAATGTGGAATATGTTCATATAAGGCATAAATCTTGAAGAATTTTTAGAAAAAATCTTACTATCAAAGGAATATCGGCTAAAAAATGAATGCAATGTGAATTTTGAAATCGTATATTCGGTCTCCTAAGCATTTGTTGCATTCTTGCATGTGAAGTGACTAAAGAGATAGGGAATTTGATTTAACTTTTATAGGAATTATGGTATGTAAAACCCTAGTTTACTAAAGTGTTATATTAATGAATTAGGGAATAAATATAATAATAAATACAACCACTAATTTATATATTAATTGACCTATTTGATAATTCTATAAATAACAATGAATTAACATGAATTGTAGTTAGCTAGAAATAGATTGAGATAGATAGATGATGAGCTAAAACTTAGTACAAGAGCTGTACAAAGTGTCTTAACTTAGAATTTGGAGTCAAAAAATCTCTTTGATAAAATTGTAATCCTCTAGATAGTAGTGCACTATGCTAGTGTCCTCAATAGTACACACTGCCCTTCTATGTTTGAGATAATGGTATTTTGAGAGGAAATTCACCTGGTCCTAAAACACATGTGCCTGAGTGGATGAATGGTGATTCACTATCTATTCCCTTTTTTTGATTGATTTGCATGTGAAACTCTAAGCATCCATGTTTTTTAGGGTATTTGATGAGCATAAATAGAAAAGAGTGGCATTATTAGGGTAGGTTGTATGTGACCTCAAAACCCCATGTGATGAGCATTACCTACATGCCAATACCTTGAAAGGGGATCAAGCTCGATGTTGTTCTCCCAATCTAAGTGTTGGTGAAAGTGCAAGTGAATGATAACATGAGTGATAATTTGAGTTATTTGAGTATGACTTTGAGACTAGAAATATGATTAATTTGAGATCTAGGCTGATGTAGATGGGTATATGCAAAAGTAGGGTAGAATAAGGATCAATGACCTTGATTTACACAATTATTAATGAGTTTGTTTTTAAGTATTTACATTTGATTTCCATCTAGTGGATAAATGAATGAAGGAGGTGTATATATAGCATTTTATTGCTTGTCAAGATCTAAAATACGTCTAACCCAACCCTAAATTTCATTGAGTAATGGAAAGATATTCATTGGAGGAGTAAGGAGTTAAGGAACACTACTGCAATCTCTTGGACATTAGTGCAATGAATTAGTGTCTAAAGGGTTATAGTAGTGTAAAGGTGGTAGAAGCTACTGAATGAGGGGCCTATATCGCTATACGATGCCTTAATTCTACTTTTAGTGTGTTTAAGAGTGGGTTGGTCCTACGCTAAAGCTATAAAAGGATCAAAAGAGGCTCTAAGATAGGCCTAGGGATAAGCTAAGGATAAGGTGGTCTCATGTAAAATTCATTACACTAAAATGATATTTTATATGATTACATTAACCCCCCTTATTCTAGAAATTTATCAAAGCAAAATGACTAGGATAAATGAAAAGAAACATAGATGGACTTACCTAAGAGGTGAAGCCCATGAATCTAGGTTTGAGTCTATGAAGCATGCTCCATTATGTATCCTATAAATGAAACATGAAGGAATTATCTCTTACTTAAGAAAAATCAAAACCAAATAAAAAGCTGAGCAAAGAGATGCGAGAAAGAGGAAATGAATTAATACACATCGTTGGGTATATGAATCGATGCTAAAACTTAGGGACATCATATGTGTGTATATGTATATGGCAATCAAATAACTTGGATCGAGTTGATAACTTGCTTTATATTCATGTGTGGGTGCCTTAAGAACTCTAGATGGCCTTGACTCCATCATTACTCACCCTTACTTGGTGGATCACAATTTGTGAATAACTTGGATTGGACTAATAGCTTGTCCAACCCTCCTAAGTAAGTGGATAAAAAACTCAAGTAGGTTATAACTCCATCATTGCCTATGCATGTGTAGTAGATGTATCTATAACTAAAATTTCCTAATGTAACTAAAATTATTTAGGATGTCTCCAGGGCCACATAGAAACCCTAAAATGAAAAATGGATTAGAGGCCACTCGATCACTTAGGTATATAGCTTAGGGAGTACTCAGTAATGCCAACCATTAAAAATGAAATAAGGCATCAATCTAGTGTAAAATTAGTGCAAATGGTGTCTGGAGTAACAACATGGATCTACCATTCCATCTAAAAGTAATGGTGTCAAACTAAACATATGGGAAAAATTTTCCATGCACATGCCCCCAAATTTGATATCTTTGCGTATGGATTGTGGAATGAGTAATAAAAATCTATGTTTGATTATCTTAAACTAAAATGGGATTGATCATTATATGCATGATGCCCCCAACCTGAGTGAACCTATGTAATTATTCTTGTAACTGAGCCTAAACCAAACATATCTGATAATTTGTGATTGAAACTATGAAAACTTAAATTGTACCTATTGTAATTTTCTAGCAATTCTATAATTTTTTATTTTTGGGGATAGTGGACAAGAGTGTGGTCCCTTGGATAGTAGTGCACTAGATAGTATCCTCTATCTGACAATATTGTTTAACTATATTGTTTCTACGTAAAACTAAAATCGATCTATGTGTTACTATTATTTACTATGTTTTCTTGATTTTAAGCTTGATAATCTATGTATGTGTCATAAAAACTATGTTCGGAGTGCACTAAGATGGTATGATCTTTATGAAAAACCCTATTAATTCCCCCTCTTTTGATGGTAGTTATTTAATATCTTTAATAACCATCCTCAACATAAAATCCATGCAACATGTGTCTTAGACTGAAAGTATATGATATCTACATGATAAACCAATATAATGTGTATACATGCCATTAGAATGTAAGATAATCTGAGTATAAGTTGGAAATGTATAATGTATGTTAGATATAGCTTCACATGGTTGTCAAGATAGATATAACAATGTAAACATGTATATGAATATAAAATCTGAGTATAATCTATGTAACTACCTAGGGGGATGGGGTATAATGTCCATCAAGGAACCCAAGGAGGAAAGGGATATGTACGAGGTCCCTCATGACATCACAAACTAAGTGTGCAAGTAAAACATAAGAGACAAGTGTCATGTCCATGACATATACATGAGAGCATACATACAAACACAAGAGGCACGTAAAGTATGCCAAGGGGCCACAATACAAGTGACATAGGCACAAGTCACTAAATTGAAGAAAGAGTAAACATACAAGGACATATTTAGATGTCCACATACATATATAACAAGCAAGTTTGGATTAGAACCACATGGAAGGACATGTTCAAATTTCCACATACACAATTAATAAGGCACACACAAGGTCTTTGGCACATTTCCAAAGCATACACACAATGAAATGAATTGGCTTAGA
Organism: Torreya grandis; assembly: GCA_037957365.1. NCBI lineage: Eukaryota > Viridiplantae > Streptophyta > Pinopsida > Cupressales > Taxaceae > Torreya > Torreya grandis. The sequence continues at coordinate 1,204,777 of JARHVA010002734.1, forward strand.
ACCAAATAACAATGACATATTCAAATGCCATCAAATAGATGTATAAGCAAAGAGACACAATCAAATATAAACTAGGAAATATAGAAATGAAAGTATAAATGAACATGTTGTACAAATCCATATAAGAGTAAAGATGTACATAAGACGAGTATATAGTAGTGGTAGTAAAAAAAATTAGTGTAATATAAGATTATCAATATCAAGATATAATAAATGCTAAATTTGTGATATGGGGTATAAAAAGTTATAACCTGGCAAACTAGAAGTTGTGTAGTATGATGCCCTAAATGGGTGAATGCATCAATGTTGGAGCTATGTATATATGTGTGTAACCCCCAATGAGTAGATATTAGCAAATATGGATATGTGTAGATTATTAGAGCCCTATAATGATTTGTAAACACACAAAGAAAATAATTGAAGCATGTAAGTATGATAAAATTGATTATACTAACATATATAACATATGTAGTACTTGGAAAATATAAGGAAGGTAAACATGGAAATGCATACAATCTAAAATTTGTATTTTCTAATAAAATATTTGAATTTTTTTGTATTTTTGGTATTCTTTTGTGTTTTTTGAGTATAAGCTATGTACAAGCAACATGAAAATGAAACTATATACAAGGAACAAAGTAAGAGAAACTATGTACAAGTAGAGAGGAACATACAAACTAATGAGCTTCACAAGAGACTCAATATCAAGTTGTCCTATATTAAATCAGGGAAGAGTGTCTACTCGTGTTATGAAAGGAGGTATCTAAGATCTATGAATCAGATGTACTAAGTAATTTATATCTGAAACTACCTATGGATTAGGACTATGAATCTATAGAGTTGACTGAATAGGCACATGAATTTTAGGGTTCTTAAGGACCCATATGGTAGAATAAGTTATGAATAACATGGGTGATCTATGGTGTAACACTGATCTAAATGATAATGGGGTAGAGAGAGGCTTTCCAAAATCCATATCATGTCTTTGATGTAGGGGTCCCTCTAATACAGGTCTCTATGGGAGAGTATGTGTACGTGGTAATGACATAGGAGTAGACCTTACCTACACTGGTGGCTCAACTTATATAGATGGTGTGCTAATATAAGTTGTACACAAAGATGTAACTGGTATCTACTATATAACTGGATGTGGAATAGGTAAATGATAGTCATATGGAAGGACATTGATTGTAACCACCTAATTAATATGTATATATTTAAGACATCTATGTATGGTGGATGAAATGGCTCTAAGCTATTGTATCCAAGGCCTACCCAATAATATCTAAAATGATCCTACACTAAGTACCACTAATAATTAGGTGGCCACATGTGTGGGACTAACCTATGGTGTAATTAATATCTCCCTGATGGAGCTTTGAACATGACTGCTAAAACCATGAATAATTATATCTATCTGTGAAATATCTTACTTCAAATAACCCAAGTATTGTATAAGTGTGATATTAAACATGTTAATGCTTGACCCATTATCAACCATGACACTCTGACTAGGATGATGATCGATGTAAGATCATGCAAAGATTTTATATAAATCTTAGTCATCAATGATGATCTCTTGATCTAACAAGGTGATGAGAGGTCTAGCTAGCATTGTAGTATGATACACACCAATGCTATTATTTAGAGGGTGTGTGTCCATCGTATGAGTATGGTAAGATGTTGGTGGTGTATGTGCCTGATAAGTATAATGAACACCTAAAGTGAATTTTGTCTCATTACTCATATGTTTTGGAAATGAATTTGAAATTTTTTCAAATGCTTTTGCTTTCATTGGTTGTGGTCTAGCTACCTTTGTAGGAGTGTCAACATCAATGATATTAAAAACTATCAAATCCTATATATTATATCATAAATCAATTCATCTATTTGTAGTATGGCTTGTTTCGCTATAATAGTTGAAAAGTACATTGACATCATAACTCTTTGGAAGAGGCCTAGTCATATCAACCTCTTTGATGGGAGGGAGAGATATTATGTTAATGTTGACACTTGGATTCAAACCCTTAAGGATATGTTGAGCTCTCCTCATCTACGTGGCATAATGGAGTCATCTCTCTTGCTATGGGTGACAATTTCATTGAGATGAATCTCTAGATAAGGGGCTAGCTCCCCTTGATGCACCTTTAAAGCTCTGTCTAACCTATCAATTGTGTATGAAAAGGGTTAAATTAAAAAACTAAGAAACCAAGTAGAGATGAACTAATGTATAATGTCCTCCCAATTGATTGAAACCACTACTTAAAGATAAACAAATTGTTTCTCACACAAGACTCACAACTCAAGATTCATTAATACATCAATGTTTCATATGCTAGATTTGAGAAGGTATATGATTCTTAGGAAGGGAATATATGATTCCAAAGAGGGATGAAATCATGGACCACTTCTAGGATATATCAATACTTAGAAAAGAATACTAGAAAAGACCTACAACAATCTCCTTTTTTCAAATTGGTAGACCATCAAGAGTACAAGTTAGAAAAGACAATCTTTCACTAGACTACACCAACAAAATTCAAGTAATTACTCAATATTATAGCATATGAGTGGAAAAAACACTTGTATATGCCTTCAAGATTAACTTAAGTACAGATCTAGCCATATTTTTCCCAATAACTAGTGTAGGCTACTGAACTAGCCAAACGAATGCATATATATAGCTTTTGAGAGAGGGCTCAATCAAAGGTAGTTCAAGGGTCACTTGAACGTGTGTTCATATGATAGAATTAGTTACAATTACATGTGGAAGAGAGGTGGGGTAAGCTATGCCATGCCAGGAGGTCTACTTGTTTTAAACCAGTCATAAAAATGATAAAAAGTGGTGCAAAACCTTTAGAATTGGCATAGAAAACTATCTCCATCAAAGACCATCCATGAACATTTGAAAATAAAAATAGGAGAGTCAACACATAGCATTACTTGATGGAAATGGAACTCATTGTGACATTTAGAGAATGTTTTTCCTAACTACCAATCATCCTTTAGATACTTGTGTTTGTCAATTTCATGGAAGCTCTTTGATTTGGTTGGCTTCCAACAATAACTCAAACCGTTGACCTATCCAATTTTTTCTTGCTTTATCTATGCACCAGATGCTCAATATTCTACCATTTTTTACCTCCACATTGCCCTTAGGTTCCCACCAAGCCTTTTTTGACTCCAATAGCTAGTTTCTATAATTTGAAATTGATGTTTGCGGGGCCATCACCTTCCTCGAGTATTTCTTTCAGACATTTGTTTCCCTCAGATTTCTGTTTCAACACTTTTCTCGAAAGAATTCATTCAAGATTTTTCTTGGAAATTCTTACAATTTTCTTGAATAATATTTAGAACCTTTTGTTTCCTTTGTATTAGACATAATGTCTGAAAGAATTGGGATTTGACCTCTCTGCGATGTGGACAAGTTTTCTAAAATAATTCCTTGGACAATCTTTTTGAAATAATTTCTTCAAACTTTTTGTTTGGCCCTTCAAAATTTTGTCTTTTTACCCTTCAACTAAAATAAATGGTCCTTCAACAATCTGTAAATGACCCTCTGGCACTTGGAAATGTACCTTCGAAAAGACTGAAGTGCCCTTAAGAAAATTTGAAGATGACTTTTTTCGAAGTGCCCTTTGGGAAAGTTGCTGGGGACATAATTTTGAAAAAAGTATCCTTCGAAAAGAATGAAGTGGAACATTTCCTATAGAAGTGCCCTTCGAAACATGTAAACTTCCCTTCAAAAATTTTGAAATGTTACCTTAGCCTGAAAAGGTCCTTTGGGAAAATTATGCAGACAATTTTCCCAAAGGAATTAGTCTTCATCTTCAAGAAACCTGTCTCAGACAAATTGTCTGAAGGAATTTAACACTTGGCCAAATGAATTTTTTTAAATAAATAACACTTAGTCAAAAACAAAAGACCCAAAAGGAATACTATGTAAAGGTTTAGTAAAATACCAAAACCAAACTTTTTGAAAGAATTATACTTGTACATTTGTTGTGGGCTTTGTCAAAGAACAGTTCTTGTAAATGAAACCTACATATTGTACTTGGCTAAATTTGAAAGATGCAAACTTGGGAGTGAAATTTGACCAACATTCTTGGTGATTCATAGGTATGGCATGCCTATTATACCTGAGACTAGTTGCTTAAATCCTTCCATTAGGCATGAAGTCACACATATAATCACCCAAAATGGTTTAAATAGACCTTTGGCTTAACAGACACAAGTTGGTTGATCCACATGCACAAAGGCAAAAACACAAACCAAATAAATAGAAGGAAACACACCTGTGTTAAAAATCACGTAGGGAACACAACAACAAACTAAATAAAATACACGTGTTCAACTAGAACACTAAGGGAACATAACAGTCAAAATAAAAGTAGACTAGACACACACACCTATGCTACTATTTACAAAATAGACTTGTAAGGACTAATATTAGAACTTTAGATGTATCCCATTCATAGGGATATGCAATTCTTCTCCATTTATCTTGGTCAGCTAAAAGGAGTTGATTTGATTGCACTTAATAATGATGTGAGGGCCACTCCACAAGGCATCAAACTTTGTATGTCTATTCAGTTTTGCTCTATCCTCATCCCATTTCAGAACCAAGTCACCTTCCTTGAAAAATATTATACTTACTCTTTTGTCAAAGGAATTCTTCATGAGTACTTAGTGGTGTTCCATGGTCTTATGTGCATTATCCCTTGCTTCTTTCAGTTGTATTAGTTCTGTCAATCTAACTTCCATTAGAATATTTTCAAGCAATTCCAGTTGATGTGAAAGTCCTAGAGTAGGGAGCTCTTGAGAGATGGACAACCTATCTTCTCTCCCATAAATAAGCACAAAGGGAGAGTTACCAATTGATCTCTTATGAGTAATCCTATCAATCCATAAGGCTGTCTTCACTTGGTGTGCCATGTTCTTTGATTGTTCTCCAATGTCCTCTTGATGATCTTGATGAGATTCTTGTTAGTAGACTCAACCAATCCATTATCTTGAGGGTAATAGTTGGATGAGGTACTCAAGTAAAATCCATTCCTATTTTCCCACTCAAAAAATTTAGCACCCATGAAAGCAAGTGCATTATCATAAATGATAGTAAAGGGAACCCCAAATATTGTTGTGATACTCTCTTAAAACTCCAAGATTGCATTTTCATTTGACCTTTCAATGCAATGGCCTCTACCCACCTCATGAAGTAGTCAGTAGCAGTCAATATCTGTTTGTGTCCAACACTTGATGGAGTGTTGATCACATCAATGAAAGCAAGGCCCCATTGCATGAAAGGCTAGTCTACTTGGACATGATTCAATGAAAGGGATACAAGTTTCTATTTGCCTATAAAAAAGGCAATTGAGGACACATCCTAACCCAAGAGTAGTAATCCTTGAAAAGGCTAGGCCAATAATACCAAAATCTCATTATTTTTGCAGCTATTGTTTTTGGGGAGAAATGACCTCCATCTACACCATTATGAAACTTTTCTAGCAAGATGCCAAATTGATAATTGTCAACACACCTTAGTAGCACACCATTCACATCCTTCCAAAAGAGAATACCATTTACAAGATAATAAGGAATGGTTTGCAATCTAAAATACATTCTTATTTACTTGTTCAAACCATTAGGACAATCACCATTTTGGAGGAAACCAATGATGTCTTATGTCCAACTTTGAACTGGTATGTGACCAGCTGGTTGGGGATGAGCTTGATTGACCAAGACTTCTTCCCTTGGCCCTTGAAGATCTAAAGCTATATGTTCACAAAACCCATTTCCTCTTACCAAGTTTGTAACCTTGATATCAACGTCATACTCCATCACCTTTGTGATCCACCAAAATCTCTTCTCATTGAGGTTTTTGCTTAGGAGGAACTGTTTGGTGTTAGGATGAGAGACCATGACATGTATCTTATTATTTAAAACCACGTGCCTAAACTTTTTCAATCCTCTTATCACAACTAGACCCTAATTCTCAACAAATGTGTACTTGAACTCATAATCTTCCAATCCTTGACTAAAGAATGCAATGAGTTGTTCAATTTCCTCATCATTCTTTTGCATAAGCATAGCTGAGATTGTGTCAAGGTTAGCAAAATTATAGAGTGTTAAATCCTTAGAAAATTTTGGGTTGAAGAGAGTAGGAGATTGGGAAATTTCTTGTTTTATTGCCTCAAAATTGTTTTTACCTTCCCTTGTCCAAGCAAAAGCTTGGTTCTTCTTGAGCATGGTTGTGATAGGCTTCACCAAAGTAGATAATCCTGGAATAAACCTTCTTATAAATTTGATCTTGCCTAAGAAACTTTGAAAACCTTTCTTGTGTAGAGGCAAAGACAAGCCTATAATGGCTTCAATCCTTTTAGGATCAATATACAAGCCTTATTTTGACACAATGTGACCCAATAACTTGCCTTCATGAACAACAAAGATACATTATTTTGGATTAAGAGAAAATCCAAAATATCTACACTTTCAAAGACTTGTCTTAGATATTTCATGTGGTCATTAACATTCTTGGAAAAAATAGTTATATCATTGAGGTATACAAGCACAAACTCATTAATCAAACCTTTAAAGGCCATGTCCATTGCTCTTTGGAAGGTAGCACCATCATTAAACAAACCAAAAGGCATATTTCTATATGAAAATGTTCCCCATTTTGTGGTGAATGTTGTCTTGAACTGATCCTCTTCATTCACCAATATTTGGTTATACCTAAATAGCCATCAAGTAGTGAAAAGTGTTCAAAACCTCAAACCACTTACAAAATCTACTCCATGGAAGGTAGTGGATAATGGTCTTTGAGTGAAGCTCTATTCTGATCCCTAAAGTCCACATAAAGTCTGATCTCTCCACTCTTCTTTCAAATAGTTACAAGGTTAGTTACCTAAGTTGAGTGTTTGATAGGAAAAATAATCCTAGACTCAATTAATTTGGTGAGCTCTTTTTTCATTAGTTCCTCTATCTTGGAATTGATAGGCCTTTACTTTTGCCTAACTAGTTTATCTCTAGGTTGTAACTCACTGGTGTGATGAGATAGAATTGGATCAAACCCTTTCAAATCCTTGTATTCCTAAGCAAATATATCATGAAATTATTTACACAATTTAATGAAGGCTCACCTTTTATAAAGAGAACATATCTTACCAATTTTTAGAAGTTTGTCCTTAAATATCAAGATTCTTTCATAGTTATCTTCCTTTTTAGAAATACTTACCCTTTCCTTCCTTATTTGATCATCTTCATTGAACACACTCTCCAAAGTAACTAGCCAATTTGGTATCTTGTTTGTCTTCAACTAAATAACTTGTTCTTCATATTGATTGTGAAGTTTCTTTTGGTTCTTTGAAGACAATTCTTTTTCATTTTATATGAACTATACAATGTGTTTATCACTCTCAAACATTTGCCAAGACACTTCATTATCTAGCATAGAAGGTCTCACAATGATCTTGATGTGAGGTTGGTCCTTCTCTCTACTTACATCAATAACTATATCCAAGTGTGCTCCTATCAGAACCAACATATCAACATGTTTATTTGAGTCTCTTGGTATAGGTTGGATATTGAAAGCATCAAAGTCCTCAATTAGATCCCACACCCTATGCTTGTATGACTTAAGCAAAGGGTTCTTGGTTGTAGCTTGGTTTCTCACTTGATTTATAATAAATTCACTATCTCCATATACCTTCAAATTCTTTATTCCCTTTGTCATTGCATTTCAAGTACAACAAAAATTAAATATATATGAAGATAAATATTGGTTCTTTGAGGGAGAAACCAACATGACACCAACTCCTCTCCTATTAGAACTAACATATCAACATGTTTATTTGAGTCTCTTGGTATAAGTTGGATATTGAAAGCATCAAAGTCCTCAATTAGATCCCACACCCTATGCTTGTATGACTTAAGCAAAGTGTTTTTGGTTGTAGCTTGGTTTCTCACTTGATTTATAATAAATTCACTATCTCCATATACCTTCAAATTCTTTATTCCCTTTGTCATTGCCCATTAGAGGGCATGAACCAAGCCTTCATATTCTACTGCATTTCAAGTACAACTAAATTTAAATATATATGAAGATAAATATTGGTTCTTTGAGGGAGAAACCAACATGACACCAACTCCTACCCATGCCTTGATTCTAGAGCCATGAAAAAACATTTCCCATATCCCTTCAAGTTCATGATCCTCATTAGTGAGGGATGGCATAGGAATTTTCTTCTCATGCATACAATATAACCCTAATCCAGTTTCTTCTATGAATACATAGGGGTCATGCTCATAAGTTTCAGTACCATACTCATCAAGAAAGAGGTTAGAAGTACCTTCAAGGAGAAAGGATGTTTCACCACCAATGACACCTTCTTTTTGCTCACTAATTGTACAATTTTGATTTGAGTTTGTCTCCACATATGGTTCAATGTGGAACCTTACCAAGGGTTATGTTATTATAGTTAATTTAGCTCCATATCTTCTAAAAGCTAGAAAAGACCAATCAGCTACAAGGTTACCCTCCAATCTTAGCTTTGAAGTCTCTTGACAAGCAAATAATGAAATGAGCTGGAAGAACAACCACCATAATGTCTTATATGATGTAGAAACTTTGAAAATCATGCAAGAAAACTTTCAAACCTTTAACCAACCCCACCATCTTGGTTGGACTTCCATAAAGTTGCAACACACCCTTATTATGAGGCTCATACTTAAGTCTCAACTTGTCAGCAACCACCTTAGGCATAACCATGGTACTAGCTCCACTATCCACAATATAGTGATGAACCAATTTATCTCCCACAATGAGTGTGAGGTAGAAAGGTGGAGGATTTTTATATTTTGTTGATAGTTCTAGGACATAATTAGGTGTGTTGGTAAGGGCTACACCATTGTGTCTTGGAACTTGAGGGGCTACATGAATGTTTGAGAGTGTTAGGTTGTGGAGCTAAAAGCTTCAATGATGCAGACATGGAGAAGGCCATTGGAGGAGTTGATGGAGTGTCACAAACACTGGCATCGGTCAGGCCAACCGACATTGGTAGAAAGGAGACAGGAAGCAACCGACGTCGGTGACCCCCAGGCAGACAGGGACCGACATCGATCTCCTGTGTGGTTCAACTGCGAGTATATTACAGGTAGTTGGTTGACGAACCATGTGTTTGCATGTTTAGAGCTAATTATAGACTGAGAGCTACGGATCTAATTATTGTATTAGGTGTCTAATTATTGTTTAGATGAGATATATATAATAGACTCATGGTTGTATTGTAAACTTGTGCTAGAGAGTAAGAGAGCATTATTATAAGCTCCTTCTGTGTGTGAGGTGAGTAATGGTGTGTTCCTCCTAGTGCCACAGTACCAAGGTGGGTGCTAGATTGGAGAATCAGTAGGGTTCTTCAGGAGTGTATGATCTTGGTCATCAGGTGAGCATGGTTTCTTTAGGAGATCTACATGGTAAGTAAGATCATTGATATGTATGTTTATGTGTGTGCAAGGTCAAGGTTCACAAGTGTGCAGAACCAGGTTGATTTGTAGGTGTGCAAAGTTAGAAAAGATAACAACACAACAAGGAGCAGTATCAGGAGAGATCTACTTGGAGTACAGGTGTGTACTCAGAGTAAAGAGGAAGGCAAGGAAGATCCTTCCATAAGTAAGGTCTATTGAGGTGCAGGTTGTTGTAGGTTTAGGGGAGATCTAATTGAAGTACGTTTGTGTACTTATGGAGTGCATGGAGCACTTGTGGTGTGCGTGGAGCACAGGTATAAGGTGAACGCCAAATCAGTGTTTGAGTTGGGTGTTGGGACCTAAGAGAGAGAGCTTTGAGGAGAGAATTACTGATCACTTGAGGTGTGGGAAGCCTCTAAAGAGGTGGTGGAGAAGAAGTGGCATCTTATTTATTGTATTCTTTTCTGTATGAGTATTAATACAAGTTGTGTATTGTCTCTCATATCTTGTGTTATTTCTGGATTCTAGTTACTTATTGATTCTGGTTATTTTCACATATTAAGTTACTTGTATTTGGTAATCAATTGTGTGCTTCTAGGTGTTTCATATCCCAACACATGGTATGAGAGCCTGGTTGTAGGTTCTTGAGCTTGATACCAACACGTGGTATCAGAGCTAAGGCTGCAGGAAGCAATTTTGTGTTTGGTTACAGGTCACTCTTAGGGGTTTCTGATTGAGTGGGAGTAGAGCAATGGCAAATCAAAGTAAGCTAAGAATGGAGGAGTTGAAAAGCACAGATGGTCACTTACGGTCCAATGGAAAGAAAGAGCAGGTAAAAGAAGATTATTGGTTGGTAGCAGATCATCAAGAAGGAACTGAAGAAGCAGATGTTGCAGGGGATGTGGCACAATATGCTCTAGGAGGTTTCTTGGATAAAGTTGAATCTTGGATAACAGATTCAGTTGTCTCTTTCCATGCAGCCCCAGATAGAGGAGCTGGTGAGCCTTGCCAAAGAATAGGCAAAGGGGAAGTGAAGCTGAAATTGCAGGCAACCAACACATGGGTGTTAAAGGAGGTCATGCAGGTCCCAGGTTTGGATATATGGCTAATTTCTTCAGAAGAGTTGGGTGATGAGAGGTGCACGAGAACTCTCACAGTGAAAGCACTTGAATTAGCTGGTGGTAAGAAAATAGGTACTCTTTATCTACTTGTTTATATTACTGATTCTTCTTCTGTTGCGGAGACGTGGCTTCGTAGGCTTGGTCACATGAGCAGGGAGGAGATGCATGTTCTTAAGCAGAAGACTGATATATTTGACAGGCTTAAGAACTGGAAAGCTTTGGTGTTCTTGAAGGAGATGGTGGAGAGAGACTAGTGGATGGGGCTGGATACTTCTGAGTAGGGCAGTTTGGACATGGGGATTGATTCAAAGGAGCTCGCGGGTAAAAAGTCATCACTCACAGCAAAACATAGGTACCGGTGTTAGTAATAAAATTGACATCGATGGTAGGTAAGACCGACGTCGGTCACGAGGACCGACATTAGCAGCAGGAGGACACCGACCTCGGCAGGGTTGGTAGTCAGGACAGGTGCAGGAACCGATGTCGGTTGGATGCAGACTGTGTGGTGACCGAGGTCGGTCACTGTAACAAATTTTGGGTGGATAACAAGCTATCAAGGAGTATCAAACACCCATATGGAGGACTGAAGACGTAAGTAGGCCTCAAATTCATTATTCCTCTTCTTTATACTAGTTGCTGACTGCAGAGCAGGAAGGATCAAGGAAATAGTGGGAGTGTGGCATGGAGAGATTGTAGAACCAGACGGGAGATTTGGTAGGGTTGCCAGTCGATATGTTAGCACTGCAAGATGAATGGATACCTTAGTTGAAGAATAGAGAGAATGGACACATGAGATGGAAGGCCAGGCATATGGTCTTGAGGGAGCTGCAGGACAGTGGTATAGGTTTTGACAGGTGGAAGACGCAGCATGGCTTCAGTCAATGTCAGGGTAACTACTGTGGTTTGACTTACCAAGGGGATGATGATTGCAACATCATTCTATTGCTATATGTGGATAGTATGCTAGCTAGCAGGGGTGTACATACAGGGTTTTGTTGAGCTAAGGGTAAGATTAGTTCAGTGGTTTGCTATGAAGAATTTGGAGCAGCAAAATTCTTTGGCATGGGGGACATGGGAGATCATAGGGTGATTTTGTCTCCAATGGGAACTGATGTGAATCAGGTGTTGGCGAGACATAGGATGTAGAATCGGAGCACACCAAAGGATGGATAGTTCAGTGTTTGAAATCACATGAGGTCTGGTATAGACCTGAGTTTTCCCAAGCAGTGGGAGCTATCAGAGAGTTAGGAGCCAATTCAGAGAAGTGAGTTCTCAGGGATTTAAGAGGGATCAACAGTAGGGATTCATGTTATTCAGGGTCAGGACTTCACTACATGGGATTGTAGGCTTGGATGCGGTAGGGTACTTGGATGACAGGAGGTACACCACAGGTTGTGTGGTGGGTTGTCTTCAAGGTTGATCTTGAAGAGGGATACAAGCCAAGAAATAGATTAGATGGGGTACAGGTATAGGTACAGTGTAGCTATTTATTTCCAAGTGGGAGATAATTAGGTTGTGGAGTTAAAAGCTTCACTGATGCAGACATGGAGAAGGCCATTGGAGGAGTTGCTGGAGTGTCACAGACACTGGCGTCGGTCAGGCCAATCGACATCGATAGAAAGGAGACAGGAAGCAACCGACATCGGTCAGAGATCGGCTGGCATCGAGGACCCCCAGGTAGATAGGGACTGACGTTGATCGCCTGTGTGGTTTGACTGCAAGTATATTATGGGTAGTTGGTTGATGAACCATGTGTTTGCATGTTTGGAGCTAATTATAGATTGAGAGCTATGGATCTAATTATTGTATTAGGTGTCTAATTATTGTTTGGATGAGATCTATATAATAAACTCATGGTTGTATTGTAAACTTGTGCTAGAGAGTAAGAGAGCATTATTATAAGCTCTTTCTATGTGTGAGGTGAGCAATGGTGTGTTCTTCCTAGTGCCACAGTACCAAGGTGGGTTTTGGATTGGAGAATCAGCAGGGTTCTTCAGGAGTGTATGATCTTGGTCATCAGGTGAGCATGGCTTCTTTAGGATATCTACATGGTAAGTAAGATCATTGTTATACAGGTGTATGTGTGTGCAAGGTCAAGGTTCACAAGTGTGCAGAACCAGGTTGATTTGTAGGTGTGCAAAGTTAGAGAAGATAACAACACAATAGGGAGCAGTATCAGGAGAGATCTACTTGGAGTACAAGTGTGTACTCAGAGCAAAGAGGAAGGCAAGGAAGATCCTTCCATAAGTAAGGTCTATTGAGGTGCAAGTTGTTGCAGGTTCAGGGGAGATCTACTTGAAGTACGTTTGTGTACTTGTGGAGTGCGTGGAGCACAGGTATAAGGTGAACACCAACTCAGTGTTTGAGTTGGGTGTTGGGACCTAAGAGAGAGAGCTTTGAGAAGATAATTAATATTCACTTGAGGTGTGGGAAGCCTCTGAAGAGGTGGTGGAGAAGAAGTGGCATCTTCTTTATTGTATTTTTTTCTGTATGAGTATTAATACAAGTTGTGTATTGTCTCTCATATCTTGTGTTATTTCTAGATTCTAGTTACTTGTTGATTCTGGTTATTTCTACATATTAAGTTGCTTGTATTTGGTAATCAATTGTGTGCTTTTGGGTGTTTCATATCCCAACAGAGAGTTGTTCTTGTAGAAGTTCCTTTTGGCTAAGCATATGCAATACTTCCCAAAGATAAATGCTTTTCTTGGTATTCTTCAAAGAATCAATAATGTTTAGAGAGAAAGTATTCACCTTGTCTTGTATTCTTGAAGGAAATGAGGGAGCTTAAACTTGTTGTATTGGAGGTTTAGTAGCCTTACTCACATTCTGACTTTGAGGAGTAGTGTGACTAGTAAGATCTATTACATTGGTACTTGCACTTCATGACCTTAGAGAGGCACTACTTGGAGTCACTTGTGCTACTAGATTATCTCCTAAATCCCTATTTTTAGCTCTTGTATTGGCTGTAACTGATGTATTTTGATTCAACACATAATTATATTCTACTTGGAAGTTCATAAAACTAGTACTTTGGCTGCTACCTTCTCCTTGAACATCTCTTTGCATGAAATTTGATTCTTCTAATGTAACATAAGGAGTAGCTCCTTCTTGAGCTACCAAAGCTTGATTACCTTCTCCACCATTATGCATAAATTGACCTTGAGATTGTCCCCAATGATCCAAAATTTCCTCTCTTTAAACTAGATTGGTGTGGACTGGAACAATAGCCTTTGTGGATCGAATGGAATTAGGATTATAGGCATTGGGCTGCCTATTGAAACCTTGTTGACCTTGTCCTCTTCCTTGGTTAGTGTATTGGGATGGAGGTCTATAGCCTTGTTGAGGATAGTATTGAGGATTGGGTAGATCACTTGCATACATTTTTGCTTGTTTGATCTAGTCTTGCAAAGACTGAATCATCTCATCCTTATTTATAGCATCATCCACCTTCTTGGGAGTGGTTTTAGGTTTGACATTGGTATTGGTAACTTGTGCTATGCTTTGGGCTTCAACTGAATTATGAGACAACAAAGGCACGAAGACTCTTGGAGGTAATTTCCCAGCTTGTATCAAAATATTCTCAGCTTCAATGGCTATCTCATATGCCTTTTGTATAGTAAATCCTCCCATTAATTGCAACATTACTTCTACATCAATGCCAATAGCCTTAAGATAGGTGGGGAATACAAAGCTTGGAGGAGGCCTCATAATAGGTGGCAACCTACACCACGTTCTTTGAAACCTTTCATTAAAATCTCCCATAGACTCATGAGGACCTCTCTTTATCACATTCAGTTGGTGAATTAGTGAGGTATGGTCACTATTATTCTCAAACCTATTCACCAACAAATCTCCAAAGTCATCCCAATTAGTAATAGAACCACCTTCCAATGATATATACCAATCAAGTGCCTTACCCTTTAGAGACATGGCAAGTAATCTAATATCTATGTTAGCTTGGGTGATATTGTGGAATTTGCAAAAGTTTGAAATGTCCATAATGTGTTCATATGGGGTAATAGGACCTTTTCCATTGAAATTAGAGAGAATTTCGGTATCATTGGGAGGAATAGGATCATATGCAAGAAGGTTAATTGGATTTTGGATTTTGAAGGCTGGGAAAGGATGTCTTCTAGCCATCTCTTCTTCCTCTTATTGATCCCCTTGATCTTATATTACCTCAACTTCTTCTTCCTCTTCAAAACCTTCCTATTTTGGATCTCTAAATTCTAAAAATGGTTCAAGATGTTTTTATTCAATAGGAGTTTTAGGTAGAGGGACTTAATTGAAGGATCTAATAGAAGATGATCTAGTGAATACCATGAAGTATAATATGAAGAAATTGATTTACAACCAAAAATTCTCACCTTTTAGAGTCACCAAATGCTGGATTAAGAACGTTTTAGCAACCTTGGACTTGTCAAGGCCAACATTCACCTTGACATGGAAATAATTAGGACCAGTTGTCCTAATAGGTGTGCCAGAATTGTTGACACTTAGATTTTTACCCTTGAGGATATGCTCAACTCTCCTCATCCAAGTGGCACAATGGAGTCACTCTCTTACTGTGGGTGACAATTTCATTGAGATGCATCTATAGATAAGGGGATAGCTCCCCTTAGTGCACCTATAAAACTCTCTCTAACCTATCAATTGTGTATGAAAAGGGTTAAGGAAAACAACTAAGAACCAAGTGGTGATGCACCAATGTATAATTGCTTCCCAGTTGACTAAAACCACTACTTAAAGACAAACAAAGTGTTTCTCACACAAGACTCACAACTCAAGATTCATTATCACATCAATGTTTCATATGCTAGATTCGAGAAAGTATATGATTCTTAGGAAGGGAATGAATGATTCCAAAGAGGGATATAATCATGGACCACTTCTAAGATATCTCTACACTTATAAAAGAATACTAGCAAAGACCTAAAATAATCTCCTTTATGCAAATTGGTAGACCATCAAGAGTACAAGATAGAAAAGACAATATTTCACTAGACTAAACCAATAAGATTCAAATCATTACTCAATATTAGAGTATATGAGTGGAAAAAACACTTGTATATACCTTTAAGAGTTATTCAAGTACAAATCTGGCTAGAGTTTTCCTAATAACCAATGGAGGTTGCTGAACTAGCCAAAATAATGCATATATATAGCTTTTGAGAGAGAGGTTAAGCAAATGGAGTTCAAGGGTCACTTGAATGTGTGTCCATATGAGATAATCAATTACAATTGCATGTGGAAAAAAGGGGGGTGATTTATTCCATGTCAGGAGGTATAATTGTTTGAAACCAGTCATAAGAATGGCAAAAAGTGGCGTAAAACCTTTAGAATTGGCACAGGAAACTGTCTCCATCAAAGACCATCCGTGAACATTTGAAACTAAAAATAGGAGAGTTAACACATAGCACTGCTTGATGGAAATGGAACTTATTATGATAGTTAGAGAATGCTTTTCCTAATTATCAGTCATCCTTTAGACACCTATGTTTGTCAATTTTATGGAAGCTCTTTGATTTGTTTGGCTACCAACAATAACTCAAACCATCGATCTGTCCACTTTTTGCTTGCTTTGTCTATGCACTAGATGTCCAATATTCTACCATTTGTTACCTCCACATTTGCCCTCAGTTCCCACCAAACCTTTTTTGACTCCAATGGCTAGTTTTTGTAGTTTGAAATTGATGTTTGTGGGGCCATCACCTTCCTCAAGTATTTGTTTTGGACATTTGCTTCCCTTGGACTTCTATTTTGGCACTTTTCTTGAAAGAATTCATTCAAGCTTTTTCTTGGCAATTCCTGTAGACAATTTTCTTGAACAATCTTTTGGGCCTTTTGTTTCCTTTTTATTAGACAAAATGTTTGAAAGAATTGGGCTTTGACCTCTTTTCGATGTAAACAAGTTTTTTGAAAGAATTCCTTAGACAATCTTTCTGAAGAATTCCTCGGACAATCTTTCTATAAGAATTCCTTTAAAATTTCTTTTTGGCCCTTCAGAATTTTGTCTTTTTTCCATTTAACTGAAAGAAATGGTCCTTCGGTAATCTATAAATGACCCTCTAGCACTTGGAAATGTCCCTTTAGAAATATTGAAGTGCCATTTGGAAAAGTTGAAGATGACTTTTTTCCAAAGTGACCTTCGGGAAAGTTACTCAGGACATTTGTTTGAAAAAAGTATCCTTCAAAAAGAATGAAGTGGACCATTTCTTGTAGAATCACCCTTCAAAACTTGTAAATTGCCCTTTATAAAAGTTGAAAATGATCCCTTAGCCTAAAAAGGTCCTTCATGGAAATTGTGCAAATAATTTTCTTGAAGTAATTAGTCTTCATCTTTGGGAAACCTATCTCAAATAAATTATCTGAAAGAATTCAGCACTTGGTCGAATGAAAAGTTTGAAGTGAATAACACTTAGTCAAAAACAAAAGACCCAAAAGGACTACTATGCAAAGGCTTAGAAAAAGACCCAAATGAAACTTTTCAAAAGAATTAGACTTGCACATTTGTTTCGGGCCTTATTAAAGAACACTTCTTTTGAATGAAACCTACATACTGTACTTGGCCAAATTTTAAAGATGCAAACTTGGGAGTGAAATTTGACCAACAGTTAGATTCCAAGAGTTATTGGAGAAGATGTGCTAGTAATTTGGGAAGGTTTGTGAAAGGTCTCCTTGGAGGAGGTTATAAAACCATGTAAGGAGATGGATCTAAATTTGCATTAACCATTGTCATTTGATCATTCTTGTTTTTAGTGGGCCTCACCTTAAATTGGGGCTTATTATAACTCTTATTAGTTAAATCTGATCTAGTTGTGTACTTTAATTTGCCTATGGAGAGAAGCCTAACTTCCCACTCTTTCATTATATGGAATACATCTATGAATGATGGAAACTTTTTGAATGGTATGGATTTATGCAATATTGGTAATAAACTATGCTTGAATATGTCCTAGATTTCTCTATCTACCATGGGGCTAGTCATCTTTGCAAGTATACTTTTATATCACTAGACATATTCAAATATTATCTCATTGGATTTTTGCTTGAGTCATGAAACTTGAGTGTATGAAACCTTATGATTGATATTGATTGAAAAGTGTGTTAAAAACATAGCTTCCATTGGATTACATTTTGTGATGGACTGATTAGGAAGATCATAGAACCACTATAATTCATATTCATTTAAATTGTGAGGGAACAACTTAGTGAGGAGCCATTCATTAGACATGTAGTCCAAACATGATACATGAAAAACATGTATATGATGCTTTGGGTCACCCTTACCATCATATAGTGTAAGCTTGGATGACATAAATCTAGAGGGCAAAGCATTTTCTACTATATGTTTTGCTAAAGTTGTATGTAGGAGCATATGAGAGTTTAAGACATAATATGGTCTATTAGCACCCTGTTGAAGATGTAACACCTTAGACTATAGATAATTGATATCCTACCAAAGGGATTGCACATCTAAAGAAGAGGAATGTATACTAGCCGTAAGAGGTGGCACCATTGGTGAGGGTTAGCTACTTGTATCTTGTTACAAATTCTAAGTTGCCCCTATAGTAGGTGTAAAAATATTATTATTTGAGGGATTGGATGTGTTATTGATTTCTAATATAGATTAAAAAATATGTGCATGATCATGGGATTCTTCCCAAGTATATCTCTAAAACTTTGTAAGACCTTAGCTTTATTAATTATTAGATTGTCATCATGAAGATGGGTGAGTCTGTCTTGAGTCCTATCTTATGTATCGTCAAGATCTTGATTGTATCCCTCTTGTTCAAATGTATTATATTTAAAGTCCACATAATTGGGATGTGAAGGATCAATGAGGGGGGTTGTAATTAGTCTTTTATCCATGGTATAGGTTTAAATGAAATGAATTTGGATATATTCAATAGGGTTACCACTAATCCTAGCACTTCTTCTTAAAGAAGAGATATAAATTTTTGAGATGGCATATAGTAAAAAAGATGAAAGAGGGATTCTATAAAAAAATATATGGAATTTTAAAAACTTATCACAATAAATGAAAATATTAAAAATAAGGATACAAACCCTAGGACCATCTAGGGATGGGGTTTTTGCACTGTTCAAAGTAAGTCAGGTTCACCAAATGATTTAAATTTTAAGGGGATTATGGTATGTAAAACCCTAGTTCTCTAAAGTGTTAGATTAATAAATTGGGGAATAAATATGGAAATAAATAAAGTCATTGATTTGTATAATAATTAAACTATCTGATAATTCTATAAATAACTATGAATTATATTAGGTTGTACTTAGCTATAAATTGACTGAGACAAATGGATGATCGGCTGAATCTTGGCATAGGAGTTGTGTAGAGTATCACAAGATGGAATCAGGAGTTAAAAAATTTCTTGGATAGAACCATGGTCCTATAGATAGTAATTCATCATGTTAGTGTCCTTAGGGGTGTAGTAGTGTCCTTTCGTAGCCGGGATAATGATCTTTTCAGAGGAGATTTGCCTATTCCTGAGATGAATGTGCCTAAGTGGATGAATGTAAGGGTGAAATGAGTATCACTAGAATTCAGTTTCACTTGCACCAA
This sequence comes from Torreya grandis, assembly GCA_037957365.1. Taxonomy (NCBI): domain Eukaryota; kingdom Viridiplantae; phylum Streptophyta; class Pinopsida; order Cupressales; family Taxaceae; genus Torreya; species Torreya grandis. Next base: position 1,223,947 of record JARHVA010002734.1, read on the forward strand.
CTCTTAGATTGGGATAACTACATAGGGCTTGATCCCATTTTGAGGTATTTGTATGTAGGTAATGCTCAATACATGAGGTATTAAGGTCACATCTAGCATACCCTACTAATGCCATTTTTTTCTAATTATACTCATCAAATACCATAAAATCATTGGAATCATAGGGTTTCACATTCAAGTCATTAAAAAATATGGAATATATAATGAACCAGGCTCTATATGGTAATGTAGCAGATAAAAGCATAATGGTAAAAACGTAGTATGACAAAAATGTAGTATGACAAAAATGTCACGAGGACAAAAAATAGTGAGGAAAAATGTCACGAAGAGAATAATTGAGACATTTTAGTGATTATCACATTGTTTATTTGTTGTCTAGTTCATTTTGGTGATAGTAGTTAACATTTCAGGGTGGAAAAGTAATGCACCAAATTTACAAGTAAAATAATAGAGGAAAATGTGATTTCATGAGTTTGGAACTTTAATTAAAAGTTGTGTCATCTTCACAACATTACCTAAACTACTACATTTTTTCCTTGCTACATTATATCCTCACAATATATTTTCATACTACGTTTTTACCACTACGTTATTTACTGCTACATTTTTATCCATTACTTTTTCATAGGAAGCCCTAGTATGAGTGCGATTTGATTTATTTAAGTGTGAATTTGAGAATGGAAATATAAATAATAAATCTTTGGGATGTTGTAGATGGATGTATGCATAAGTAGGGTAGAATAAGAATCAATGACCTTGATTTGCATAATTATTTCTAAGTTTGTTTATGAGTATTTACATCTGATTTCCATCTAGTGGATAAGTGAATTAAAGAGGTTTATATATATAATTTTGTTGCTTTTAAAGGTCAAACTAGGTTTAGGCCAAGCCTAAATTGCATTGATGAATGGAAAGATATCCATTGGAAGAGTAAGGAACTAAAGGACATTAGATTTTTCCCTAGGACATAAGTGTAGTGCACTAGTGTCCAAAGGGTTGTAGTAGTGTCCATGTGCCAAAAGTTGGTTAAATAGGGGCCTAGATGCCTAAGAGGTGGCTTAATGCTACTTTTGGTATGTCTGTGTTAATGTCCTAAGGACCGCACTAGTGTCTAAGTGGTAGAAGCTGATGAAATAAGGGATTAGATGCCTAAGAGGTGGCTTAGTGCTATTTTTTGTATGTTTGAGAGTGGTTTGGATGCACACTAAATATATAAAAGGATAAAAAGAGGACCTAAGATAGGCCTAGGAATAAGATAAGGATAAGGTGGTCTCAAGTGATACTCATTGCATTGAAATGACATTTTAAATGACTACAAAATGCAACTACCAAAACATGTCTATCCCTATTATGTTTGTGCATTGTATCCAATTATCTACATAATTCAATCAATATGATTTTATTGTTGGCCAAATTGGGTAGCTACAGAGGGTATCCTTCAAATCCCCCAACTATAATATATGTTAATATCTATAATTGGATGAAGTAGTTCTCATATTATGAAAATGGGTTGATTGCTTCATAAGATATTCTTATTTCCCAATCTTCATTCAAATGTTAGATGATTCTTGTTGGGAAGGCGTCTTTAACACATCTGAAGTGTCTATTTTTCTTCTTTAGAGTCAAATAAGAATAGAACTCATATATTTTGGAGGATGCATTAGAATTGGCTAGCTAAGTGAGACCAAGGTACATTCTTTGGTAGAGTGTACCAAGTATGAAATCATGAAAAATTAATTTATTTACTCCATGTTGATTAGTTTATGTTGTATAGAATTATTGATCGTATTTCCCCATTTGATGAATTATTTCCCACTATAAATGATATTCATAGCCATAAAAATCCATGGATAGAAATTCATGGTGTTTACATTTTTGAACACATGATTGAGAAGAGTTATCGTGACTGATAGCTCTTCTTTGAAGTCAGACCTAAATAAGATCTAAAAATCTTAGAGGGTTGAATTCTCTTATGATTTAGCCATGCATCGTTGGTAGATAATTTTTTCTACTACTTTTGTCCCAATCATGTTGTCATGTTGCCACACTCATCCTTGCATAAGTCTCATGCATAGGGATCCTCAAAGTCATGCCCATTTAGTTCCCGTCTAACTTATCCACCAAAGACCCACCACTTGATTTAATTTCCTTGGTCTTCAGGTCATAACACTAAGCACAGTTGAATACCAAATCTAAGCATTACACTGAGATAGAGAAATCAATTGCTTCTAGAAATCCACTCTCTAAGAGGTGAACTATCAAATAATTTGGTTTTGATGCATTCAACCTCTTATGGAAATATTTGGGATCTATGTGCCCAATCTATGGATTACCAATTTTATAAATGTTGTTGTCCATGACCAACAAAGGCTTGAACCCCATATACTTTTATTTAATTTTCTTTGATTTTATGATTTAAAATGCTACTTCAACAAGGATTCATAAATAAAGTGGATCAGGAGCCAAGAAGTGTTGATGTGGTTGTAAGTAAAAACTATGGTTGTCATGAAATATTTTATGCCTCTTTAGAAAACACCTGAAATTAATATGTTTAAAACCCAAAAATGTTAGTTCCCTTAGTTGAACAAGTTTCCTCCTAGATGAAAACTAAGAAGATAATGTACTATGCCTACTAAAAATGATACCACTTAGAAGTACTTAAAAAATGGATAATATTTTGTCAAGAAATCATATTCACTAGAGGAAATGAGAGTTGGGTGGATTTTTGAGTTATGTTTGGATAGAGTTGCGAGGAGAAATTAGCCTCCATGGTTATTTTATAATGCTTTGACCTATCTATGTAATTTAACTATAGATTTAGGTGCATGGAGGCATGGATCATAGTAGCTACATTTGTGTATCCCGTAAGACATAGTAAACGTGACCTATTGGGCATGCAAGGTGAAAAAATAGGTTCCTACACTTTAACATATATTTTTAGATTTATTCTTGGCTTTGAACAAATTTTAAAAAATTCATATTGTATTTTAGATTTGAATAAAGTATGAAACAAAAATGCAAAAAAAGAAGAGTTCATTTACAAGAAATCACACAAAAATGCCACGAAGCAAAACCAAGAACACAGTCATCATCCTTTATTGAAGCATCCTAGAAAGTTACAAATCTAGAAGCACTAAATTTCCATAATCATAGAAAACTAAAAAAATCAATAGAAACATGTTTGTATAGGTAGTCGATTATGGTGCTTGTCTAAATCTTGGACTCATAATTATAGTCACCTTACGGATTGCAATCAAATTCCAAGGCTTTAGTCTAGTTAATCTCAAAACCTTATTTTTAGTCTCACGAGTCAATTATAGAGCCCAAGTGTGTCTATTTCAATCATTTACCTCTCTTTATCTATCTTTTCAATTTGATCTTTCAATTATCAATTATTCAAGCAAGTTCAATTCTCAATTGTATTAAATCAAGGAAGTTTCATCCATGATTTTTTTTTTAATTACATAGATTTTACCTTGTGTAAAAAATTTTAATATATATATATATATATATATATATATATATATATATATATATATATATAATATCATATACCCCTTATGTCACTATTTAGTAAAATAGATGGTATTGTTATTGAACCTATATATATATATATATATATATATATATATATATATATATATATATATATATATATATATATATATAAATATATATATATAAAGTTAAGTTGTAAGGAAAACAAAATATATTGTAAAGTAATATGAGGTCTAACACAAAAGGAAACATATCAATAAAAGCTTAATCTAAATCAATAATAAATATGCACATAAACACACTTAAACCATAACAAATTATTAAAATTAATTATCTACACCCATACAAAAACAAATGTTAATATGGAAAATGATAAATAAATGTCGAAAGGGTGCATTTTACTTTTTTAAATGTCTTTTTTATTTATTTAGATTTTTTATTTTTCATGTTAACTCCAATTTCAAGTTGAGCTTAATTTAAGTACTCTTATTTAATTATTTCAATTCATTCATAAATAATCATTATGATTGGTGTTTACAAAATTATGAGAAAATTATGCATATTGAGATTTTCCTTTATTAATTTCTAGTTTCATCAATATTTATATTTCCATCCACTATTTTAAATTCTATTTATCTACCTGACTAATTTCATTATATCTTGTGTACACCTTACTTATTGACACGAGATCATGACTGAGTTAAACCACAATCCAAGATCTTTATTCATCCATCCCTATCTGGTAATACTCAAGTATGAGATTAATTTTTTTGCTACTTTGATATACACACTTGTATTTAATTATGCATTTCATTTTTTCTTGTGTTTATCATGATTTATCATACTCAACCTATTTGTGTACATTTAACTCTTTTCATAAATATCACCCTCACATTGGAATCCTTATATTCTTGTTTTATCCATATTTCCTAATAAATACCTTACTTCTCTCAATTTCCTACATAAGGATCCCTTCAGTGATCCTCAGGCTAGATTGATCTTTATTTTTAAGACTTTTTTTAATCTTGACCATAATCATGGGTCTACGTGTAGAGAATAACTATAATCATGGTTTCATGGTTCTAACTGCTCATATTTTGTGGGTCCATTAACCTTGAGCTGATTTCATGTTCCTTAAAGATTAGTTCACACTACTTTTCATGGTCAACATACTTATGAATTTGCCTATGCATATCCTACATATATAAATATACTCTAAGTCATTTAAAACCTATTAGCTGCACATTGAGAATATCCATTACACATTTATCAAAAAAGCATGTGGCACACATTAATTTAAGTTTGCTTTCATAATCAATTTATGTCTTGTGCCAACACATATTGTACCAAAAGAAGGTCATAGAAAAACATATAGTTGAGTTTATTCATCTAGGAGAGGTGGTGGAGTCTTTTCTATTATTTGGGTTTGGATCACTCACGAAGCACCAAAAGTACATTGAGCACTGATTTTGAGCATGTGAGATATGTAGCTTCAATCTTCATGAGGGCTCAAGTTACTACCCTTGCACATATTCTCTATTCAAGTGTGAAATTTTGGAGAATTAGGGTTAAGTGAATGAAGAGTAGATTTAGAATAAAACACATAAAAACTCTACAAAGCAAAGCCAATAGCACAATCGTCATTCGTTGTTGAAGCATCCTAGAAAGTTACAGATCTAGAAGCGCCAATTGGTAGAAACTTATTTGAATATGTAATTGATTTTGGGACTTATCTTGATCTTGGACCCACGATTCTAAACACCTTTTGGATTACAGTTAGATTCTAAGGTTTTTGTCTAATTAATCTCAAAACCCTGTTTCAAGTTTTAGAAGTCAATTCTAGAGTCCAAGTGTGTCTAATCTTTCAATTATCAATTATTTAAGCTTTCAGTTCTCAATTGTAATAAATAAAGAAAGTCTTATCTACCGAATTTTTATATTTATATACATTTTTTCTTGAATATAAAATTTTACTATTTACATAATATTATATACCCCTTATCTCCATGTTTAGTAAAATAATTTTATTATTGACCTAAAATTTAAAAAAATAAAAATAAAAATAAATAAATAAATAAATTAAAAATTAAAACTAAATTATTAAAAAAATAAAAAATATTTTAAAAATAATATAAAATCCAACATTTAGAAAAATTGTATCGATAAAAACTTAATCTGAACTAATAATTAATATACCCAAAAACTAAACACACATTAAAGTTAATTATATATACCTATACACAAACAATAAATGAGTGCCAAGAAGAGCCAATTTTTCTTTATTATATTCTTTAAACCTACAAAAGCAAACTAGGACAAAACAAACTCAGTTCACATCTTGAGTCTATAAAACAGGAAAATAAATCTACTTAATGACTAACTACAACATCTAAGAAGTTTTTACGGTAACATCACAGAGACCCTCGATCCACAGTATACCACCAGCGCTCCAGTAAAATCTTCTAAAGTGGCTTCCTCCATGGCGTGCGCCTGCCCACAGCCCTACCGTGCCTCTAAGGACACGGAGAGGGAGGCATCTGTACGACGACTCTTCTGTTTGTTGATTGGCGTACTTGTCTCAAATGAAAGTGGAAGCTCAAAGGCCTGGAGGGAAGCCTCGCCTTCAAGAGTTTCCACTACTTGGTCTCATGCTAGGTCTTGCTTCCAGTTGAGAATTACAACAAAGCACTCCCAATTTCAGCACTCTAACCATTTCATCTTCAACATATTCGCCGGCAAGCTTTGCATCGGCTGTATCCATAAGCCTACCGTTGGTATTCAGTTATAACACCCAATCGCAAAAAATTATTTGATCAGCATCGCAAAAAGGATTTACAGGATGCCTTCCACATGCTACCTCCAACAACAACACTCCAAAGCTAAATACTTCGTTTTGAGAAGTCCGCGACCAAAGACCGACGAAGACCCGCACACACCGGGAGTTGGTGTGTGCTGGTTAAGCTCATGGGTGAGATATAGGTAGTTTTCATGTTGAAACCCCTTTTGCAGGATTGTAGAGGGGGACACGGGCTATATAACATATTTTATATTATTTTATTAAAGAATTGTTTTATTATTGGAAGGGTTCAGAAATCATAATATTATAAAAAATAATAATACATGGAAGTTGTATAGGAAAATAGTCGTTTGATATTCACGGCTCATACTTCAGGGTGGGAAAAGACCAGATTAAAATATAAGTAGAAATTAAAAAAGAAACCTGAATTTGTTGCTTAATATTAGTATTTTTTGTTGAGTAAATAAATATTTTTATAAAAATCATGTATACAATTTTGATCAACATGTTTTGGATCACAATTCATAGTTCATTATCTTAAAAAGTTTAATTTTGAGAAGAATAATATTTTTTTATGATTTATTTGAAAATATAATATTTTAAACTATTAACATGTCCATTTGTTACTAATATAGGCATAAAATACCATTTCTTTGAAATTCTATTGGATCGGAAATTTGAAATCAGCGTTGACGTACTTAGATGTTGCTTTTCATGGTGGGTGATATAGAATTTATGTAGGTCTATGGTTTGGTGACACATTCAAGGTAAGGATGATCTGAAGAGCCATAATATGTAGCATTTGAGCAGAGAAGCATGGATTCTCTATGGCCAATAGCATTGTGTTGTAGAGGTGCAGAATAGAAAGATGATAATTAGAATGGAATGAAATGAAATGAAACAGTTTTAATTAAGTCCATAAGAAAAAATGGTTTATGGGACCACCGATTATACCAATTGCTCCAATTAATTAAAGATTTGTGGGGCCAATTTTATCTTTTAAAATGTTGTTCCTCCTTTTACTGATTTGAGTTAACATCTCCTCCAACTCTTTTATTTTGGAATGCGATGGGATTTGTCAAGGGGTCAAATTGACCAAACTATATTTGTGTGGCACTGTTTTCAATCTTTGAGTTCTTCTGTGAGAACAAAATTCTACAAGTAGTACAAACTACACCTATAATGTTTACTTGTATACAAGGACATGCACAACATAGTGGTACTCTTTTATATTTCAAAGGATTAGATGCAAAAGCTAAACACAACACTTGCAATGAAATAAAAATCAACTCTAACACTAGAGCAATCACACAATGCAAGAAACAATTGGGAGAAACATATATGTCATATTAAATCTTTTAGGACAAAACAGTCCAAAGTACAATAAGGTAGGCACACGACTACAAACACAACAACCATCGAGTTAGGCACAATCGGCAATGCTTAGCAATTACTCAAATGGTTACAATAGACAATTCCCTCCTAAAGTTTGATTACCCTCTACCAAGAACAACCCATCTTCATAAAATCTAAGACCACCCAAACTACCTACACGAATAGATGTCCACTGCCCATAACAACACAAAACAAAAAACACAATGCTTGGCTTTAACATTTTGGCAATTCAAACTTGCGTTCACTCAAATCATTGCACAAAAAAGGCTAATGAATCACTTGATCAATACATACCAAATCCTAACTGTGGGTAACGAATGTCGACGTCGTACATCTATTATAAGATTTGCATTATATTATGGTGAGTTTATAGACAATAGTGAAGGTGTAGATACCTTTGAACGTATGTATAAAATGGCTTGCTATCATTGTAATAAGTAACCCAATTGAAGAACAATATCATAAATGTATGTCGGTGCCATCTAACTTCTATCTTGAAGCACTTGAACATCTGGAAATAAATGATATGCAAAGTCTACTACAAATACCAATGCTAGGACTACCGAATCTCCATATTCTATGGTGATTTTATGAATAAAACATGTTTTTGTCTTGAATTTGACGAGTAATTGGTATCTCCTTCAAATTTGCGCTAATTTAAGTCAATTGGGACTTTCTCTTGACATGTAATGCAATATTATGTAAGGCATATGCTCTAACATTTTCCAAGGTGTCTGATAGGTGCTAAACCAAAGAACACTAGTGAAAAATTAAAAAAGAAGCAAGAGGGACTATTACAAACATAGAAATGTCAAGACTGAATCTTTTTTTTTAACAAACAATTAAAACCAAAGTTCTTTTGTATATACGTCTACAAAGGTGCTTACCATTCTATAATGGCACTTGAAATTTTAGTTTATTATTTAGTTTTTTTTAATTTAAATAAATAAATCATGGAATCAAAATTAGAGAATAAACTAACAATTTTAACACAAATGCAATAACTTATAATAAACAAGACAAACAACCAATAGAATACTATACTGAGTGAATCATCAGACATAATATAAAATAATAATGAGTTTGAAAATATGCCCTTAGCCATGGTAGGATATTATAGGTTTCACTTGGAAGAATTAATTTTAGTAAACAAACTAACAAAAGTAATAATTTTTTGTTTAATGTTAAAGTTTATATTATTTATATTAAAATTTGACAAAATTTTAACCACCAAAAAAGTTTAAAAAACAACTTATTTACCATCCTATTGGTTGGAGAGTACTAATATGATAATTTTGGGGTGTTAGATTTATTTTATTTTATTTTTGAAACAAAATATTCTAAAAGTGACATGTGTGTAGTTTTTAATATTAAAAATGACTTTATAGCAGGGAATTAAATAGAATTGACAGAAAAAATCAACTTAAATTCTAAAAGCAAAGCAAACAATTAAAAATAGATTTGACACGATATAACAATTAAATATTAATTCACTAAAATAGTTTATTGTATAGTACAAGTGGATTTTTTCTATGCATTTTCAGATATTTGCACCCAAACTCCATATTTCAACATTCACAATGAAATTTGTCAAAATCATCGACTTTATTTAAAATGTTAAATTATAGCTTACCTTTTTAATAATGTGATCAAAGGTTTATTCACCTTCAATAGTTGAAAGAAGACATGTAGAAAATATAAATAAGAGGGTAAAAGTCACAATATAATATATCTAATGAAGTGGCCACCGTCTGCATCACATACTCCCGTACATATCTTGGCTGCATTAATTCAATCGACCACACTATAATAATGTCTTCATAATATCCATGTGGCCACTATGCCACTAAAGGGGTCTCCATGGCTTTTATAAATGCGATACCATCACAAACATAAGGGTCAACCCCATACTATAATTATACAAAAGAGTGGCCACAATCACATTAAAACGTAATGTATCCATGTAGCTGCAACATAATTTTTTTGGCTATCACCAACACTTTTCTCATGGATGTGATCCCTAATATAAACTGTAATTAATTTTGTAACACTATGACCACAAATAATTATCATGAATTACTCAATTGAAACCAACATTACGTTTGAGGAAAAAAGGGGCAGTGGTTCCACCACATCCACTTAGCTATGTAAGTCATCAAATACATTCCTAATGATCCATATGGTTTCCAACAATAAATATTAACACTGCATAGTCATAAGGCAAATCCACATATCACTTTATCTACGTTTGGATATCCATGAGACCTTTTCATAATAATTATTTGTCACGATAAAAAGTGACTAAGGCCTATGACCTTTCACTACTCTTAAACACATTAAGCCATGTTGATCCCCTAAATCAGAAAAATATAAACAAGCCTTGGAGCACACATGAACTAGTGAAAGTAGGAACCAACACTAAAAAACCAAGAGGCAAACAACGTGTACCAAACAACATATTCCATGCTTGTATGCCCTACAAATTTTGCTAGTAAGGAAAGCATGAGCCAATAGAGATCAAGTTCATGTGTAAAAATGATAAAAAACATGATCAAGACAAAGAAGACCACGTGAATCCAAGAATTGCAACAAAGATCATAGGGATAAATGACATAATTTATGACCTAATAGTTGATCCTAATAGATAGTTAAGAAGCAATAGCAATTGGTGAGGTAGAAGGCCTCGAGTAGACCAGAGTAATAGCTGCTAAGTGGACAACCAATAAAATAATTTTTATTTAGTGGTTGTTAAGATACTAAGTGACACTCAGGGCTCCTTGAAGACTATAAAAGGTAGGAACCTAAGGAGGAATGAGGGGGATTAATTAAGGGAAACATGATTGGATTGTGTCTAAAAGTGCCATATGAAATAGAATAACATTGTTAAGGAGAAATAGGAGTAGTAAGGATAGCATACATCATTGCAAATTCCATGAGTGCCTTGTAATCATGAAATTTAATATAACAGATATTACTATTTTCTATTTAACCTTTTTTAGATGTGTTTGGTTTAAGGTTAAAGGGGTAGAAAAAATATGCACAAGGATGAAAAAGACTATTCTAGAGCAAGTCAATTATTAAGAATTCATATAAATGAATATTTTGAATTAAAATGCTAAGTTATACTAAATATAAAAAGTACATTCAAAATAATAATTTATTTGCATAAATACAAAGAAGAAATAATACTTAACTTATTTAGAAAAATAACTGTTAGTCACACATTACATGGATTATGTCACAAAAAAAACTTTTTATCTTGACATAAATCCACTCCCTCAATGGTGTGTTAAACTCCATTAGGGCAGCCATAAAACTTAATGGTGTGAGGTTTGGCTAATAATTTTTCCTACCATACGATCCAATGCTTGTGTGGCTCTAATGTAATACGACATTTTTTCATCAAAAAATTACAATTTTTTTCCCCAAAAAAAGAAAGATGATGTTTACCTTTCAAGTGGGCGTAATAAGACCTCAATAAAGAGATTAGGAAGCTCAGCAACCAAACCATTATGACCTCCACCAGCCTGCCGCTGGCCCTGTGCCCAGCGCCCTACCCCTGAACTTCCACCGGATTCAACAAAAGTTGCAGGGTTGCCACTCGGAATTGGCTTGGCCTTTTCCCAACACGAGATAACTTGCTAGCCACTTTTTACTAAATATGCTTTCCATTATCTACAATCATTTTGGGGAAGAATTGATCACTTTATGTGGCACATTTGATCTAATAATCTGTAATGGTTTGGCTAGATGGGCTAAGTCGGGCAATTTCACTTGCAACACATACAACGGGGCAAGTGTGGTAGATTATGTAATTTGTTCGCAGAATTTGTATAAAAATATTAAAGAAGTTGAAATTGGAGAGCACGTTTGGGATCTAAAATCAGATCATAGACCGCTGTACATAAATTTGTATTGGGCAAAGGATAGGCGGCTTGGGGCAAAAATCCAAGGCCCTCAACACCCACCTTCTCAGGGCAGAATTTTGTTAACTTTAGAAAATAGTAACACTTTTAGAGCTACTCTTGAGGAACTTTGTATGGGACACCCTATGTATAAGCATGGTGTTAACAGTCATGACTTATCAAATCTGATTCACGAGGCTCTTTCAAAATGCAAGAGAGCAAAAAATAGAAAATCTGAAACTAATTGTTTTCCAACCAATGCATGGTTTGACAAGGAATGTAAGAGGGCCAGGAGGAACTTAAGGGAGTCGAATAAAACTAACCTCGACATTAAGGCCTACAAACAAATCCTAAAGAAGAAAAAAACTGATTTTATTTTCACAAGGAGAGAGGAGCTAATTTTTTTGGGCAGAAATAACCCCAAACGTTTCTGGAAAGAACTCCAACCAAGGAGAAAGCAAAATGAAAATAATATTACTGCCACCCAATGGTTTGAATATGCTAAGAAACTTTATGAACAAGAGGGTGGAGTGGGACACCCACCTTTGGTCAATGATACTACAAACATTTTCACTGTGCAAGAGGTAGAGACAGGGATTAAGAAGTTGGGTGGAGGTAAAGCAAAAGATCTTGTTGCACTTCAAGCCGAATATTTGAAGTGGGGCATGAAAACTCTTGCACCGTACATCACTGAAATCTTCAACAAAATCTGCCAAGAAGGGTTTTCGAAAGATTGGACAATCAGCCTTGTAATACCACTTTTTAAGAGTGGTGATGTTAACAATCCCTCCAACTACAGGACTATAATGATCAATCCCCTCTTTGCTAAACTTTTTGGCAGCATGATAGAAACTAGGATCAGCAAATGGGCAGAAGAAAACCATAAACGTGCTAAAGGGCAAGCTGGTTTTAGGCCAAAGCACTCAACAGTGGATCACTGTGTCACTCTGAGACACATTATTGAAAAAGAGTGGGAGAAAAAGGAAGAGGTTTTTTGTTGCTTTGTTGACTTCAAAAAGGCTTTTGATACCGTTTCGAGAGACAAGCTTTGGTTTAGGATGGAAGAATTGGGGATTCTTAGGCATCTCAGAGCTGCTGTTCATAGGATGTACGAAGAGGTGAAAGTGAAAATCAAAACTTCAGATGGCATTTCATAATGTTTCAGGAGCGATATCGGGGTCAAACAGGGTTGCCCTTTGTCTCCTACTTTATTTGGTTTATATATTGATAAAATGGAAGAGTGGTTAAACATACAAAAGGGCGAAGGCATTCAGCTAGGTGAATTTGTTATAAAGTTGCTCTTATATGCGGACGATCTCATTTTAATTACCAAATCTGCCTGTGGTTTGCAAGACCATCTATCTTCTCTTGAGCGCTTTTGCAGAATGGTGGGGATGCAGGTCAATATCAGAAAGACTAAGGTTATGATTTTCTCTAATAATAAAAAACAACATCAATATGAATTTTATTACAATGGAAGTCTTCTCGAAGAGGTTGCGGATTATAAATACCTTGGCATCGATTTCAACAAAAAGCTAAGCTGGTCTAGCTGCAGGTATAAAAGGACATTAGGTGGGTGGAAGGCTTTCTATGCTCTTCAGAATAAGTGCCGTGAAGCGGAGTTGTGGGATTGGAAAACTATTCAAACCTTGTTCGGTCTTCTTGTGCTGCCAGTTGTTCTTTACGGGTGTGAATTATGGGCCAGCAGCACTACTATAGCACAATGGAAACAAATTGAAGGAATCCAAAAGCGCTTGATTACAAGCAAGATTAAAATCAAAAGCATGGTTCCATATGACATCATGCTAAGTGAAATGGGGGCTGTTCCTATCGAGGCACTTGCTATGGTTCGCCTTTTAAGCTATTTAAAAAGAATCAAAAAAATGGAAGAGGATAGATGGCCTAAAGTTGTTTTTAGTGATACACTATGTAAGCGAAAAAGGACATGGATGCAACAAAATATCACATGGATGAGTAAATGGAATATTCAATTCAATATGTGCCCCACAAATAATAAAGAAATAAAAGTCTTTGTTATGGAGAAATTTTACAAGAGAAATTGGGGAAGCGAGATTAGGAGGAAGAAACTATATTATATAAATGAGTTCAACCCCACTTGTGATCAACTCCAAAAAGCGTACATAGGAGCCAACATTTCTTGGAGGGCTAAAATTCTTATTGCTCAGCTGAGAACCAACTCTCACCAACTTCGTTGTGAGACCGGGCGTTGGAAGAGGCCAAAGGAGGCTTGGGAAGAGAGAATTTGCAGATTTTGCAATTCTGGGAAAGTGGAAACTGAACAACACTTTATTCTAGAATGTGAGGCCTACAAAGATAGCAGAGATAAATTTGCGGATACTATATGTGACAGTTCTTGGCATAACCTATTCAACGAAGAGCACATTGAGCAATTAGGGGGGCTCATCATCAGCCTACACAAGAAGCGAACAGTGCTACTTAAATCTGCTTGAGTTGTCTTGCTGTCCCATAGACTATTTTTAGTCTCGTGGACGTTAAAATTATTATTATTATTATTATTATTATTATATTATCCTTGACCTTTTCACTTATAATGAATTGACACCTCCATTTTCTTTCTCGCGATAGTTGTCTTTTCTTTTTCTTTAGCTTTCACTTTACCTTATTTTTTTCTTTCGGCTAAAGCAGTGTGGTAAAGAATCTTTGGTGGTTCTTATGTTGAAACCCCTTTTGCATGATTATATAGATTTTGCATGATTGTAGAGATTTTATGTTTTCACTAGTTATAAAATTTTATAGAAATATTTAAAAAAAAAATTGGACACAATTTTGATCAATGCATTTTGGATCATAATTTATAGTTCATTATTTAAAAAAATTTAATTTCGAGAAGAATAATAATTTTTATTATTTATTTGAAAATATAATATTTTAAATCGTTAACATGTCCATTTACTGATAATATAGGTAGAAAATACCAATTATTTGAATGTCTATTGGATCGTAAATTTGAAATCAGCCTTCACATATTTAGATGTTGCTTCTCAGGTATTGTGGTTTGGTAACACATTCAATTTTGGAAAACATGTTCTGAAGAGCCATAAAATGTGGCATTTGAGCAAGTAAGCATGAATTTTTTGTGCCCAGAAGTATTGTGTTATAGAAGTGCAAAATATAAGAATATCGATTGGAATGAAATGAAATGAAATAGTTTTAATTAGGTCCACAAGAACAAATAGTATATGGGACCATCGATTGTACCAATTGCTCCAATTATTTAAAGATTTGTGGGCGTAACTTTGTATTTTAGAATGTTGCTCCTTTTACTGATTTGAGTTACATCTTCCCTAACTCTTTTATTATAGAATGCGATGGCTTTTGTATTTTATTGTGGTGAGTATATGGACAATGGTGAAGGTGTACATACCTCTAAACGTATGTGTGTAATGGTTTGCTATCATGTAATAAGTAACCTAATCGAAGCACAATATCATAAATGTATGTAGGTGCTATCTACCTTTTGTATTGAAGCACTTGAACCTCTAATAATAAATGCTATGCAAAGTCTACTATAACTATCAATATTAGGACTATCAAATCTCCATCTTTTGTGGTGATTCCATGAATAAATCATGTTTTTGGTTTGAATTTGACAAGTAATCGAGATCTCCTTGAAAGTTGTGTTAATTCAAGTTAGTTGGGACTCTCTCTTGGCATGCAATGCAATGTCATGCACGGTGTATGTTCTAATGTTTTCTAAAGGGCAAGTGTACAAATTTGGGGGACAAAAATGGGCCTACCTGTGGACATGATTTTCTTGAAAGTTTAGAAATATGAACTTTTGTAGATAAGTTGAGATATCTACACTCCAAATTTTAAGATGGTATAAGATCATGAAATGTACCATTTCAAGTCTAGTTTTCAAAACACTATTTTTAAGAAATGGTTAAGTATAACTAAATCAAACATCTAAAATTTGAAGAGGAACTCCTATTATTTTAAACAAAACAAAGTACATAGACGACCATGCGACCCACCATTTTTTAGCAGTGTTTAATATTGTTTTGAATCTTTTGGTGAACATTTAGATAAGATCTTCTAGTTTGTGACCTATATTTTTTTAATATTTTTTCAATGAATACTTTTTTTTACGAAGAAAAGAGTAGTAGCCAGGATCACCAGATCAAGGAATGCATATAATGGAGTCATCTCACGAGTCGAACAAGTACACATCATAGTGAAGCTACTAGTAAATGAAATCATGCATAGAAGAATATTGCAAAGGAATGAGAGCAAACAATGAAATACTCTATATCATCCTGAATTGCTTATACAAAGACTTGAAGTTCATAGCTCTCATAACTCTTAAATCTATCACAACTCACAACTATGTAGCTCAAACAATCCATAATATACTACATTAATTGCATTAAAAATGTGAAGGGAGAGAGGTGCATATATAGGTTTGAGAGGGAAAGATACCACACATTTTAATGAATGTGAGAGTGATCTTCCCAAGTAACCCAAATGACCTCTAGAGCCCTAAGCAAGATAATACAATTGTGTAGGGAAAATTCAGTATAAAAAAAGCCTACATCAACACCTCTATAAGCGTAGCTTAGGTAGACATTGATACAAAAAATGGGTCCCAACAACAAGGCCTAATAAGGTACCCATGTACAATGCAATCCCTCTTTTATAGAGAAGAGAAAATCCAGTGGAAAAAAATCCCTTCAAATTGAGAAATGAAGAAGAAGTGAATAAAATACCTCCCAAATGATGATGTTGAAGCAATCAATAATCCAAGTAAAACTTGAAAGATGATGAAGGTTGATGATGAGATCCTCTACCTAAAGATTGTAGAAGCTCCATCTACATCGAACAATGTTTCTTCCCTTGGGCAAAGAAAAAACATGATGTTTGTAATAAAAGTCTGCCCATTCCATAATGGAAGACGAAGGCAACAATATGAAGATATTTGAATGTGGTCTAAATCATATATGTGGCATAGGTCTGGAAAGAATATGTGCATAATCTAAAAGTAATACCACTGAAGTGAACCAGTCATAAGAATGACATGAAACTTTTGCTAAAAGAATGTCCATGTGAAGAGTGGAGCATGAATCACCAACTAAAGAAAGAAAGTCCATAGGAAGAGATGAGTCATCAATGATCACAATAGGTGTACTCATACTTTAAATAGTGGAGTCCTTTGAAGTGCAAGTCTATGAAGGCTCTGAAAGAGTAACAATCTGCATAAAAATGAATGAAGAATCTGTAATGAGAGAACTAAGATCTGGTAAAATCTCATCTTGTAGTGGGGGCTCGATAGAAGGAAGAGCACTATCTACCATGGATGTATCATCATAAGAAATAAAATCATGAGGAGAGAGTATAATAGTCTCAAAAGAGACAATAGGAAATGGAGGTGTGATGTAAGTCTTAGTTGGATCTCTGAAAAGAGACTATAGGATGCTCCAAAAAGTGCATGGACACTCTATGTGATCCACATGGCAATGAAGATCCTTGGAAACATGAAGTAACAGAGTGGTAAAAGCCTTGTCACAAGTATTAGCCCACTCATCAAAATGAATAATATCAGTGGGTGTAGGAATATATCCATATAAGAGTGGAATATGATTCTTGCATGTGAACAAGTGTTCCATGTAAGCATGTCATGAAGCATAGTTGTCCTTCTCAACAAGGATCACTAGAGATGAAACAAATCTCCTCATTTAAAGTATTTCAAATGGGGTTGACATGACCATAATTGAGAGTAATAGTGCACACTCTATAGATGGAATTTGGATAACACTGAAAATGAGTCCAATCAAAGGAGAACAATCAGTGCACAAGTGACAATGCATTCTAAAATAGATGTCAGGTTATGATGAAAATGTATCTAGGAATTCAAGAGCAATCTATAAAAGTAGTCACTAAATGGGTACAGGTAACAATTACAAAAACTAAATGTGTGCACGAGAAAATGCAGGGCCCGTAACAACCCCCTGAGACAATCAACAAACAACCCCCTTAAATTTTGGCACTTTATAAAGTAATGAATTTTACAAAGAAATTAGCCCAATTCATGGGAAATAAAAAAATAACACTTTTGTAAAAGATGGTACTCAATTTTGAGTTACCTTTTGCAAGATATTAACAAGATAATTTATTGTAAATAAGCCTATTGACTAACAACTTGCACTTCAAACTAAAAAAAATTACCCTTAGGTGAGATAAAATATGTTTTCCAACCACTCATTGGAACTGAAATTTCACCAAGGACTTAAAAAATCTAATAGAAGTGAAAATTAGACCTTTCGATTACCTCATGATGCATGCAGGTGAGTTTGACTTCCTCTTTAAGCAAAAATTACAACTAGCAAGGAAAAATAAATGAAGTGTCAGTTGTGTAAAGAGGAATGAAGGTGGATTACAAGTGTCTTAACCCTTTTGGGACCTCAAAGACTCTCCTTTGTCAATGTCTCTTTACTTCTGAAAGTTCCAACATCTGTTATCTCTCCTAAGATCTTCACTTCCAATGCCAAACCCAATCTAGCACAGATCTTGTTCAAATTAGATCTAGTTTCTTTTGGAAGGTGTTTTAAATTTGTAAAAGCATGCTAAAAATTTATCAGACATCAGAAAAGCATTGCAAGGAAAGAGAGAGTAGGATGAGTGAAAGAACATAATATAGAAATTAAAAATAAGTAGATTTCAACACCTTGCTTCTCTCTTTACAATGTCTATCTGTAGGTCTCCAATGCAGGTCAAAGGTTACTCACTCTAGCTCCTCCTTCAACTCTTCTCCACATACATATAAATCAATAGATACGTCTCTCTATCTATCCTTCCAAATCATAATGAACAACAGAATTGAAAGGCATGTAGACTAAGAACAGGTCCAATGCATAGGCAGGAAAGGTAGATCTATAGAAAAAGGAAGGACACCCAGGTAGTAATATGGCATTTAAATTATCATATTTGGTTGCAGATTTTCTCCACCAATATCCAATGCTTAGGAATACATGCTTGCAGCTAAAATTTCCAAAAATATACAATGTAGATCAACAAACAAAGTCTCCAATGCTAAATAATGGGATGCCAAACTGTTACTTGGAAATGGAAGCTGCTAAAAATAGAACACAAGTTAAAAATTCAACCAAAATTCAATGCTTAGGTCAGATCTAACACTAAGAATCAAAATTATAGCACCAAAATCCAATGCCACTATGTAAATTTTAATGCCACCTGCAAATAAAAGCTCCAACTCTTTTGTAGCTTAATCCTTACAGATCTGAAACATAGTCCACAAAAGAACAGGTCTCTTTTAAACAAAAAAACAAAACAACACTTCAACTCCTCATATCCAATGCCTCTCTCTTCTACCACCATTTCACTCTTTACAAGTAGAAAAGAAGGTGATGCCAAGCTCCAACTTTAAGACCTCGTCGCAGATCTGGTTTTCAACACAACATATCAAAGAAAAACACCATGGCAAAATCAATGTAGCATATCAAATCTTATCAAGGATGCCATGCAATAGAAAAGGATGACACCTTAACATAGATCATATTAATTAGAACACTTGGATTAAGGAGATCTTAGACAAAGACAACAAGGGAAAAGTAAAGTAATCCTATGCTACACTCCTCCCTTTCCAACGCCTCTAACAGGTCAATACAAACTTGGTAGATGCTCCAAAAAATGGATCCAAACCTCCAAATCACTATGGTTGGTACGAATGATGTCATAGCTAGAAATAATTATCAGATCTTAAGAAAAACAAATCTGAGAAAAAAAATATACCTCCTTTTGTTAGCTTTTGGAGATTTAAGAAATAATAAAACAATGCTTAGATCAAAAACATTATTCTTTTCCTTTAGTTTCAAGATTAAAAATATCTAATGCCTTTTCTCCAAAGTACAGATCTGAATATTTATCTCAATAATTCCTATATAATATAATATCAAATCTTAGAGTTTCATAAAAAACAATAGTAAATAACCAACCAACCAGATAATCGTGAACATAGATTGGCACTCTGATACCATAAAAAAGATGTAGCCAGGATCACTGGATCAATGAATGCACGTGATGGAGTGATCTCACGAGTCAAAAAAGTGCACATCACAATGAAGTTGTTAGTAAATGAAATCATGCATAGAATAATATTGAAAAGGAATGAGAGTAAATAATGAAATACTCTATATCATCCTGAATTGCTTATACAAAGGCTTGAAGTTCATAACTCTCATAGCTCTCAAAGCTATCATAACTCACAATTAAGTAGATCAAACAATCCACAATATACTACATTAATTGTATTGCCTTGCATTAGAAATATGAAGGGAGAAAGGTGCATATATAGGTTGGAGAGGAGAATATATGACACATTCAAGTGAATCTAGGACTAATCTTCTCAAGTAACCCAAATGACCTCTAGAGCCCTAAGCAAGCTAATACAACTGTGTAGGAAAACTTAGTGGGAAAAAAGCCTACACCAATAATGAATTTTACAAGTAAATAGATCCTAAAAAACTAACAAATAAATGGATACCCGACCGTGTGGCCCCCTAACTACCTCAAAAAAATTGAAAATCATTTTTTTAATGTGTGTAGAATTAGGCCTAGTTTGTGACCACATAACTTATTTTGCACTTGTATCATCAAAAATAAATTACATGAACATGTATAGGCATGTATATTTGTGGCATGTAGTGGCCTAAAAAAGGTATAGTTAGAAATAAGCATAGTTTGAAACCTTAAATTAGTCTAAAAATTATAAAAATCATATTTTTGGAAAGAGGAGAGCATGCTCATCCTGATGGTATTAAGTTTTTGAATTTTATCATTGAAATTCATAGTATATTTGGTAATCAAAATTGAATTTTGTTGTTTTCTATCAAAACTCTTAGACTCGGCTACAGATTGGTAGGTCCAAGCCTTTGGCTCAAGAATCCAAGCCATTCCAAAGCCAAAAGGCTTGGTGTTTAAATTCAAATTCAAATAATGTGATTGTGTTAATAATGTGATTGCATTAGTAATGCGATCATGTTAATAATGTGACCATGTTATATCTTTATAACACCCAAAAACACAAATTTGCTCTTGAGTTCAAATTTTATATATGTTCTTATATGTTATTGATCTCCCTAATAATGGTGTTCTTTCATGTGATATGAGAAAGGTCCCTAATATTAGATAGTGAATTAAGGTGTCATGGTATCACATTTGACTTCAAAAAAATTTATGGGTGTTTTAATATGTTGACTTAACTACTTATAATTAGTTGGTTTTAAGGTGAAACTCATTATACATTTTATGAAATAATTGATTTTATCATGATAGGTCATAAAATGCATTTTTTAAACCTATGGCCAAAACTTAGCCTTTGGAGTACCAATCTAGCTATGCATCTGAAGTAAATCGGGGCCATTTCGATCCCCTAAAACCTAATTACATGAATATAAAATGTGATTTGGGGGCTGATCAGATCCAATTTCATAATCTCGATTGAAGCAAAGAAACATTATTTAAATGCAAGTTTTACATGTACAAAATATGGTTTTGAGTTCAATAAAATTGAATGTCATCAGCTAATGAATGAAAATTTAGAGTAGTTCAATTATGGAGGTAATTAGGGTCAAAATGACCACTTGAACCTATTTTAAATTATATATGATGTGATTTGGATTGAAATTAACCATAATTTCATGTCATATATAATTAACCAAAGAGTTGATTTATTTAATCTAGGAGGCATTTGAGGCCAATTTGAACCCCTTCAAGAGAAAGATATGATTTGAGGCAAAATTAAGTTTGATTCTTTCATTAATTTATCCAATTAGTCAATTTGTATAATTAGGGGCATGAATTGGGAAAAATTGAGCCCATAAACTAAATTTATGGCTCAATCAATTATATAATGTATGCAACATGTATGGCTTAACTGACCCTACTTTTATCAAAAATGTAAAGATGAAGACAATTATCATAAATAGGTTCATGCATCTTAAATTTTCTTTAATTACCTTAAAAATTGGATCATATATCCTATACTATTAGAACCCAAATATTGGCTAAGTATTTTGATATTTTAGCATATAACTGACATGGTGCAAAAGGAGTATAGCAAGGAGATACTAGGGCACAAAACTAGACTAGCATAGAAGCACTGTGGGGCAAAATTAGTAAAGCATAAAATGATAAGGGCATGAAAGCACTAGTGTGAGAAGACCCAATTAAATAGGAGAATCAACCATGAGGAACCTGAGATCATAGGACTCAAAACAATAACAAAAGACTTAGGGAGTGCATGGGAAATAGGAGATGGTTAAGGAGAGACTCTTAAGGTTCACCTAGACCTTATCCATTAGGAGTTTTGCACCAACCCATAAGGAGATAAACACATAGTAATAAGGATATAGCATAGAATGAGTATATAGGGGGTGCAAAGGCTCAGGTCCCTCTGAGACACTAGTTAATAGAACACCATGACTCTTAGTTCATAAAGAGTTCATTGGCCAATTACTCATGTCATTTATGTTTTAACTACTTTGTCAAGGATAAACAAGTATAAATACCCCTATAAAGCATTATACATGACAGATTTTAAATATCATTAACTAAAGCTTAATATAAGAGTTACATATATTATAATCATTTTGATATTCATGTTCTAGTTAATTGATGATTATGCATCTATTGTAGGTTCCAATTGAGTACTTATAGTTAGAACTTAATATGAAGATCTATGCAAATATTTACTTTTTTGAGTAACAATCTCTGGACTCCATGGTGTTTCTTTGCATTATTATGGTGGTTGAGTGTAATGATACTAGGATCAAAGTAATGTACCTCTTTTTATATGTAATTTCCAATCAAATATAAGTTTTAACCGAAAATAATATGAATGATATGTTACTACGCAACATAAAAAATGTGAACCAATATCTAGCTATGCACTTTAGGTGATCACACAAGACCATAGTCTTGCATGAAGGGTTAGTGTACTAGCATATTGGGGCTATGCTTCCGTGTTTGAAACATTATTAAATAATAAAAAACCAATATTTTGATTTCATTTCCAGGACCCATAGAATTTGTTTCACAGTAATGGAAGATGATTGAATGAATCACCCTTGAGAGTATTGAGAAATGGATTATTGGAATTGAGGACAATTTTGTAGTTCCTTACCTTGAACTAGGATTTTTTGCACGTCAATGGGTAGAATAAAATCTCTATAGTGCATTATATGAAACTTTTTTGTTGTTGAAGTCCTTGTTCATTTGCATATTTGGCTATCTACTTATGCTCAAGGTCGATCATGAAAATTTGGGAGAATACAATATTAGACAATAGAATGATAAAGAGATTTCACATGACTTGGAACATCATGGACACAAGATGTTAACATCTAGTGGAGAGGAGTGTTAAATTGCTACATTCTCCATGGAGTATGTTGTAACTACTTATTCTTATCCTGAAGAAGCCAAGTTCTAGTTCCTCAGAGAACTATGTGGCCGATATATTAGACATTGATCATTAGAAATCAAAAAGTTATTTATTGACTATGGGCTTGAAACTATGCCAATGGAGAATAAATCCCTATTTGCATGAGCCACACATTTTGGAGGGGAGTAGAGAAGATTTGGTAAAGGATTTTAGGTTTGGAATGGTAGCTAGTCAGTAGGCATTGTGAAAGTGGAAATATGATGAAACTCGGTAGAGGATCATAGGAGTAATCAGTATGGGAAGGGACTAGGAGAACTCAAAAAGTAATGTTAGGATCTGTAGGGAAGAGAAAATAAAAAAAAAGGACCCTATCACTTTTGAAACATGCCCCATGCCACTTTTATCATATGAAAGAGAGACTAGCCAAATAATAGAAACTAAAGAACCAAGTTTTAACCAACCAAGTCCCCCAACCATAATGCACACTCATTATTTTAAATTAGAAAAATTATGTATACATAATTAGGATATAGATAGGTGGAATAAAAAATTGAACCTTTAAGAGATATTATAACTGAGCCAATTGTAACTTATACAGACTTAACACTTTCTTTCCCTCTTTAAGGGAATTTCATGGCATAATTTGGGATGATTGAAGGACCTAAATTTTAAAGTGGATAGAGTATGGGCCCAAATCTTAGTCAACAAACTACCATGACCCACAACACAAACATTACTATTGGAGGCACATGAGGTGAACTAGGAGGTGGTACGGGAGGAAGTGGAATTCCCCCTCAAGGGATAGGATTAGGGGGTTATAAAAAAAAACCAATGTAATCAATTCATTTGCCAATAATATATTATGAAATGACACTTCACCTACTTGAATATCGAGGTGTGGAGAATGTTTCAGAACATGTCCATAAGTGTAAACTTATTTGGAGGGCATGAGGCATATTTTCTTCTAAGCAAAAGGCCACCCAATTTATGACTACACTTTTGGAGTGAACACATAAATGGTATAGAAAGTTTGATCCTCAAAAAGTAGTGGTGCACTATGATTAGCTCAAAATGGCATTCATTCAGGAATTCAATGTTCCTAAATTTGAACAACAAAGTATTACCACAATGAAGGATATAAAATATGAAATTACTAAAACTGTATGGGAATATGACACAAGGTTGAAAACACTTTTGTCAAAGATTTCATTTGAAATCAATGTTGCTCAACATGCACAGTGGTTCATGGGAGGCTTATTGCTTCCCTTTTGATGAACCCTATCCTAGAAGACTTTTAATAGTCCATGCGAAGCTTTGGAAGGCACTCTCTACACTAAAGTTGTTAGTATTATTGACACTAGAATTAATACCTTCATGAAAGCCTAAATATCTTTAATGGAATCACAACTTGAGAAAATAACTATAAACAATGCATATAATACACATAATTATTTTTGGCACACTGATTGTGAATCTGAAGGACATAATTGAAGTAACTGCTCATGTAAAAACATTTGTACTATACTGAAGCAGTCCTATAAAATATACCATAAAGATAATGTTGTATGTTCCTATCATATTTTATAATGAGACACACATTTTAATGTGTTTGAATATTATAAAATATGTAATGCTTACACCCATGACACAATGATTATTGGTTGATTAGTGATATCTATGAAACACACGCATGTGGTACATACCAAACCACTATGTCTAAAAATCAAGATTATGGTGGATATCATGGTTAAGGTAGAGGGTGAAGATGAGGAGGTGGTTGGTTCCCTCTAAGAACATGTTATAAGTATGGATCCATAGACTTCTATCAAAGAGATTATTTAGTTTACCCTACATGTACTTTGTGTAAAAAGGACCATCAATTGGAAGAATGTCCTAACTTGTACATGGTCATCACTAAGGAGAGAAATGAAAATAGTGCAGGTATGATTTATATTGAGAAACCACACTGGTGTATGTGTTAAAGAACCCTAAGATCTCAACAAGTTAATATCACTAGCATAGCAGAGGACAATCTCAATCTCAATCTACTCCTATTCAAAAGGTAAAACATGAAGAGCCTCAGGTAAGGAATTATACTGATTCCCAACAATAAAAGGATGTGATCCAAGACACTATGATTCTAGTATGAGAACTACAAGGATAAATCTAATTTATTAAGGACCAAAAAATAATACAATGTGCTAAAATGTAAAAGGCAATAGAGCCTCAAAACATTGTGCAAGATAATTTCCAAGAGATTTGCAAGCATATACTAGATGAAGACATTATCCCACAACTAAGCATTTGGATTAAGAATCAAGTACAAACAACAACTGATGCTCAACCTCAAATTACTAAAAAAACTAAAGATCATCATTTGAATCATGCTCGGTGGAAAAATACCCCTATTCCTCCTACCCTTATAGAAGATAAAGAAATACTAGTGAATGTTGCCATCGATGGTTGGGTAATTTGGGACATCCTAGTTGACACTGGCACTAAAGTTAATGTCCTCACTAAGGATGCCTGGTGCAAAATGGCTAGTCTAGTATTACAACCATCACTTCATGTATTGTTTATGGCTAATAAAACTTGTGCTATACCAATTAACATCCTCAAGAATGCAACAATGGATATCCTTGGAGTACCTTTCAAATCTAACTTTGAAGTTCTTGAGTTAGTTGAGGTAGATGTTTTTCTAGCACTATTGGGTTGACCTTGATGTTATGAAAACAATGCAAACTTAAGTTTCAAAAATCACTACATCACTTTTGAGAATGTTGATAATGCATTGTTATTTTCCTTGATCAAACACATGGTCTTCCATATGTAGAACCTGTTAATGTGGAAGAAGATATTAACCATATTTATAATGTCACTACCAAAGATGGTGAGCAACACAATCCTACTCTTGATGGAATCCTCTAATGGATGGACATTCAATCCCTTTCTGATACTATAATTTATGATTGTAATTGTTAGGTGTATGGTGACCATGACTTCATGGGAAGAGTGTGTAGTTCCATTTGTAGTTAGGAGAAAATTCTGTGATAGTATAATAAATGCCATAAGTTTGTTCATATTCTTACTAGACAAGTCATGAAAGGACCAATAATAGATGCACCCTTAGAAAGACTCGATGCATCACCTTGATTTCTTAGAAAAATGGAAGTCTGTGACTTTGTCTAGCACCTTGAATAATTTTATTGCTCTAACAATGATCATATAAGATCCTTGGTTCACCTCTTTAATGGTACAACTATAAGATGGTGGCAAACCCATCATGAATGACTTCTCTAATGGATCAAGTATGGTCTAATTTGAGTCATCAGTTCCATCATGATAACTGGGTTAGGGGAAAAATTAGCTATAGTAGAGTACAATCACCTAAACCCCATATAGAGGCCTATGATTTAATGTGGAGAGCTAAAGAGTCTTACTTACTAGAGTAATTATGGGTACATGCATTCTATATAAATTTATGAACCTGGGTAAGGGCATGGTATGTTCATGAAGAGTGACATATGGGTACCTAATTTTGGAATCTATTAAAGGAAATAATGAACTTGGCACTATCTTATTCCTCTCCAAGGATGGATTTGCACCTCACTTTCCAAGCCATACATGAATCAGTTATTGGTGACCCTAGTCCCATTGAGGATCACCTGAGATATATCCATAATGTCATAGAATAAGGTTTAGTTATCTTTAATAAACCATCTACAAAACTTATTCCCACACCAAAACCAATCCTTTGATCAGGATTAATGTGAAGAGATACGTCTAGGAAACAAAAGCTAGTGTTTTAGGTAGAAGAAAGTGAAGATTCCAACCCACTTGACCATATATCAAATAATTTGGATGCCCCTAAAAAATATAGAACATAATATATTCATGACACTAGTCCCAACATAGACCACCCTTACTCTAAGCCCATTCAAACTATTTAGCACAATATTAGTATGGAGGAAGAACCAAAAATATATACTAGAGGTAACTATTAGACTGACACAAAAATTTCAAAGATATTTAAGTTGTTAAAAAAATACCAATATGTCTTTCCAAGAAGCTATAGTGAGATGAAAGGAGTTCATCCATCCCTAGGTAAGATGCATATTAAACTGGTTGATGACACTTGACGAGTTAGGAAAGGCCATATAGGATGAATGCTAATTTATGGGCATGCATAAAGGAAGAAATTAATAGTATGTTGCACGCTATAGTAATCATCCCAATTTATGAAGTTGAATGGGTCAGTCCCATGGTAATAAGTATAAAAAAATATGGACACATCAGAATTTGTGTTTATTATTGGGTATTTAATGCATCTTACATCACTGATCCCTTCCTAAAACCTTTCATAGTAAAAATACTTGAAGGCATCACTAGATGTGAAATATATACTTCCAAAAATTATTTTTTAGGGTACCATCAGGTCCACATCACTGAGGAGGATCAAGTTAAAACTTTGTTTGCCATTGAATGGACATCCTTCACATATACTGTCATGCCTTTTGGGTTGAAGAACACACCAACTATGTTTCCACGTATAGTTGTTGAAGCCTTTAAGGATTTCATCCATAAGTTTCTTCAAGTCTACTTGGATGACTAAACAGTCTATGGCTTGGTCAAGGACCATTGATCAAACATACGGCTCATGCTTTAGCATTGTTGAGTCCTACAAATATCACTAAATCTAAAGAAGTGTCTATTTTCTACATCTTTTAGTGTTCTTCTAGGACATATTATTTGTAAAGATGGAGTTATGGTGGACCTAACAAAAATATCTATCATTATTTGCCTCCTAGTGCCCAAGTCTCAATACGAGGTCTATGCCTTTCTAAGACATACATGTTATTATAGGAAATTCATCCATGGATATGCAAAGATTGTTGCACCTCTGGAGGAACTCCTAAAACATAATGAGCACTTCATATAGACTTATTCCTACCAAGAATCTATTGAGGCTTTAAAGGAAAAACTAGTTACCACTCTGATCCTCCAGTTCCTTGATTAAATAAGACCATTCCATGTCCATGTTGATGCTTCTAGAATGACAGTTAGTGTAATCTTTGTACAACTAGGTGAAGGCCACCTTGACCACCCGATCTACTTTAACAGAAGAAAAATCACTCCAACTGAGTGAAATTACACCACCACAGAGCATGAAGCATTATCAATGGTCTATGTCTTGCATAAATTTCAAAAATATTTGTTGGAAACTCCCATTTTATTCTATACAGATCATGAAGCTTTAAAGTATTTAGTAAAAAAACTTGTGTTGCAGGGATGAATCTATTGCTAGATAGTATTATTTCAAGAGATTCAATTCTTTGTAATGGCCCTGATCACCTTTTAGGGATTGATTTCAAAGAACCAATGCACACTATTGAAGATTATTTTCTTAATGTTCAACTCTTTTGGGTTACCTGAGTAAGTGAGGAGTTGGAGGATATCATAACTTTTCTAACTACTGGCTCAATGCCTGATTATCTAACTCTGTAGGCCAATAAATAACTTACGGTCCACACCACACCCTTCTAGCTCATAAGAGGGGACCTTTACAAGGTTGGTCGAGATTAAATTATTCAACATTGTGTCATAAAACATAAGCACTCTAAGGTAATTCAATAATTTCATGAGGGCATTGTAGGTGGATATTATACTGGAGAGGCTATTATGCATAAAGTTTTGCTAGCTAGATTATGGTGGCCTACTCTTTTTCAAGATGCTAAAATATATGTTCAAAAGTGTGACATTTATCAGTGTGTAGGAAAACCAAATCACTGAGATGCCATTCCCTTATGTCTAATTTTCTCTCAAGAACCCTTTAAAAAGTGGGACATTGATTTTGTTAGTCCCATCAGTCTAGTTAGAAGATGAATAGGTTCCTGGTACATCATCACAACAACTGATTATCTCATGAACTAGGCTAAAGTTGCACTAATAAAGGATTTCACTACTTCTACTACTATGCACTTCATTTGGGAACATATAATAACTCAATTTGGATGCCCACTAATTTTTACTAGTGATCTCATCACCCATTACCTAAATGAAACTATTCACATCTTACTTGCTGAGTTCATGATTGCTCATCACAAAACAACATTATATCACTCTCAAGCCAAAGGAAATGTTGATGCCTTCAATAAAATATTAGGCAAAACATTGACAACAAAATTTAATATTGGCCAAATTTATTGGGATGATAGAGTATCTATGATACTGCAGGCTTACTAAAAAACCTATAAGTGCCTGAACAAGAACACACCGTTTAATTTGGTATATGGTAAAGAGGTGATCTTGTTAGTTGAGTTCTTGGTACCATATATTTGTATTATACACATTGGAAAATTGGATGAGGAGTCATCATTGAAGGCACGCTTGGATAATTTTTTACAACTAGGTGAATCCCATGTTCTTGCTCATTGGAGTCAAGATGTGGAAGAATAAAAATAGAAAGCATGGCACGATCAACACATCAAGCATAAAACATTCACCCATAGAATGAAAGTTTTTCTCTATGACTCCAAGTTCACATGCCATTATAGAAAACTTAAAATTCATTAGGATGGTCATTTTGTTATTCATAGCATTTGACCTACTAGTGCTTATTGATTACAAAGGTTGGATGGCCAATTCCTTCTTGGGCATTAAAATGAAAGTCAACTCCTACCATATTTCACCTCTGAATAGTTTATATTTTATAACAATAAGGCTTATGCCATTAGTCTAGGAATTCTTATTTTCAATAAAAGCGTTGCCTTTTTTGCGCATGACATTTCTTTAATGTAGTTTTGCTTAAGGTTTTGTACTTGTATTTTCATGGAGGACCATGACATAGTTTTAGTGTGGGGTAAAAGATATATGAATTCATAATTCAAGATAGGAATTTAAATTAATTAAGGTGTGAAATTTACTTAAGGTGTGCAAGTTATTTAAGGCACACAAACTACATAGCCTAAGGATAGAGAGTTCCTTCCAAATAATTTGAAAATTCAAAATAAACAAGAATAACTATCTTCCACTTCAAGAAAATAATGGAACATAACTATCTTCCACTTCAAAGGAAGGAACGAGATGGGACATGTCATTAATGTGAAAAAATAGTGGTTTCAATAAATGTGCCAACATCATGACAAGACTGTCATTAAATGCATTTATGGAGAAAAGTGATGGTTGAAGAATGATGGCCATTAAAATTGTATTTATGACAAGAAGTGATGGATGAAAGGAAAAGCGGGTAGTAAATATCGGTTAACCCCCTCGATCCTATAAAAAGACAAGTTAGATCATTTTTAAATTTTACCTTTGTTTATATTTGTAATTATAGAGCTAAAAGAGATGAAAACCAGAGTGATTCTAGAGTGAGTATATGAAGCATCTCAAGTCTATAAAAAGGTATTGAGTAGAGCATCAAGCTACATAATCTACACATAGGGAAAACTCTGAGACATGACCATGGTAGGGAAGAATTTTATTTTTAGGTTTTAGGGGTAGAAGTCCACCATTAGAGGGTAACAAAGTATGAAAAGCTGAAGTTACTAACACAACAATCAGTATTCCTTTAGGAATGTTAGAGGGCCACACCTCAACCTTTAGGCTCCTCGAAGGGTGATGTAGCCTAAGAAAAATGCCTTAACGATTGATCCATTATTGGTAATACTAGAAGAAGAGGAAGTATTTGGGGGAAAATTAGTATTCATTAGAGAAGAAATACCTAAAGAACAGACACAGTGCACAGAAATAGAAGAAGCTAGTATGGTGTACTAGGCAAAGAAGACAAAATCATCTTTACCCCCACCATTGATGATTAAAGAAATGTAGTACCTAGAGATGGTGTTGTATGTAGAGAAATATGTCTCAAAAGTACCCAATTGTACAATCTTTGATTACAACCATCATCAACAATAGAATGAGGTTGAGTTACAAAATGACTATCAGCTTGAGCACTAAAACACCAAGAACCAGTTGGTGTATGACCTCAAGATATTCAATGCTTTGGATGTTGTGGTGTTTTTACAATTGTTTAATCTACCTTGCTTTAGAAAACACATGGAAGCAATCAGTTTCCTACTCTCACATGTCCATGAGGACTACCTCTACTTTATCAAGTGTAACATGAGATCACACTCGAGAGGATAAGTAAGGTGTTAGGGCTATAGTGTTCAGGGTTGGATGTAGCATATGACTTATGGGATATTGATGAGATCATACAAATAGCTATGATGTTGATGTATTAAAATTAAGGCCATGCCATGCACATTAAAAACTTGTAGGATCCTACCCTCTAGGTTGTAGCATGTATTATAATGATCAACATTGGTGGCACTGATCATTAAAAAGAGGTAGATATGGCCCAAATCTACATCACCCACCAAGTTACTAAGAGCTTGAAGTATAATTAGGATATGTACTTTATCCACAAAATCATTGAAGATGTAGAGAAGGCCCATCAGATACTCGATCATAGGTTTCCACTGGGAGTATTTTTACTATTGATGGTGTTTGTTGAGATCGATGTACTTGATTATACCATAAGGAAACTGAAGTGGGAATACCTACCTAAGAACAAGTGTCCTAATGAGTGCTATAAGGAATTCACTTCTTGTTAGCAATCTCAATTCATCGTGAAGAAACACTTTTCATTGGTGCACATTAAGATGGTCCATTCTAGAGAACTCTCCATGTGGATAAAGCTACCTTATGCCTTTTTGATGTGGTAATTTTTTGATTCAATGAACTGAATTTATGATGCATATCCTATTAATTTATAAGTAGATAGATTCAAATTGGATATTCACACTCTCCAAATGATGTACGTCTATCCAAGCAAGAATGCCTATAGGGAGAAGAAGGAGACTTACCAAATGAACATTAAGGTCAAACCAATATTGGTGGGATAATAGGTACATAATATATTCTACATGATGTGTCTTAGGCATAAGATTTCAAAGGACACCAATCATACATGAGAAAATCTCCCACAATTACCTCCTTTGATAAAGGAGTAGGCTAGGCACAATGTCGGCATAAGCTCATAGTAGGTTCTTCCAAAATTATAGAAGACTACCCAAACATCACAACCTAGTCCTTCTCCTCCCTGACCTTCTCTTCCCTAACCTTCCCCTACATGAACTTTGCCTCCCCAACCTTAACCTCCTCGACCTTCTCCTCCTCATCCTTCTCCACTCAAAGTTCCACCTCCACAGGTCCCTCCACCTCCACCTTCTCCCCTACACATTCCTCTACCCTTGCTTTCACCTCCTAAGACTTCATAGGCATCGTTGACACCAAGGGTTATACCTTAGTAAACCCCAAAGAAAGAGTAAGAGTAAGAAGAACTTATGGTTTGGAAAGAAGAGTTAGATACTAATACCAAAAAGACACCCTCCCCAACACATGAGGAGGAGGCCACCTTTGAAGACTCACCATTGGATATTGGGGTTCCATATGGTGAAGAGGGGGATGGTGATGATGAACAGATGAGTGGAATGGATATTGATAACACTTCTTTAGCTATCGATGCTAATGTCAATATATTGGAATGTAACACAAATAAATAGAAGGAGCCTATGAAGTCTAAAGAAGAAGTTTCTATTGATTCATCTACCATTTTTTCCATCTAGTATCAAATGGACATCCCTAACAAGATGCTATACTTATAGCCACACTTTCTTCCCCAAGATAAAACCCTAGATATAAGGTGGCAAATATCCTATGAGGAGAACCATTTTGATCTCCCATAAGGTAGCCTCCTCTTAGGTGATGATGTTCTAGCATTGCCAAAACCATTATGGGTTGATCCCTAAAATATCATACCTCTATAAGCCAGTGCTGCATTTTTGAAGATGGATCTTGAAGTCACGTGCTAAAATATATTGTTAGAATTTGATGCATATGACATAGAGAATAAACATGCCCAAGTGGTGGGTATGGATGAGAAATAAGTTTCCTCCTAGAAGGCACTCACAAAAGAAGTGGATGTTTTGAAATAGAAAAAAAAGGAGGGCATGGAGGCTAAGGTTAAAACATTGAATTTATGCAAGATAATTTTTGGCCAAGAGCCAACACTAGTGGATGGTGTGCCTCTAGAAGGGAATACCATAAATAAATTAGCTACCATAGTGAATCTCTTTTTGAATCATTGTAAAGAGTAGCCCATGTCAAGAAATGAGGCACTGGTACTAGCAAAATAATTTACTGATGTGGTAGAAGTGTGCAAGTGTGCCCTTGAAAGAGTTGAGGAAGTCATTACCATCTTGGATGGTATTTTAGAAAGGTTGGCACAACCAAATAAGATATTGGAGGCTTGACTTCATGTAGAGGAATACTAGAGGCAACAAATGGATGATTTTGACCTCTTAATAAGAGATCACACTGAGTGCACAAAAATAGTTAAGGATGTGGAAACAATGGAAGAATGAATAAATGAACATTGCTAATAATTAAATGCTAGTTTTACCACCCTCCAAGGATAGGTTATCGGATAAATATTGACATTGGAATAAGCCTAGAAGGATGCCATCTAGTGGTTAGATGGATTGATCACAAAGGCCAACAAGATTTCTAAACAACCTGAGGAGATGAAGAAGTCTAAAGTGGCCATTGAAGAAATAACTATAAAGCTACTCGACACATTATCACAATAGGAAAATGTTAAGAAGTATATCGAATAGGGGGGGCTTGAATTTTTGGTGAAGGCCATCACCAAGACTTATTCCAAGCTAGACTAAGAGTGTAGTGTGAAGTGATGTTGGACCCTAAATTTTAGTTAAGTATTTTAATATTTTGGTACAGAGCCAACACGACACAAAAGGAGTATAATGAGGAGATACCAAGGTATGGAACTAGATTGGCATAAAATCACCATGGCATGGAGTTGGAAAGTCATGAAAGTACAAGGGTGCATAAGCACCAACATGAGAAGAACCAGTTAAAGAGGAGAATTGACCATAAGGAACCCAAGAGCATAGGACTTGGAACAATAGTGAAAGACTTGGGAAGCACATGGGAAGCAAGAGATGGTTAAAAATTAATTCTCAAGGGTCAACTAGATCTTATCCATCAGGAGTTTTACACCAGCCTGCAAGGAGATAAACATATGGCAACAAGGATCTATCATGGAATGAGTATATAGGGGGTATAAAAGACCAGGTCCATAGGAAACACTAGTTAACAAACCACCATGACTCTCAGTTCATAGAGAGTTTGTTGGCCAATTACTCATGTAATTTATGTTGTAATTAATTGGTAAGGGATAAACAAGTATAAATACCCATGTATGAAAGCATTGTACATGATGGATTTTGGATATCATTTACCGAAGCTATATATAAGAGTTACGTATATTATAATCATTTAGATGTTCATGTTCTAGTTAATTTATGGTTATGCATCTATGGTAGGTTCCAGTTGAGTACTTGTATTTGGAACTTAATATGAAGATTTATACAAATCTTTACTTTTTTCAATAACAATCTCTAGACTCTATGACACTTCTTTGCATAATTACGGTGGTTGAGCATAATGATACTAGGATCAAAGTAATGTACCTCTTTTTATATGTAACTTATAATCAAATATAAGTTTTAACCCAAAATAATATGAATGATATGTTACTGTGCAACATAACCCATGGAAACTGATCTCTAGCTGTATGCTTCAGGTGGGCATGTAAGACCACAGTCTTACGTGAAGGGCCAGCGCACTAGCACATTGGGGCTACACTTCAGTTTGAAAAACATTATTAAAGAATTAAAAACCAATAAATACCTTAAAACCTAAACCTTATACCATTACCTTAAACCCTAATCTATAATCCATAAAACCCAAACCTTTTAAATTGTAGACCCTAACCCTAAATCAATCAATTTAGCCCCAATTAATATCCTTCATAGTAAGAATTACATTCAGAAGGATCAAATAGATTAAAATTGCATCACTCATTATTGAAATTGACTAATTGGCTTAATCTATGATGATGTGGGGGATAATTGAGCCCAAAATCACATTCTTTACTCACATATATAGGCTCAAAGATCTCAAATTTGCTCCAATTGCCTTCATGATTGTACTGTATATACCCTAAAACCTATACCCTAATCCCTAATCCCTACAGTTATTAATTCCTAACTTTTAAAACATTAATATAAACTCTTTAAACCCTAAATCAATCATTTAATCCCAAATTAACATTATTTAGGCTAAGAATTAAGTTCACAAGGCTCAATTTAGCCTAAATCACATGATTGATTACCCCATTTGACTAATTCACTTAATCTATATGATGACATAGGGTATAATGACAACCCAAAAACACATTCTATATTCACAAATAGGTCCAAGTGATTCAAATTGTCCTCAATTATCTTTGTGATTGGACCCTATGTACCCTAAACCATAAACCTTATAGGTCTTAATCCCCAATACCTAAACCATAAACCTTATACCCTATATTTTAAACCCTTAAGCAATCATTTTATAACTAATTAACATTAATTACAATAATAATTAGGTAGACATTTCTTAATTTGGCCCACATCACATTATTCATTGTGCTAATTGACTAATTGGCTCAATCTATGATGATGTGGGGGTTAATTGAGCCCAAAGACACATTGGACCTTATGTACATGCTAAACCATATATAAATTAAACCCTAAGATCTACCCTAAATTGTAAACCATAAGTTCGCTATTTACCAATCGATTTAGCCCCAACTAACATATTTTGTAGTAAGAATTAGGTTCACATGGCATAAATTATTTAGACATTATATACACCCTTAAACCTAAACCCTAATACCTAATCCATAATCCCTAAACCTTAAAACATAAATTATAAGCCCTATGCCCTAATTCTATAATCCCTAATCACTAATCTATATTAAGAATAATGAGATTGCATTATTCAATAATGCAACCACATTATTTTTGATATAGAAAAAAGTCACTTTTCAACATCTATTTTAAACCCAAATAGATAATTTTGTCCCCACAAACATTCTCTATGTATTTTTATAGGACCTGTGTACTTATTTTGACCCCACCTTTGAAAATTCATCAATTTTCCAATGGGTGACAAATCACATTTGAGGAAGAGGAATAAGTTGAAGAACAAAACACTATAGTAATTAGAAGAGTTTAGAGAAAAACACAAGATATGAATGCAAAAAAAGTATTTAAGACAAGGTATAAACCCTAATCTTGATGAACCAAATGTCGTATATAATGAGCCAATTGATAATAATGAATTAAACAATGATGAAACTAACCATAATGAATTGAATAATGATGAAATTAACCATAATGAAATGTATAATAAATAAATTGACAAGAATGAATTAGATAATGTTGGAAGTTTACATTCAAAGTTACAAGTTTTTGATATTGTTGATGATGAGTCTATGTATGATGCTTTACTCCCCATGAATAATTTTTTTTTATGCAAACAAATAATGACGAAATTAAAAATCAATAAAATTTCATGGAAACATATAATTAAGAAATAAACAATGAATAAAATGTCATCCCACATCTAAATAATGAAAGTAATAACAATTTTGAATCACTATCTCAACAAATTCTACCATTAAAAACACCTCAAGAATTGAGTGTAGAAAAGACAAGTACTTAATTGAATTCAATGAAAATATTTTAGAACTAATGCATAACAAAATGTCTGATCTCTATTCAAAATTACTAGCTCGACAAAATTGGGTTAATTTCTTTTATAATTTAGATTATGATAGTCAAAGATGTCAATTATTTGTTTCATTGATAAAATTGATTAAGATGAGACCTATAACATACACATTAAGACTAAGAACATCTAACATGGATGATGAAAACAATGAAATTGTTAAAAATCTACATGATGCATATCATACTATAGGCCCAAAATCATGCACCAAAGATTATAATGCTGCCTAGTGTATACTAACAACTTCTGAAGTAAGTGGCCAAACAAGGAAAAAATAATGCTTTCAAAAACACTTCAAGTACTTAATATAAATAGAAAAACACTAATGAAAGCAATTGAAAGACATGGAAGACTTAATGAACCTAATACCAATAAGTTCTAGGCATTCTTTGGTAGACTTCCATGAAAGGACAAAGCTATAGTTGATTCTCTCAAATAGTTACTTAATTTTTGAAAGATAATACAAGAGCTTTTCCCAATACAAGAGATGTAGTGAAAATAAGAGTTGGTTCTCGTAACTATGAACATCATCCAAAACATTTCTTGGATATGACTCAAACACAATTTCACTCTAAGTTTTTGGAAAAATATCTACAAATTTCTATTAGTCAAAGATATTTTGAGATGGTCAAACCTATTTATATAAAAATAAAACACACACACACACTACTTGTTATAGACAACGTGGGGAATTTTCAATGCACTATGATGTTTTTTACCATATTCATTTTACTTTTTATACTAATAACATTTTTCAGGAGTGTGGCATTGAATTTCCACCAAAATCAGCCAGTGAAATTATTTCAACTATTTTCTGCAAAAGACTAGATGGACAATTATTTTATAACAAATCATGCTTAGATGAAAATTATAGCATTTGTGGTGGATTTCCAAAATTAAAAAATTATATCCATGAGGAGAGTGCAAGTGCAATTAGATAGGAATTAGTTGTTTTAAGAAAATATAAATCGATGACCTATCAAGTAAAGTATGGCAAAGAATCTCAAAGGTGTGAGCTTGTTACAAAAAAGATACCTATTTCTAATTTTTTTTTCAAATTCATGAGTATGTAAGGCACACACACAGGGCTAGATGGTTGGATGAACATTTCAAGATAAACAAGGGTACATTCCCACTTGGTTCAATTGTTTAAGTAGTTGACATTGTTAGAAATTACACATTCAAACCACAAATGGAAGTTCAATCGTAGTAGTATAGCTCATCACAAGTTTCCATATTTGTGCATATAGCATTCATGCATGCACCTGATACTACAAAGCAACAACAAA
Source organism: Torreya grandis (assembly GCA_037957365.1). Classification (NCBI taxonomy): domain Eukaryota; kingdom Viridiplantae; phylum Streptophyta; class Pinopsida; order Cupressales; family Taxaceae; genus Torreya; species Torreya grandis. The sequence goes on from JARHVA010002734.1 coordinate 1,261,975, forward strand.
AATATTAAGGGAGTACCATTTATATATTAGTAATTACCAATCACATTTTTCAAAGTATGTGCAAGGTTGTTTTCATAAGTTTTATGAATAGTTGACTCAGAGGAACATTACTTTCAATCAACATTACATTTGGTCATATAATTGCACAACATAATTTAAGAATGCAAAGATCTTTCATTGGTTGAGCAGGATGCATGTTACCATTGGTGTAGAATACATTTGGAGTTTCACTAAGGTTGGTCATGGAAAAGGGTAGCATGACAATGCTGGAGCATGAGTAAAAAGAGATGTTGCAAAGGAGGAGTTGAAATTTGAAGAGGGTGCTAATTTGATAGATGAAAAAATAGTGGTTAAAATGTGTAATGATAACATGTGTCATGGTGCTCAACCAAATTTTTATGATTCATATACATTTCTTATTAATGGAGAAAAAACACTTGGAAAAATATGAGGATTTTATGAATCTAATGATTTCAATTGAGCTCCACTAATTTCATACCTCAAATACAAGTTCTTAGATTATTCATATGAGACACTTGGCATGTTTCTATTATACATGCATGGACACCATTTGGAATGAGTGTGAGTCACAATAGTGGGTGGATGACAGGAGTTATAAAAATTTAAATCTAATTAACACATATTAGGTTCCAACATCATTAAAACTTACAGATATGACATTATCAAATGACTTTAACCATGTATTTGATCTAGTGCATCTAGTTAGAATATTTTTCAATATGTACAATTTATTATGATTAAATATCTTCATAGTGTCACTAAAAATTGTTTTTTGTGATATAGGGCATGTTTTTGTAATTAAAGATAAGGATAATGAAGAGGGTAAAACATTTTATAGATGGAGAAAATATTGACTATCCCACTGGGTCAGTTGTAGTCACTGGAACTTAGTTTTGATGATATCCTATAAAAAATTTATATTAATGGTTGTTTGAAGAGTTTAAAATGCATAGTAAGATACTGCACTATTTAAATTTGATTCTTGGAATGAATATTCAATTACAAAAATATCATGGAAGGCCATTAAATAGGAAACTATGGAAATTTTGAGAGTTAGACCATGAACCTATTCTTGATATTATCGAGGTTAGAGTATATCCTAGTGGTTCGTTGGATTGAAATACACAGGTATGTTGAATTTTCAAATGTAGATGTAATCAAATTTACCAAATGTTCTAAATATAATATGTAGTACATATGAATTTATTTTTTAAATACTTACTAACAATTTTTTTAGGTTAGTGGTGCCAAATAAACTTTCACCTTCACATGGTTGGCATTGTTAGTATGGAATTCCATATTCTTCAAGCTAAGAGAAGATAACTTTTTAAGTACATAGTGTTTTTGCGCTCTTGAATGGTAATGAAAATGCACTTATAGATGGATTTTAATGTCTTGGTGGTGGGAAAACATGTAATTCAACTATATAGACATGATCAAAGTGATATATTCTCAACTAGAGGTTCCATAGGTATAAATGGTAGTTAGAGCTCAAGAAGTCTATTCAATGCCAAAAAGTTGTATTTTAGGACCCGTCACTAAAAATTATGATACATATTGCTCTCTAAGGTTTCAAATGAGTGATTTGGGGTGTGATTAGAGGGATTCAATAGGTAGCAGAGGGATCTGATGGCTCATATAAATGCCTTATAGGTTTTATTTTACACGTGTTTGAACTTAGGCCTAAAAACTACATTTTTCTTGTATTGGGAAGGGCGTTCTTGAGGCTAGAATGGGTGGTAGGCTTATCGATCGGACATGATGGGATGCCAAAAATGTGATCATATATTGTATATACCCCCATATACATTTTGGTAGTGCCAATTTTTGGTCAAGAAGCATCAAAATTAGAGTTTTGCAACCACAAGTTCAACTTTGACAATATTTGTTATCACTATTTTCACGCTCCTAAACATTAGTGAAAATATAATTTCAAGTGGATTTAAATGTTGTGGCAGTGTCATCACATGTAATTTTACTATATATACATGATCCAAGTGATAAATTCTCAACTAGAGGTCTTAGAGGCTGAAATGATGGTTAGAGATCAAGAAGTTATTTATTCATTGCCAAAAAGTTGCATTTTAGGACCTATTACTGCAACTTGTGCCACAAATTTCTATTGAAGGTTAAATATGAGTGATATATGTTGAGATTAGAGGGATTTAGTAAGGGAGGGATCTGATAGTTTATGGAAATGACTTACAAGTTTAATTTTATGTGTGTTTGAACTTAGGCTAAAAGACTACTTTTTTCTTGTATTGGGAAGGTCATTCTTGAGGTTAAAATGGGTGGTGGGTTTGTAGATTGGGCATGATGGGAGGCTAAGACCCTGGTCTTGGATTTTATCTTCCCATAAAATATGTTGTTAGTGCTATTTTTTAGTTAAGAAGCATCATAATCATAGTTCTGTATCCACAACTTCAACTTTGATAACATTTATTACTAGTGTTTTTATGCCCCTGATCGGTAGTGAAAATGTGCTTCTGGGTGGATTTAAATGTAATAGAGGTGTGACCATGTGTAGTTTACCTATATATATTATTAAAGTGATAGGTTCTCAACTAGAGGTCCCATATGTAGAAATGATAGTTGGAGCTTAAGAAGTTATCTATTCAATGCCAAAAAATTACATTTTAGGACCCATTATTGCAACTTATGCCACAGATTGATCTCAAAGGTTCCACTTGATTATTTTGGAGTAAAACTAGAGAGATTCAAGAGTAAGGGTAGAGATTTGATGGATTATGGAAATGACTTATAGGTTTCATTTTATGCATGTTTGAACTTAGGCTAAAAATTGGATTTTTATTGTATTGGGAAGGGTGTTCTTGAGGTCAGAATCAGTGGTGGGTTTGTTGATCGAGCATAATGGGAGGAAAAGAACCTGGTCCTAGATGTTATACTCCAACCAAACATGTTTGCAATACCATTTTTGGTTAGGAAGTATCAAAATTAGATTTATACTTTTGGGTAGATTTGAATGTCATGGTAGAGTGAGCATGTGTAATTTACCTATCTATACATGATGAAAGTGATATATTCTCAATTGGAGGTCCCAAAGGTAGAAATGATAGTTGGAGCTCAAGAAGTTATTTATTCAATGCCAAAAAGTTGTATTTTAGGACCTACCACTGTAACTTATGCAACATAATGATCTTAAAGGTTACAATTGAGTGATCTTGGGTGAGATTATAGGGATTCAAGAGGAACAGGAAGGATTTGATGGTTTATGTAAATGAATTACATGTTTTTTTTACGTGTGTTTGAACTTAGGCTAAAAATTTACATTTTTATTGTATTAAGAAGGGTGTTCTTGAGGATAAAATGGGTGGTGGGTTTGTCAATCAAGAGTGATGGGAGGCCAATAACCTAGTACTATACATTATATGCCCCCAAATGGGTTGGTAGTGCCACTTTTTGATCAGGAAGCATCATAATCAGAGTTCTATAATCATAAGTTTAATTTTGGCAACATTTATTGTTAGTGTTTTTGTGCTTTTAAATGGTAGTGAAAATGTACTTCTGGGTGGATTTGAATGTTATGGAAGTGTTATCATGTGTATTTTACATATCTTGATGTGATCGAAGTGATATATTCTCAACTAGAAGTCCTATAGGTAGAAATGACAATTAGAGCTCATGAAGTTATCTATTCAATGCTTAAAAGTTGCATTTTAGGACCTGTCACTACAACTTATGCTATGAATTGCTCTCGAAGGTTCCACTGAAGTAATATAGGGTGAGATTATAAGGATTAAATAGGTATGGGAGGGATCTAATGGTTCATGGGAATGAATTACAAGTTTTGTTTTATGTGTATTTTAACTTAGGCTAAAAAACTACATTTTTTTAATATTAGAAAGGGCATTCTTGAGGCCAAAATAGGTGGTGGGTTTGTCAATTGGGCATGATGAGAGGCCAAGAGAATGGTATTGGATGTTATCTACCCCATAAAATATGTTTTAAGTTTTGTTTTTCAGTTAGGAAGCATTGGAATCATAGTTCTACAATAATAACATCAACTTTGACAACATTTGTTGTTAGTGTTTTTTTACTCCTAAACGATAGTGAAAATGTAATTTTGAGTGGATTTTAATGTTGTGGAAGTGTGATCATGTGTAATTTACCTATTTAGACATGATAAAATTGATATATTATCAATTAGAGGTCCTGGAGGTATAAATGACAATTGGAGCTAAAAAAAGTTGTTTATTCAATGCCAAAAAGTTACATTTTAGGACTCGTCACTGTAATTTGTGCCACAGATTGCTCTCAAAGGTTCCACTTGAGTTCTATAATGTGTGATTATAAGGGATTAAATATTTAGGGTAAGGGATTGATGGTTCATGTAAATGACTTATAGGTTTCATTTTATGCATGTTTAAACTTAAGCTAAAAAGTTCCATTTTTATTGTATTGTGAAGGGTATTGTTAAGGCCATAATGGGTGGTGGATTTGTCCATCGAGCATGATGGGAGGTAAAAGAGATAGTACTAGATATTATACACCCAAAAATCTTATAAATGACAATTTTGGTTAGGAAACAACAAAATTAGAGTTTTACAACCATAACTTCAATTTTGACAACATTTGCTATCAGTGTTTTCGCACTCTTGAACAATAGTGAAAATTTACTTCTAAGTAGATTTCAATGTCATGGTGGTGTGATAATGTGTAATTTGCATATATATACATTATTGAATTGATATATTACCAACTGGAGGTCTTGGAGGTAGAAATGATAGTTGGATCTCAAGAAGTTGTTTATTCAATGCCCAAAAGTTGCATCTTAGGATCTGTCACTACACCTTGTGTCATAGATTTATCTTGAAGGTTAAACATGAGTGATATAAGGTGTAATTAAAATGATTCAAGAGGTATGGGAAGGATCTGATAGTTCATGGAAATAATTTATAGGTTTCATTTTATGTGTGTTTTAACTTAGGCTAAAAAATTTCTTTTTTCTTGTATTGAGAAGGGTGTTCTTGAGGCCAAAATGGGTGGTGGGTTCATCAATCAAGAATACTCAGAGGCCAATAAATTGGTGTTGGACATAATATTACCAATTTTATGAGTTTTTAGTGCTATTTTTCATTCAAGGTGCATCAAAATCATAATTCTACAACTACAACTTCAACTTTGATAACATTTGTTGTATGTGTTTTTGCACTCCTGAACATTAGTGAAAATGTAATTCCATGTGAATTTGAATGTCATGGTGGTGTGAAAATGTGTAATTTGATTATCTAGACATTATTCAAGTGATATATTCTCAAATAGAGGTCCCAGAGGTAGAAATGATAGTTAAAGTTCAAGGAGTTATCTATTCAATGCCAAAAAGTTGTATTTTAGGACTTGTCACTATAACTTGTGCCATGGATTGCTATTTAATGTTACACTTGAGTGATATGGGGTGAAATTAGAGGGATTTAATAGGTAGGTTATGGATTTGATAGTTTTTGTAAATTACTTATAGGTTTTTTTTTACACGTGTTTGAAATTAGGCTAAAAACTATATTTTTCTTGTATTGAGAAGGGAATTCTTGAGGCTGGAATGGGTGGTGAGTTTATCGATCAGGCATGATGAGAGGACAAGAACCTATTCCTAGAAATTATCTACCCCCGTAGATGTATTTTTAGTTCTAATTTTTAGTTAGGATGAGGTCTTTTAATATTGACACTTTACTTCAAACTAATATTTTCTTCTTGCACTTAGTGTTAATCCTTGTGTGGTTGAATGGAAATTAATTGTTTATTTTCAAATGATGTAGGGAATTTTTGGGTAGCATATTCAATTTTATAGTTGCAAGTATCTATAAAAGTTTTAAATTTTATTATGCTTTGGGTGTGTGCTCTTGTAGAAACCTTATCAAACTTCTCTCATGCATATAGTCTTCCTCTCTCTTGTCCAACACCCTTCTCCTAGTAGATCATTCACTCTTCTCACACAAGCACCATCCTTTCCTTGTACAATTTTCATAAATTTATCCTCCTTGTCTCTTTCAAACTTTTCAATATTATCTAGGCTCATAGACCTAATGCATGGTTCCAAGTTCTTGTCATCTCTCTAAGGCTTATATAGTAATCTACTTGCTTAATTGAATCTTATGACACACCTAATCCAATAGCACAATCTGCAAATTAAAACTCTTCAAACATTTACTTAGTTCTCTTAAATAAGACTACATGCACATTATCAAGGTTTAGATCAAAATTATACCTTTAAAGGTTATCTTTAGGATTCCAAAGGGATAGAACACACCCATACAAGATTTTAACACTTACCAAGTGTCACATCTTGATTTCTCTCTAAACTAAACAACATTTTGATCCATGGATTTTAGTTATTATTACTGTTTGATTTAGATTTATGTCATGTGTTGATTATGGAAAAATTATATATTGCTTAATTTACATGATTGATTAACTATACTTTTATATTTTGTACATTATGATCATGTTTGTTAGTTTATACAACAATATTTTATGGATTTCATATGTTTTGGGATAACTACCTTCATTATTATGAGGTGGATTCAGGATAGATCCATCCCTCAAAGTGTGACAAATGGAAGGCATTATCAGAGAGGGTGGTGTAGATAGAGGCATTGGGGGATGATAAAGAGAGAAATTAGAAACTCACACACAAACCATAGTAGATTAGCATTATTTATGTTCATTGTTTGGGATAAATAGATGTAGTATGTTTTGATTTTAAAAATATATATGTCTATTGTGATCTATTTCTATTTGATGATATTGTTGATTTAGTTATATGAAAGTATTAATCTGGTTGTGTTACTGCATTGATAGTTGTTGATATTATTGCTTGTTTGAATGAGTGAATCCATGCATGTTTTAATATAACTTACCACAGTCTAGTGTATAACTATATACATTATAAATTGTGTTTTGTTTGGATTTATAGTTGTAGGTATTAAACGGATTCTAATATTTTATGTTATTATTACTATTTGATTAATATTTATGTCATATGTTGATTATGGGATAGTTATATATTACTTAGTTTATATGATTGATTAGCTATACGATTAACTATACTTTTATATTTTGTACACTATGATCATGTTTATTAGTTTATACAACAATTATATTTTGTACACTATGATCATGTTTATTAGTTTATACAACAATATTTTATAGATTTCATATGTTTTAGGATAACTAACTTCATTGTTTTGAGGTGGATACAGGACAGATCCATCCCTCAGAGTGTGACAGAGGGAGGGCATCATTAGAGAGGGTGGTGTAGATAAAGGCATTGGGGGATGACAAAGAGAGAAATTAGAAAGCCATGAACACACCACAATAGATTAACATGTTTTATGTTTATTGTTTGAGTTAAATAGATGTAGTATGTTTTGATTTCTAAAATATATTTCTGTTGTGATCTATTTCTATTTGATGATCTTGTTGATTTAGTTATATGAAAGTATTAATCTAGTTGTGTTACTAAATTAATAGTTGTTGATATTATTGCTTGTTTGAATGAGTGAATCTATGCATGTTTTAATATGAATTACCACAATCTAGTGTATAACTATGTATATTATAAATTGTGCTTTGTTTGGATTCATAGCTATAGGTATTAGATGGATTTTAATACTTTTCTTGATTAAGTTGTTTAATGACTATCATATGTATAAATTTTTTATCATTTATAATGATTACATATTCAAGTCAATATAGGTAGTTTCATTGTTAAATGATTAAAAGGAAACATCATTATAATTAACTTAGTGATTGACTAAAGTTGAATTATTCATATCATTAAACAATGATTATATTATATGTATGACTAGGTGAAATCATAGTATTAAACAATGAGTTTATGATTTATTGTGAAGGTTTGTGATTTGTTGCATTAACATTAGAATATGTAATGTTGTTTGACTTGTTAATATTATCGATGGTATTTTATATAGCAATATGCTATATCAACCATGTCATATGGAATTATATTGTTTAATGGACTTGGTATTTAGTTGAATTAGCATGGAAGTTATATTTTTTAATGACTTTTATAAATTCAAATGCATGGATATTTACCAGGATCAACGAGCATGCATATTTTAAAGGATTATACAATGATTATTTTATTATTATTAAGAAGGTTCGAGATGATTAGGGTTTCTAATCTATCTTTGACTTGCGTTATCAATCTTTTAATAAAATAATTATGGGGTTGGCATATTGTTGCATGAGAACATGGTGGCAGACTATTTGTTCTATTGAGTTATTCATGTCATGCATTGTTTTAGTCATTATTTCTATTGAGTAATGGGGAGAAATTAGTGTGACAAGTAAGGGAATGGAGGATAATAAAATAAAGGTGATAGAGGCCTGTTAGGGCACAACATATGATGACATAACATGTATAAGTATACAAAGGTATTTGAAGCTAAGAAGAGAATATAAATTCAATTTCCTTGTCAATATAGTTATCTTTTACAGGTTGGTGATGTACTCTAAATTGTTGTTTGAAAGTTTGATGGATTCTGGAAATGAAATGATAAAAGGGTTTTATTAGTTTCAATTGATTTAAAATTATAAAAAATTATGGGCTGAATGTAGGGCCCTATGGATGGTTTAGCCATCCACATAACCCTACATGCAACCCCAAAACCCTTGTTTGAAAAGCATGATTTTTTTGTGTTCTTACCTTATTATTTTGAATGCATTAAGAACAAAATTATGTGTTTGAAATACTTGACTCAAATTTTATAAATCCTATGAAAATTTCTGTAGGGTATAACTATTTCTTTTATTGGGTATTTTACTTGACTTAGTAGAGTTTTGGACTTAGCATTTCACGTGGAACTAGTTTGGATAATTTAGACTTAAATACATATGCATAAATTAAGAAACCATATAGGGTATGAGGGAAAATTTGGGGGTTTCAACCTAGATCTACAATATAGTTAGAAGCCATTCTTTTTCCATATATGATAACGAATTTTTATGTATTTTGTCTTGGGTTTCAATTACACAAACTAGGGTAGGGTTTCAACTATGTGTATAAGTCATTTGGCAGTAGAATTAAATTAGTCTATTTCATTTATATGATTATCTAAATGATAAAAATCATATATATATATATATATATATATATATGATTTTTATCATTTATATATATATATATATATATATATATAAAGATTATTATGGCATTTGGTTGTGAGGTCTTGAGTTTATGTTAAGGTCAATTTTAAATATATGGATTTAGTGTGTCAATCTTCTCTATATATAAATTTGTTGAACCATTGGTTGAGTCTTTAGTGTGCTTATTTATATATATCTGAACATAAACGGATCTTCCCCATTATATATATGAATGGTTGAGTATGATATATATATATATATATATATATATATATATATATATATATATATATAAAAGGTGAATATTGATTTAGTTGAGTTTATGTTATATGACTGTGTATTAATTTAAACAATTACTCATATGAGGCATTTATAAGTCTTAGACATAAGATCTAGATCATTGTATTCATCGACATATATTAACTAATTAGTCTTTATACGATTTGAATTGGATTGTATAATTCATATGCTGAGATTTAATAGATATCAATGTAAATATCATGAAGTTTGTATGAATTATCTTTGAATGAACTCAGATTGGATTATATTGAATGGGAATTAAGACATTGAATGGCTTTAGGGATTGATTGAATTATGTCTTTCGAAACAATAGAGTTGGTATATTTTTGATTTGGCTGAGTTTGAATTAATAACCAATTAAATTATGTGTGTATTTAGTTGAAGCACTAAAATGGGAATTGTTTGGTATCATGAAATTTTGTGATGAAACATTATATTTTGAGTGTATAATTTTCACATATATGGTACTCTAGGATAAGGGACAATTATAGTCTTCATAAGGTATACCGTATGCTTTCTTCTATAATTTATTGGTTAAGATATTAATCATAAAATTGTGTGTTTTAATTATATACAAAAATATATGTTATGTGAATGTGAATAACGAACCAGTTAGTAAATTGAAATGGAATACCATATATAGATGTATACATGCTATTCAATACATGAGATTAGTAATTATAAAATATAGTATTATGGGTGTTTTTTTAATGTATTTAATGTTTAGTTGAAGCATTAAAAATAAGGTATTTAAATTGTTTAAATACAGATCATATAGGGTTGATATATGATTGGCTTATTGTTATATTTATGGAAAATAAACAAAGAAATAAGCTGTGATTAAAAATTATGTTACGTGGATGAAATAACATTTTAAGTTACATATTGTTATTGGGTAACTTGTAGTCTAGATATAATTCTTACCTAGATGGTATGTTTATATTGAGAACTATTTATGATTCTATTTATTATTCTGTAATATATAAGATGATTATTAGATTTAATGCATTACATTTGATGGACTAAATGTATGTATTTGATATTTACATACTTAACATATTTATTATCAGCTAATAGGAAATATTCTAATTGAATCTATTAATTTTTATATTATTATACAATTAACCAAATATCACATTTATGACACTAAATAAGTAGTGAATGGATTGCACTATCTTAATTAGTACCATCAATGCAAGATGAGGTGTAACCCGATTGAGTGGTGTGTATGAAATTGACTGATCCTAGAGATCATTAACTATTTGAAAACTTTGAAGAAAGTAATGTTTATAATTAAATATTATCATTTCATGTGTTTGATATAGTTTACATGTTTGTACTATATCATGTTATAATAGATTTATTTATGGTATACATCATGTATTAGTTATGCTATAGCACACAGGTTCTAGTTTGTCACTCTAGATTCTCATACCATCATTATCTACCCATCCATGAAGGGATGGCCATTCTCTTATTAGGAGATAGTGCATGAGATTGATGGTCCATGGTTGGTGTGGAAAAGTACTCAGAGGATGTTCTCCCTCCTTGCAGTAGTACTGCATTAGAGACCACACTTGAGATTACAGGTAGATACCTGAGATCGTGGAAACTCATGCTCCATGGATCTTATTATCATTTTATTAGTAGTTACTAAGACATTATTTATTACTCAAACTATACTATTTATTCATTTGCACATCTATAACAATGGTTGAAATGTTGTATCAGCCATGGCTGAAATTGTAAAATTTGTTTAATGAAATAAATGCAGTATTTATTATTTATTCAACATTGGTTATATTTTGATATTTCATTATCATGGTGATCATTAGCTAAATGGATAAGATATAAACCTTGTGGGGTTAACTAAAATAATACATTTAGTAAAATATCACTTAGATTTCTTGTGGTGAAATCTGTTAGATGAATATGTGTAATTAATTAAAAAAAATACTCTATTTTGGTAAAACCCAGTGGGGTTGTTACAATATGGACCCTCATGAACTCCAAAAAATCAATAAAACTCTTTCCATAGGACTATAGTAAATTGTATCTCCCTACTCAGATTGAGAGCTTTTGTCTTGGCTTTAACTAACACTAAACATGACAAAATGATGTGGTGGCAAAACACTATTCATGCAACACTATTCACTAATGATGTAGTGGACACTATTCATATTGGTGAGGTGGCCACAACACTATTATTGAGTACTTAGGTGGCATGGGTTTAGTTTATCATGTGGGTCATGAAAAGAGTGGTCAAAAAGAGAATCCATCACCTTTTGGAATCTTGTGATAGTGGGGAGACAAGTTCTACTATTTTTGATTGATATCTCATTTTTCCTTTTGACTTGTCATGGAAGGTGGTGCCAAATTTGCCATGTGAGCTTGGTCCTTAACAAATCATGAATCCATGTGGAGAAGGTTTCATGGAATTCATGGGGAGACCACTTATCTTTATTGAATATTCTCCATGTGAATGGGTGGAGCCATTTTGGGCCCCCTTTACTCATTTTATTGTTTTTTCCTCATATTTTTCTATATAAGATTATATTATTGGATTAGTATGGTAGCTAAGTGAATTTAGGAGAGAAATATTATTGAGAAGATTTAAGGATGCCTCTTTGGCATGTTGTCCAAGTAAAGAGAGAGTTTGATGGCATGGCCTATGGAATTATAATGCTTTGTTGAGAAAGATTTTGTAATTGTGAGGAAGGAATTAATGAAAGTGTTGAATTTATGAGTTGAATTCATATGATTTTATTTGTTTTGTGAAGAGTAATGATTATTTAATCCTTCATGTGGTTAGAAGACACATCAATTGGTATCAAATCCACATTAAGTGATATTAGAGCCACATCACAAAAGAACCTTGAAAGAGTATCATGAAATCATTACCTATTTAAATCACTTTATCCATGATTTCTATTCCTCAAACCACCTTTACATGAGGGTGAAACTACCCCTTTATCTTCCTACAACCACTCAATCCTCCACACACCTACAACTTAGCATGGGATGTTATCTCAAGGCTTCAATGACACTACCAAACATAAAAGTTCATTCAACTACATTCAAAACACAATGATAAAGAGGGTCTTCTACTAGATAACACATATTTTTTTTATCGTCATAAATATTTACAATATGATCCACTATCATATCCTTATCCTCATGGATAACATAGTTTTCCATATTCTTGCTCCATTTGTCCCTCTTTCCTGAACCTCTTATCAATTATACTAACTCATACTACTTCCCCCTACTCTCCTAAACCACACACCCCATGCAACTCTCTCTCTCTCTCTCTCTCTCTCTCTCTCTCTCTCTCTCTCTCTCTCTCTCTCTCTCTCTCTCTCTCTCTATTTTATTTCTCACTTTTGCATGAAAGTGCATTTTAAGTGTTCAAGGTGAATTGGAGGTTAGGTTTTTGATAGAAGATATTGTCAAAGACTAGTTGTAGGAGGCCTACGACCTTTAATGGATAAGCCTAGAAAGCAATATAACTATTAATGGGTGTTTATTTAGGTCTAGAGACCTCAATGGGGAGTTGAAGTATGTCAAGAGTGAGGTGTTGAAGGGTCAAAAACCAGTCTAAAAAATGTGCATTAGGCCTATTAGGCTAAATAGCCCTCAAAGGGAAAAAGCGAAAGAAAGTGTAAAGGAGTGTGGAGGCCTTTTAAATTAGGTTGAATGGGTTTAATGAATGTTGGATAAGTGCATATAAGAGCTAGATGAAGTGTTAATGAAAATATTTAAGAATAGGAAGGCATCTAGGCATAGCAAAGCCTAAAGAATGTATAGTGAGAGAGTGTGAAGAGTGAATGACAAAAGGGGTAGGTTGGAAAATAGTAAAGGAGTTGAGTGCAGAAGAAGTACTGATAGATATTAGTCAAGAGGTGAGGGAAAATATAAAGTAACAAGAATCATAGAGGCCATAAAAGTAGTAGGCCTAGTTTCAAGAAAAGCTAACCAAAAAGGTATTAGAGCTAGGTGAAGGTGAATGATCATGTTTGCAGGTATAAGTATCAGAGTGAGAAATTTGTAGGGATTTATGAATGATTTTATATCTCTATATAATACAAATATGAACATGATTGGGAATGGGCCTTAAGTGAAATCAAATTGTGCTAATGATCAATTGAAAAGTTGTAAATGGGTGATGACAAATGTAAAATAGATAAGAGTGTCATTAGTTATTTCCACTACGTACATTCAAATAAAAATATTAATTTAAAAAAAATATGGGAGATCAGAGATTTATAGCATTGAAAAGAATAATTTTTTAATCCTCATTTGTGTACAACATTAAATATGAGATCTGAAAGATAATAGTTTGGAAGATTGAAACAACACTATATGATAATATTTTAAATTAAAATTGAATATAAATTAGATAGATTAACATAATTTAGATGAAAAATCCAAAAAATATATATAGGCACATGTAAAATGTTAATAATACATAGATTACCATGATAGGCATACAAAAAATTACATCATCTACCAACATAATATCTAATGTTTGGTGAATGTCATATATGCATATACAATGCCAAAAATGTGTATATTGCCATATAGGAATACAAAACAACACATCTCATGTAAGACATCCTAATCATCAAAGAACCTCCCTCTCTTTGCCTTCCTTGAAGAAGACTCTCCTAAGATGCCCTACTAGTAGATGGAGATCCCTTAAATGACTTGCATTGCTCCAAGTCCTGACTATGGGTCCTACGCTCATAGCTCGCTTATAGCTGAACCTATTCAAATATAAGTATTATTACAAAATTAATATAAAATACATTCAACCAATTATTAATAAATTAATTTTAAACTAAAAATAAAAAATCATTTAAACATGCACTTACTATAAGCTCACGGTCCTGCTCAATCTAATTTTGATGCTCAAATGAGTCAATGGTAGGCTCAACTATATGAATATAAATTTGAAATAGGGAAGAAACATGATAAGTTGCCTTACTAATCATCTAGTTAGGACTATCAGATGTCATGGGATAACCCTGCATACACAATACATCCACATAAGTTATATTGTCCCCAAGTATGTAGTAAAATTATTAAAATATAACTATTCTTAAAATTCAAAATTACAAGCTAATATATACCTCTATCAGTGCATGTGCGGATGACATTACATCAACAATGCCTATGTCTGTCTTAGCTCATAGTGATGAGCTATCAACTAAATTGAAACAAGGTCTCACTTACTTTTATATAAAGTATCAAAGATATATATGGTAGGTTTTTCTCCTTTATTAAACCAAGAGTGTATTTAATATCACTGTACTTGAATTTTGAGATCCTTGATAAATAAATTGAACTTAAGTACAAGGAAAATATACATAGACTAAATGTACATAGAGCATAAGATTAACTCAAAATTTTACCTCTATATAAGTAAAATGTGTTGTCCTAACACAGATAAATGTAGTAGATGGGCTAGTAGTTAGATTTGTATATGTAAATAATGGTTACATTAAATCAAATCCTAAAAATATGGACTGTGATGATGAAGGCACTGTCTCCTCTTGGAACATAAAAAATTACATATATATTATTCAATTTCTATGTAAAATTAAATTTTCAAATATAACATAAACTTAACATGACATTTATATACAATATACTAACATCTGTGTAGTGGCTAATGTCTACACACCAAATGTGCAAACCAAAAACTCATCTCTCATATGTATATTATCTAATCCCTCCAAACCACTAGTATCATCATCATCAAAAGGTCTAGTTCATATAGGTCCATAATATTTGTAAGGGTTGGGTTTGGTATATCTCTAACATCAATTTTTAAGAGCCTATTCATATGCTGAACAAGTGTATTAGTGAGCACACTAAGTGTATGTAAAGTGTTGATCTTCATGACATCCTGAACTGCAGAGGTGATCTTGGGTTGAGGTGGATTTTGGATATGGATCTTTATAGGTTGATTAGGTGCACAACATGCACCTAGTCAATCTTGTGCATAGCCTTTCCCTCGGCCATGAAACAAATTATAATCAAAATAATTTGGAATCTCATTGAGGACAAACTCATAATAGAGTTTTCTCAAAAAATGCAATGGGACCTCGTGGTTGTTACATAGTAGATAATCAAACACCATCCATCATCGGTCTCATAAATTGACTATGACTAAATTATGTTCAAAATGATGGATTGGAAAATGTTTAGCAGTTACTAGAAATGGTGCATTGGTGGTTGGGTCAATGAATAAGACAAAAATGGAGGATTTATACATGTCTTTGTTCTTGACCTAGTGTGTTGACAATTTTTAGCATAATAAGCCCTACAACTATCTCGATATGAAGCCCATATATCAATTTGACTTGTTATAGAGTCAATTTGATCTAAAAATGACTCTAGGGAATTTGATAGATAGGTGTGGTGGGTGTTGATGGAAGTGGGATTCCTCATTCTCCTAATTAATTCTTCAATTTCAATTTTATTTTCCATAATGTGGTCAACTAGACTCTCCTGATTGCCTGGGGATTTTTTGGAATTGTATGAGGGTTAGGAGGAGGATTAGGTTGAGGAACAGGAGGGTTAGGAGGAGGGTTAGGTTGAAGAACAAGAGGGTTAGTAAATGGGTTGTTCAAAACAAATAAATTACCAATTATAAAATGAAAATAACAAAAAATTACTAAAATTTAGGGTTAATAGGTGTAGATTTTTAGCACTTACCTCTTCTACATGGTGGCATCATCCATTAGATGATGTGTCAAGCTTCTTGGGATGAATTTTGGTAAGGTTTGGCCTCACTAAGCAAAACACGATCATAGAGTGGAGGAGAGTGAGGAGAATAAAGAACTTGAATGCAAAATGAGAAAATTTTGCATTTGGGTTCACTTTTTATTTTTTATAAATGACACATAAAACATGAATACATTTTATAATAATGCAATCATGTTATGGCTCGATAATTATAGATCCATAATTTAAATAACATGATCACGTAATGTCAATAACATAATTGATTTATTAAAATTACATGATCATGTTATGGGAAATGTCCATAGAGTTATCCCCCAAATTTGTCACATACCCTAAGGTGTCTAATAGATGCTAAACCAAAGAAGAAGAGTAGTGAAAAAAAGGCAATCTAGGGAGTAATACAAAAGAATAAATGTCAACATTGAATTTTATTTTATAACCAAGTTTCTTTTGCGTATATGTCTACACAGACACTTACCATTCTATAGTGGCACTTACAATTTTAGTTATTATTTGATTTGTATTTATTTAGAAAAAATGATGGAATTAAAATTAAAGAATACACAGACAATTTTAACACAAATGGAATCACTTATAGTAAATAAATCAAACAAACAATGGACTATCATACTGAGTAAATGATCAAATATAATATAAAAGAATAATGAGTTTGAAAATAAGCCCTTAGCCATGGACAAATATTATAAATTTCACTTGGAATAACTAATTTTAGTCAAGAAACCAATCAAATGCAAGATTTTTTGTCCAATGTTAAAGTTTATATTAAATTTTGACAATTTTTGAACCACAAAAAAGTTTAAAAAATAATTTTTTTGCCATCCTGTTGGTTGGAGAGTATTAATATGATAAATTATTGTGTTTAAAAAAATCAAACAAAAATTCCAATAGTGATGTGTGCAGATTTTAATTAAAAATGACCCTATTGCAGGGAGTTAAATATGAATTTCACCCAAAAAAATTACTTAAATTCTAAAAGTGACATGTGTACAACTTTTAATATTAGAATCGACCTTCAAAACAAAAAATTAAAAATGGATTTGACACAATGCAACAGTAAACTGTTATATCATTGAAATATTTTTTTGTGTAGTATAATTAGATTTTTTTTATGTATTTGTAAATGTTTGCACCTAAATTTCATACTTTATTGTTCACAGTGAAATTTGTCAAAATTATTGACTTTATTTAAAATGTTAAATCGTAGCTTACCTTTTTAAAAACATGATCGTGAGCTTATTCACATTCAATATTTGAAAGAAGACAAGTGAAAAACATAAAGAAGTGGGCAAAAGTCACAATATAATAGGTCCAATAAAGTGGCCATTATCCACATCACATATTCCCATACACATCTCAGTTGCGTTAATTTAATTAGCCACACTATAATAGTATCTTCATATTATCCATGTGGCTAGTATGCCACAAAAGGCATCTCCATGCCTTTTATAAATGTGAGACCATCACAAACATAAGGGTCAGCCCCATACTATATTTAAATGAATAGAGTGGCCACAATCACATTATAATGTAATATATCCATGCCATTACAACATAATGTTTTTGGCTATAACCAACACTTTCCTCATGGGTGTGATCCCTAATATAAATTGAAATTAATTTCATAACAAATTCATGGCCCCAAATAATTATAAAAAATTCCTCAATTGAAACCGACATTATGTTCTAGGAAAAAAGGGAAAGTGGTTCATCACATCCACTTGGCCACCCAAGTCACCACATATGTTTCATAGTGATCCACATGGTTTCCAACAACAAATATTAACACTGCATAGTCATCACTTAAATCAAAATATCACTTTATCTACCTTTGAATATCCATGTGACCTCTTCATAATAATTACTTGTCACAATAAATAGTGACTAAGGCCTATAACCTTTCACCAATCTTAAACACATTAAACCAAGTTGACTCTAGAAATTGACTAAATACAACCAAGCCTTGGAGTGCACTTGAGCTAATGAAAGTATGAACCAATGCTAATAACCCAAAAAAGAGGAAAGGAATGTGTGCCAAATAACCTATCCTGCATGTGTACACCTAATAGAGTTTAATAGCAAGGAAAGTGTGAGCCAATAGAGATCAAATCCATGTGCACAAATGAGAAAACAACAAGATGAAGGAAACCAAGACCACGTGAATCCAAGAATTGTAGCATAGATCATGAGGATAAATGATGGAATTTATGACTGAAACATTTTGACAGGTAGTTGAGAAGTGATGGTGAGAAACAAGGTTTATGGTCTTGGGTAGACCAAAACAATAACTGCTAAATGGAAAACCAATGCAATAATTGATATCTAGTGGTAATTGAGCTACCAAGTGACACTCAAGGATCTTAGAAGCCTATAAAAGGTAGGCACTTGAGGAGGAATAAGTGGGGATTAATTAAGGGAAAACATTGTTGGATTGTGTCTAAAAGTGCCATATGAACTATAAAAATATTGCTAAGTAGAAATAGGAGTAGTGAAGATAACATATATCATTGTAAGCACCATGAGCACCTTGTAATCATGAAATTTAATATAATTGAAAAATATTCCTTCTTTATGATTGTGAAAGTGGTTGTGGCTTAGATCAAGACAATGTTACACTTTCTCTTGCCTTGTTTAAAGGTGGAATTAATACTTGAACACAATAATGATTTTATGTAGTTGTGTGCACGTAGGTTTATTTATTACTTTATGTTGATGAAATAGTACCAAATGTATTCTAGGAATTGGCACACATGAGGTGCACATGAGGCCAAGAAATCAACCCCATTTGGTACCAAGTGCACTTAGATATTGACACCATGAGTAAGTGTGAGATACAAAATCAACGTGCACATCTAGTAGCATGTGAGACAATGCATAGAACACCATTACATGGAATTAACCCTGACCTTACCCCAATTTCACTCTCTATGATTCAAGTGAGCACACATATTTAAATGTGTGTGATGTACTAGAGCAGAAGGTTTTAAAGTTAAATGTTGAGATGCACGTAAGGATTGGCACACAAATGATCACTAGGTTAGCCCAACATTTTGGTTCCATTACCAAGATGGGTTGGATTATTTTATACAATGATGAGTGAAAGTGGTAAGGAGAAAATTTTTATGGCTGGATGAGTTACCATGCATATGAGCAATGCGAAGGGTAGAAGGTAAAAGGGGAATGGTTTTTGAGAACTAGTAAGGGAAACTTCAAAATGGAAAAATTAGATGAGGCTGAGCTTAGAAGGCATAGGTATGATGAGAAATAACATAAGTGATGCTTAATAAAGATCCTAAGGAAAGGAGGGAGCTTGAATCAATAAATTATGTGAGGACACACATAGGATGGGAATGGTATGAGGAGGACTCTCATTGTGCTCCTATGATGAGGAATTGAGCACCAATGATCAAGAGTGAGTCTTGGAAGAAGAAGCTAATGTATCCTAGGAAGAATATGAATGGGAGGAAATTTTTGAAGAAATGGATGGCTCCCCTATAACCAAAGCACATGCTTATGTGTTCTACTCTGATTCAAAAGAATATTTTCAAGACACTACAAATTTGGATGATATAAGAGGATTCATCACACACAAAGAGGTTAGAAAGTCCTCTAGAGTAGGTAATACCTTACTTGTCACTTTAATCAGTGGTCACCTAGCTAGTGTAATATGTGTGTCCAATGTAATATGTCATGCCACCAATGGGAGGAGCTACAACCCCTTAGATAGGGAGTTAAACTTAGAGTGGAGTGATAGGAGCTAGAGTTCCATTGGTGGACCAAAAAGTGATCCAAGTGGTTGGATGAGCCATGTACAACCCCTTGTAAATGTTCATTGAATTATGAAACCAGTAGGAGGAAGTTAAGGCTTGGGAATGTCTTCAATAATCATACCAATAACTCAATCCTTATAAGCACCCTTCGTGCATATGCCTTCCCTACAAAACTAATATGGGATGTTTTTGATCTTACCTAAATATCATGGGGTCAAAAATGTTGTAAAGCACGTCCATAAGTGTGAACTCATTTGGAGTATGAATGGAGTTAATTTTTTAGAATGCAAGGCAATCTAGTTTACAAGTACTCTCTTGGACCCTACACATATGTGGTACCTAAAGAATTATCGAAACTAGACAATTTAGAACTTTGACCTCTTGAAATCCATGTTCCTAAGGGAGTTTAACATCCCTAAATTTGAGCAATAGAGAATTGTTTCACACAAGTACATCAAATAATAATTGACAGAGAGCATATGCGCATATGATGTTAGGTTTAAAACCATAGTATGAAAGCTCTCTTATGAGATCCACCCAATGTAACATTCCCAATGGTTAATTAGAGGGTCACTCATACCATTTTGATGTGGCCTCTCTATGAAGACATTTGTTAAACTAAGAGAAGAACCAAAGGTAACACTATGAGTTGAAGTCATTGGGAGTGAAAACATGAGATTCAGCCCATTCATGGAAGCACAAACTACATCTATGACAACATAGTTAGAGGCTCTGATAGCTAACATTGTGCATAATACTTGTAGTGGAATTTAGTGCATAGACTATGAGGTGGAACAACATAAGAAGAAAAATTACCCCACATGTAGTGTGTGCCTTATTCGCCTCATGCAATTTTTTTTGTGATGGCCAACCCTCTTCTCCAAAGTGCATCCTAGAAAAGTGTATCCTTATACTACAAGATATGTGATGCCTCTACTCGTGATACTATATATTTTTAGGTGATTAATGCGCTCCACTAGTGTGAGAGTTAGGCATGCAGTAGGTCATTGGAGGACCATCCAACCAAGGCCACCTAACCAAAACTATGGTAACTATGGGAAGTAGCATGGTTATGGAGGTTGTATTGGAAGATGTAGAGGTGAAAGGTTGCCAAAATTCTCTTATTACAAGTGTGGGTTGCTAGATCACTATTAGTGTGAGTGCCCCCAATATCCTACTTATTGGTATTGTTATGGCATACATAAGCTTGAGGAATGCCCAAACTTATATTAGAAACTTAAACACTAGGACAATCCTAAAAATGGTGAAGGGATGATAATATGTGTATACAACTTGTACTTGTGGGTCTTGAAGGTGCATAAGAAGAATAATGTTTAAGCAAAGGTGTAAGTGATGACATGTAGTGGAATGACTACATGACAAATAGAAGTTCCCATGGAAAAGGCCAGGCTAAGATACAAGTGTAGGGGACTAAAAACTAAGGAGGTGCACCTAGAGGCCATTAACATACTTTACCCAGATGGATCATGTTAAGATAAGGTGTTGTACAAAGATATGGATGTGATTTAAAACCTATATGCAAATCTTCAACTTTCTCGAAACTTGGAGGAGAAGAATTAGAGAGCTCCAAACACATGAATAATAATTTACTAACCTAGCAACACATTAAATCTCCTATGTTGTAAAGGAATGATTCCCATGCTGAGGAATCTCTTGGTCGAACATGAAGAGAAGCCTTCATCTAATGTACCTACACCAGATCTAGCATGAGGGTATGAGAATAAGATAACCCTGAGGAGAGTTTATGATTAGAAACTACTCATGGATGTAGATACTAAAGGTTGGTCAGTATATGACATCCTTATGGACATAAATATTGAGGTTAATATCCTCATGGGAGGTGCCTAGTGCAAAAATGGGCAACCCCATGCTATAAGCCTCACCTCACGTATTGTTCTTGGTGAATAAGACCCGAGTACAATCCATGGGGGTTCTACATAATGTTGTCATCAAGATAATAGATGTCTAGTTTTGTGTATATTTTGAGGTGATGGATTTTTCCAAAGCCAACAACTTCCCCACATTGCTTGGTAGGCTTTGGTGTGCTATTATGATAATTCAAACATGCACTTCAAGAAATAATACTGAGCTTAGAGAATGGAATCTAATGGATGGTGATTCCACTAATAACTGACCAAGGACCCCCTAACATTGAAAGTGTTGAGGTAGCGAATGAAATCAACAACATTTACAATATCATGATGCAGGGCAAGGATAACTTAGAGCTAATTGGGGAAAATAATTTGAGTTGGAATGATATCCTATCCACCTCTAATACTATAATTATTGCCTACGATCGATGGTGCAAGAAGCATATGAGGTCACTGAAAGAAGATGCAATGTGGTGTGGTCGAACCCCCTATTTGCATATTCACTTAAGGCCACACACATGAATGATGCACCTTCCTACAAAGGGACCAACTAGAGATGTAACATTGTGTAATCAAGACCCTAGCCCTAGATAGTGTGAAATGTCCTCCACTTCAACATCAAGCACTTTCTAGTTATCAAGTATAATTAGCTGTTGTGGGACGCATCCAAAGTGACAAAGGAAACTAGGACAAATGTAGTGGTTTTGGTAAAAGTATTAGTCCCATCCTTATGTGTTGGGTGCATGTATTGACCCAAAAAGCTAGAACTAGTTAATGTGTGTCTAGAGGACCACATGCGATAGGGTTAGTGATGTGTAAAAAACTAGAGAAAAACAAGGTGAAGAAGACCCAAAATATGATGTGGTAGGATTACCATATCAAGGGCAAGGTCTTACTAGTAGAAGCCCCCACCCAATACATTTTGGGGACTAGCAAGTGCTAGTTGGGCACATTGAAACATGAAGTGCTCTATAGGCATTTTATACCATTCTTCCAAATAATCATTAACTATTTTCTTTTTATTTACATTATCTTAGTAGCTTAGAGCTTTAGTTTTTCCTATAGACCAGGGGCTACTTTTTTCAAATAATTTAATGCTCTAAAGCAGTTTTAGATATCTTTATTCCTTGTATATATAATATACTATTTTTCTTACTACACTCATTAGGGTTTACAGTGAAATAATTTTCTATCCAACATAAATATTTATTTTTGTGTTAAGCATGTGTTGAGCTCTATGGTTTTGCAATGCAATAATTTACGGTCATCATCTTTGATCTTTATTTGTGTATTGTGTTTGGTTATTAGTAATGTATTGAAATTTTTTATAAAAATGGTACAATGCATACTATTGGTTTTGTAGGGGAATGGACATGACACCACATTTAACAATTTATGCAATACTTTTTGAAAAAATGATAGATTAATTATTGGTGTCATGTATGACCGACCTGATTGGTTTATACCTAACTTATTTACATACAATAACTATTTGTTTTTAGTTATTCATGGGTTTTGTATCATCAAAATATGTTAAGAAACTATCCACATTGATTCTTGATGGCTGAAATTGTGCATCAAAGTACACCCCATTAACATAAGGTGAAAAAAGATGTCAGTGTAATGCTTATCAAAACTGATGCTATCTTGATGTTTTAGTTATAAAAATGTGTTGACCATACTGTGTTTTGATGGATACTAGGTACAAATTTGTAAATTTTTAAATTCTTTAATACAATTACCTTGAAATTTTAAAAAATAAAGAGGTTTTTGGTAAAAAAAATTTGAATGCAATTGACATAAGCTTTTTTTTTCAAACCAACACTTAATCAATTTGAAAATTATTTGTGTGTAACTACCTAAGAAGAATTTAGAGCCATGTCACATTAAAGACATTTTTGAAGAAAATACCCTAATTAAGAGGCTTTCAAGAGTACCAATTAATATATTTTCAAGTACAATGCCAAAAGGGAACATTGTATGGTAATACTTTGATGAATTACTAAAATCATTGCAAAGAGGAGAGATTGATCATGAATTGTTTGATCAAATACCAAGAACAATTCCAAGGACCTAGAGTTCCAGATAGATAATTGAACTTCTAGGTAGTCTTCAAACAAAATTAATTCAATGATGAATTTGATCACCAATCTTATAAGGTATTGTATGTTAAGCAATTGTTCTTGAACATATTCCCCAAAAACTTTAATAATTGTGCCCATTGGGATACACATTAAAATAGAAATCATGAGAAGGTTCTACCAATCATATTCACTTCATTAACGTCACCATCATTTCCCTGAGAAATGACTTAAAATCTTGGATTTCTAAGAATTCGTTCACTTGTTATGAGTTAAAACACTATTTTATTACATCTATCAAAAGTTTGTACAACATCTTTTGTTCTATTATCATTAATAAATTGTTATATTTCTTGAAAGATGCAAATTTATTATCTAAGGGAAGAGCTTTTTGAAAATGAGCAATTAAGGGATCTTTATGAGACTCGAACTTAAGACGACATGTTTCAACAATTACACTTCCTTGAATTGACCTTATTTTTATTTCACTTCTCAGTGTTAAAATCGTGTGACTAATTATTTGGTGAAATACTCTTGCAATTCATGATGGTGGTGAAAATAAGGTGACCCCTTTTGTTTCATTTTTAATCGATGGAAGTGAGATATAAATGATGGTTGTGGTTTCATGTTCTTCATAGAAAAAACAAGCGTACCAAAAAAATGGGATGCGAGGCTTTCATTTTTTTCATGGTTTTTAATGAATGGAGATGGTTAAATTCAATACAATTTTCATCTATGTTGTTTAAGATTTTCATATATATAATTTTAAATTGTATAACTGAAGGCATTACATGGAATCACTCAATTACATAAAATGTCGACATCTCTGTCCATATTTCAGAAATAAACGGGCATCCACGCAGTTGAAATCACCCAGGTCAGGGAATTAACCATTTCAACTTCCTATATCAAATATCTAGAGGGGTTTGTACACTAGTGGATAGATATAAGCAACTGCCATCCTCGCCAATTGGACTACAACCTTTTCAATTTTTCAAAATAATTTTCATCATAATCAATATTTAGAAACATTTATAAGAGGAGATAATGCTGATTTAAATAATTATAACCAGCAATTAATCTAAAAATTATTTTACCAAAAATATTAAAAACAGTTTTGAAAATTACTACTCTAATAAAAATGTGAAAATATTAAATTGAGACTTTGATAACTATTTGTTTTATTCTTACCAAAATTAATTTAAAGATTATTTTACCAAAAATACTAAAAACAGATTTGAGAATTACTCCTATAATAAAAACACTGGAAAAGTTAAATTCAAGACTTTGATAACTATATTACTGTATTCTCATTCTCATTCATTAATATATATCATTTTTCATAAGATTTGTCATCTCATAACCTTGTTTAAAATATACTTTGAACAATCATTTTAAACAAATATTTAACGTCAAAAAATTTAAATGATTCTCAATTACGACTCTACAATGCTAATCCAGTAAAACTTTGGACCAATGGATCAATTACGCCCAATGGTACAAGGGGTGATAATTACAGTAATTGAAGGATCGAATTACCCTACGCTCAATACAGTACTTCGCCGCCGCTTATGAAGTAAGACATGACAGACTTATACAATCCATTGACCTATGCATCGGCTTTTGTGGCTACAGGGTTTTACCCATTTTTTCCAATTTCAATTTGGTATGATTACAAAACATTCAGCTAATCAGAACCCCATTGTTATGATATTAGATCACAATGAAAACATATGAAACTAGCTCACAGTGAAATTATATAATATTTTTTTAAAGACACCGCTTAAAGAAGACTCTACCCTCAAAGTTGTATCTCTTTGGTGGGCTTTTCTACTTTCAATTAAAGCAGTCCATTGCTTGTAAGGAGAGGGTTTTAAGTTCTCCACCCAGCTTCCCAAAGAGCACACCTGCCTTCTCATTGAAACAGACAGCACGTGAGACGGATTGTGCGGCAGAAGAGAAATTTTATCTTGGCATAAATCCACTCCCTCAATGGTGTGTTAAACTCCATCAGGACAGCCGTAAAGCTTAATGTTGTGGAATTTGACCGGTAATTTCTCCTGCCATACTATGATTTATTTGAAAATATAATATTTTAAACTAGTAACATGTATATTTGTTAATATTATAGGCGAAAAATACCAATTCTTTCAATGTATATTGGATCGTAAATTTGCAATCAGCCTTCACATGTACTTAGATGTTGTTTTTCAGGGTGATAAATCATTTATGTAGGTCTGTGGTTTGGTGACACATTCAATGGTGGCAGACATGATCTGAAGAGCCATAATATGTGTTATTTGAGCAGGGAATCATGAATTTTTCATTGTCAATAGCGTTGTGTTGTATAGGTGTGGAATAGAAGGATACCAGTTGGAATGAAATGAAATAAAATAGTTTTAATTGCATTCACAAGAACAAATGGTCTATAGGACCACCAATTATACCAATTGTTCCAATTAATTAAAGATTTGTGGACCCAACTTTTTTTTTTGAATGCTACTCCTTTTACTGATTTGAGTTAACATCTCCTCCAACTCTTTTATTTTGGAATGTAACAGGGTTTACATTATATTATGATGAGTTTATGGATAATGATAAAGGTGTACATACCTCTAAACGTAAATGTGAAATGTTTGCTATTATATGCCTTATATCTTGAAGCTCTCTCTCTCACCTCTGCAAATAAATGCTATGCAAAGTTTACTACAAATACCAATGCTAAGACTACTAGATCTCCATCTTCTGTAGTGATTTCATGAATAAATCATAGTTTTTGGATTGAATTTGACAAACAACTAATATCTCCTTGAAAGTTATGTTAATTCAAGTCAATTAAGACTCTTTCTTAACATGCAATGCAATGTTATGCATGGTGTATGCTCTAATGTTTTCTAAGGTGTCTGAAAGATGCTAAACCAAAGAAGAAGACTAGTGAAAAATAAAAAAATTGGTGAGAGGGAGTATTGCAACAGAAGAAATGTCAATACTGGATCTTATTTTATAATAAAAAAATTAAAACCAAGTTTGTTCTTTTTTTTTTTTTTTCCGTATATATGTCTGCAAGTACACTCCCCATTTTATAGTGGCACTTGCAATTGTAGTGTATTATCTAATTTTTCCGTATTCAAAAAAATAAATGATGGAATTGAAATTAACGTTGACAATTTTAACACAAATGCAAACACTTATAATAAATAGATCAAACAACCAATGGACTACCGAACTAAGTGAATTATCAAATACAATATAAAAGAATAATGAGTTTGAAAATATGCCGTTAGCCATGGACGGATATATTATACGTTTCACTTGGAACAATTAATTTTAGTCAAGAAACCAATCAAAACCAAGATTTTTTTGGCTCAATGTTAAAGTTTATATTAAATTTTGACAATTTGTAAACCAAAAAAAAAAAGTTTAAAAAATAATTTATTTACTATTTTATTGATTGGAGAGTATTAATATGATAATTTTGGGGTGTTAAAAAATATTTTTTTATTTTTAAAATAAAACTTCCAAAAGTGACGTGTGTAATTTTTAATATTAAAAATAACCTTATAACAATGAGTTAAATATGAATATGACCCCAAAAAATAATTTAAATTTTAAAAGTGACATATGTACAAATTTTAAACAATTAAAAATGAATTTGACAAAATGCAACAATAAAATGTTATATCATTGAAATGATTTTTTATGTGTAGTACAATTGGATTTTTCTATGTATTTGCAAATGTTTGCATCCAAATTTCATATTTTAGCATTCATAGTGAAATTTGTCAAAATTATCGACTTTATTTAAAATGTAAAATTGTAGCTTACCTTTTTAAAAATATGATCACGGGTTTATTCACTTTCAATAGTTGAAAGCTGAAATGTTGAGAACATAAAGAAGTGGGAAAAGTCAAAATATAATATGTCTAATGAAGTGGCCACCATCCACATCACATATTCCCATACACATCTTAACTGCATTAATTTAATTGGCCACACTATAATAGTGTCTTCATAATATCCATGTGGCCACTATGCCACGAAAGGGGTCTCCATGCCTTTTATAAATATGAGACTATTACAAACATAAGGGCCAACCCTGTACTATATTTATACAAATAGAGTGGCCACAATCATATGATAATGTAATGTATCCATGTCGTTGCAACATAATTTTTTTTGGCTATCACTAACACTTTCCTCATGGGCGTGATCCCTAATATAAACCGAAATTAATTTTGTAACAGATTTGTGGCCCCAAATAATTATCACAAATTCATTAATTTAAACTAACATAATGTTCGAGAAAAAAAGGGTCAATGGGTCCATCACATCCACTTGGCCACCCAAGTCACCAAATACATTCATAGTGATCCACATGGTTTCCAACAATAAATATTAACACTACATAGTCATAAAGTAAATTGACATATCACTTTATCTGCCTTTGAATATCCATGTGATCTCTTCATAATAATTACTTGTCATAAATAGTGACTAAGGCCTATAACCTTTCGCTGATCTTAAACATATTAATCCAAGTTGACTCCAAAAATTGGCTAAATACAATCAAGCTGTGGAGTGCACATGAGCTAATGAAAGTAGGAACCGATGTTAATAACCCAAGGAAGAGGTAAGACAAGTGTGTCAACTAACCTATTCCATGTGTGTGCACCCAACAAAGTTTTTTAGCAAGGAAAGTGTGAGCCAATAGAGATTGAATCCATGTGCGCATACGAGAAAACAACATGATGAAGACAAACAAGATTGCATGACTCCAAGAATTGTGGTAGAGATCACAAGGATAAAAAATGAAAGTTATGACTAACAAAAATATTTATAAGTAGTTGAGAAGTGATGATGAGTGACAAGGTAGATGGCCTCGAGCAAACTAGAGCAATAACTACCAAGTGGACAACCAATGCAATAACTTATATCTAGTGGTAATTGAGATACCAAGTGACAATTAGGGCTCTTAGAAGCCTATTAAAGGGAGGCACTTGAGGAGGAATAAATAGGGATTAACTAGGGTAAAATGTTGTCAAATTGTGTCTAAAAGTTTCATATGAACTACAAGAATATTGTTAAGTAGAAATAAGAGTAGTGAAGACAACATATAACATAGTAAGCACCATGAGCACCTTGTAATCATAAACTTTGATATAATGGATAAATATTCCTTATTTATGATTATGAAAGTGGTAATGGCTTAGAGCAAGACTGTGTTACACTTTCTATTACCTTGTTTAATTTGGAATGAATACTTGAACATAATAATGCTTCTATGTATTTGTGTGTGCTTAAGTTTGTTTATTGATTTATGTTGATGAAATAGTATCAAATTCATTCTAGGCATTGGTACACATGAGGTGTGTAGAAGGCCATGAAATCAAACTCATTTGGTACCAAGTACACTTAGATATCAGTATCGTTCATAAGTGTATATGAGACAAAATCAATACACACATATCATAGTGCTTGAGACAATCCACACACCGCCATTGCATGTAACTACCCCCAACCTAACCCCTTTTCCAATCTCTATGCTTTGAGTGAGCACACAAATTTAAATTCATGTGATGTGCTGAGCACACAGATTTAAATTCATGTGATGTGCTGAGTACACATATTTAAATTCGTGTGATGTGTTAGTGTAAAAGGTTTTAAAGTTAAACATTAAGATGTATGTGAGGATTAACATGCAGATGACCGCTAGATTAACCCAACATTTTTTTATAATGATGAGTGGAAGTGGTAAGGAGAATTTTTTGATGGATGGCTAATTTATCATGTGAATGAGCAGTGTGAAGGGTAGAAGGTGAAAGGGGCATGGTTTATGAGAGTTAGCAAGGGAAGCTTCAAAATGTAAAAACTAGACAAGTGTGAGTTTAGGAGGAACATGTATGATGAGAATAGACATAAGGTGATGTCCTAGAAGGATCCTAAGGAAATGAGGGGGTCTAAATCAGGGAATTTTATGAGGAAATGTAAAGGCCTTGAATACCATGATGAGGACTCTCGTGTAGAGGATTTATGCTCTAGTGATGAAAGATTGAGTACTAGGGATTGAGAGGGAGTCTTGGAAAAATAAGCTGATGTATCCCAGGAAGAAGATGAATGAGAGGAAATTATTGAAGGAATGTGTGGTTCCCCTCTAACCAAAGCATGTGTTTATGCATTCCACTCTGATTCAGAAGAATATTTTCGAGACAATGTATATTTGGGTGATATAGGAGGATTCATCACCCATAAAGAGGAAAGAAGTCCTCTAGAGTAGGAAATACCTTACTCATTGCTTAAACCACTAGTCACCTAATAATTGTAATGTGTTGGTCTAATGTAGTAAGGAATGCCACCAATGGGAGGAGCCACAACCCCTTAGATAAGAGCTTAACTTATAGTGGAGCGGTAGGAGCTAGAGTACCATTGGTGTCCCCAAAAGTGCTCCAAGTGGCTAAATGAACTGTCATACAAACCTTTACAAATATTGGTGGAGTTATACCACTAGCAGGGGGAAGTCAAGGCTTGGGTGTGCCTTCAAAAATCATACCAATAAATCAATCTCCATAAGCGCTCGTAGTGCATGTGTCTACCCCCAAAAACTACTATAGGATGTCTTTCAACTTACATGAATATCATGTGGTCAAAAATGTCGTAGACCATATCCAAAAGTGCGAGCTCATTTGGCATGTGAAGGGATTTACTTTGTCATAATGAAAGGTAGTCTAGTTTATAAAAACTCTTATAGACTGCACACATACCTGATACCCAAATATTGATCCAAACTAGATGATTTTGGACTTTGAACTCTTAAAATTCATGTTCCTAAGGGAGTTTGACATTCCTAAATTTGATCAATAGAGCATTGTTTCACTCAAGGACATCAAAAAATAAATGACAAAGAACATTTGAGCATATGGTGTTAGGTTTAAAACCATAGTATCTAAGCTCTCTTATAATATACACTCAATAAAACATGCCCAATTATTAATTAGAGGTTCACCATGATTTTTCTTAGTGTTGAATATTTGTTAATCTACAAATATTTCATTTTTTATAGTCAACATTTGGTGATTTTGTGGGGTGGCCGATAGAGAGGCATCACCTAAATTTTTGGGGTTGAAGTTAATTTTTAAGGTAGGTTCACCTACATTTAAATACAAATTTACTCATATAAATGTAATTCACTGGTATTTCAAAATCCAATCCAAAGGCATTCGTCACATACCATTGGATGATAAAAACCTTCAAATTCCACTGTTCCACACACTATCAAATGATTTCAATGATACAGCATGTAGTTGGGAGATAACAACCCATCATTGATGATAGTAATTTACCACCATGTAATAGTATAACTACAAGGTTCCCTAGGGACTCAGGCGACTTTAGAAAATTTTGGTGGTTTGTATTTTAGAAACCTTAGTTTTGAATTGCAACAGAGGTCTTCAAGTCCCATTAGGGCTTCAATAATCAACAGTTTAGAACAAGGTATGCATCAATTTTTTTGAAATATAATTATTTAATATTTTTAACAATATTGTCATTTATTGCTCATCTAATTATTTTTTTCCCAAGTTGTAGGATACAGTTAGAAAACCACATCTTTTTGCCTGATGATCGCAACCTACCATTACCCAACAACAACCTATGGTTGTCCAATCATAACCTACCATCATCTGAATGTACCTTGAAGCTGAGTGGCTGCAGTCTACTATCATGAGTCCTTATTCATATATCAAATGTCATTATTTGGTTTTAATCATCTTCATTTCATTTTTTCATCATATTGAATCCATGACTCTATAGGCTTGATTATATGGCTTCTATTGAAAATGTTAAGGCATCCAAGAAATTTAAAAAAAAAACCTATTATCTTATTTTATCTAGACACCAAACACAGGTACTAAATTTTCAATGAACTAGTGTTTTTCATTAATTCACTTCTATGTTAAATTTAAATAATAATTAAAATGTCTACAACCATTTTGCATGCAGAACCCACTGATAACTGTTTTGAAGACATGACTCCACAAGAAGATGTACCTGGATATGAATTTGAAATGTCAAAAAGAGGTATTATATAGTAAAATACTATATTTTTTATTTATTAAATATTCATATAAATATTCAATAATAATGACAAGGTCTACAAAAATATTGCATGTATAACCCAATGATAAAGGTATCAAAGATATCCCTAAACTAGAAGACGTACCTGGGTATGAAATGTCAAACAAAGGTACTAAATTATAAATATTATTTGATTTAATGTTTTTTATTTATTGGTACTTTCATATTGGAATTTATTAAAAATTAATCAACCATACAACCTTTTTGCATGTAAAATTCAATGATAAAAGTATCAAACACTTGTATAATGTTTTAGAATATATACCTCCCTTGAAAGAAGTCACTTGGATATAAATTCCCCCTGTCCTACCAAATTCAAGGAAAAGGAGATATGACATCATAGGTAGTGGTGTCAATGATGAGTTCATAACACTAAATGAGATATCTACTCACCTAACATAATATTCAAATGAGATTGCTATGTAGCCAAAATAATCTCTAGTTGAAAAAGACACAAAAAAATCTATGCAAAAGAAGAAAAATACATGGATAATTAGAATGTCCTTTCAGTATGATTGGGAATCTAAATACCCATTCATTGAACCTGTAGAGCCAAAAAATAGTAATGACACACCAACATAATGCAAATGTACAATATGTAGTTGAAAACTTGGAAAGGACCACAAAATGCAGCTCAAGTTGGACACAATTGAGAAACATTATGGAAAAATATATGAGTCGATAAAAGACAAAGATGGAAACATAAAAAAAATAGTGAGATGGAAAAATGCAAAAGAGTACATGCATCAATATTACACAACATAGTATCATAATCGCTAGATAAATCAATGACACCTCATTGAGAAAGGAGGAACAATTAAATCTCAACTTGGAAAAGTTGCTCAGTCTAATTTGCTTGCCAAAAATATATAGTTTTTAACTTTACATCACATTCTAAAAAGAGGAAGACCAATCTATAATTTTTTAGATTACCAGATTTTATTTTAGCATATTAGATTTCATAACATTCCACATTCACATTGGTCAGATACCAATGCTTGGGAGATGGCAAAATGCCTCTCAATGATTAAAAAGGAGGATTTGAAAGAAAAAGTAAAAGCAACAAGGTTTATATCACTATCCATTGATGAGGTAACGACTATTAACAACACACCATGGGTATGCATACATGTTTATACATTTCAAAACCATTCAAGGCAACCTCACCTATTATTTATACATAAAATGATTGAAATTGTAATGTTGAAATCCTTTACAAAATAGTTATTTATAATTTGATGGATATTGTTGGGATGAGTTACCATTATATAGTTACCAATTTGGTGTGTGCTGTTTCAGATGGTGTATCAGTAATGTAGGGGAATAAAATAGGTTTATGTTTTAACTTATAAACATCAGTTGCCCCATATATGACTCTAATCCATTGCATGGCACATAGAATGACTCTTTCTTATAAAATTGTAAGCACATTCAAAAATGTCACAAAATTGGAGGAGTTAATCCATGATTTGCACGTGTACATATCATGCAGTCCAAAAAGATTTTTAGAGTTTTAAAAATTTGTAATTGGAGTGACTAATGGAAAAAAATATTAAAATATGTTGATACTAGATGGATTTCCATGTATGAGCTTGCATGTATAATATTTGAAGAATATAAATCATTGGCAGGTTTTATGTTTAAGTATAGGATGGAGGTTGACAAGGCAAAATATTTATTGATCCGTTTGACATATTTCAAAAATTTGTGAACATTATGTGGTATTTTGCCCATGTTGAAGGAAATACATTGTTTGATGAAAAATGCACAAGAGAGATCAATATATATTGTTGACTTCATATAGTTGAGAAAACAAGTTTGTCTATCTCTTGATATATTATATAGGGACCAATATTTGAGAGTTGAGAAACTTAAAAAATATAAAGGACCCTAAAAAATATTTGAAATTAAATATTCATGATCATATTTATATTTTTGTTAATGGAAAGGAGATAACATTCCACACTCTCCAAATATGAACTAATGTAGTTAGATTATAATTTGAAGAAGTACCTGTAACAAGGGTGTTAGTGCCCAAAATTGCATTGAAGAAATTGGGCCCTTGTCAGTGAAATTGCCTAAGTCTAGCTCGAGCTGAGTATCAATGTCTAAGGCATTAACCCAACTTCTATTTCAAAATATTATTTTGAAAGGTCAAGTTCTTGTAAAAATTGGATAAGTCCTTTGTCCTGTCTTTGCTTGGTGAAGGTGTTTTTCCCTTAGATTTTTTGGTGCATGAACACAATGTCTGATGAAATAGGTCTTCAGGTTTTTTGTCTCAGACAAAAAGTTTGAAGACTTGTTTCCATCAAACATTTTGTATGCTACAAAAATTATGAAGGAATTTAATGTCTTATCTATTTCAAGCTAAGTGTTTTGTGAAAAAGATCTGAAGGGCTATTTCATTTGTTTCAGATTTTTTATCATGGTAAAAAGTCTAAAGGGCACTTTCCCTTCAGTAATTTTGCCCACACAAAAATCCTAAAGGAAATCCTTTGTTATAGAAAAGATGCAAAGTCTTATTTGTTTTGGACTTTTTATCTATATAAAAAAGTCCAAAAGGCACTTGCCCTTCAGGCATTTTGCCTGCACAAAAATCCCAAAAGAATTTAAGGACTTATTACTTCATCTAAAGGTACTTCCAAAAATCTTGAAGGGTCATTTTGCCTTCACAAAATTTCTAAATGATCATTTTCTTTGAGAATTTTTCCCTTGAAAAATTCTCAAGGGGTGATTTTTGAAGATGGAGGATGCTTTCAAAAAATCTAAAAGGCACTTTCAAGAGTTCTAAAGACACTTTCAATAGGTCCGAAGGGTAATTCTAGAAGGCTAAAGGGCAATTCTGTAGGGTAGGTGCCCTTAACAAAACTTCCAAAGGGTATGTTCAAAGGGCTCGAAAGGTACTTTTGGCAAAGTTGTTGTAGAGCAAAATTCTTATTTCCTTCGAGAATTTTGCTTGAGCAAAAAGTTTGAGAGAATTGCATTTCTTTGAGAAAGCACCAAGTTCAATTTCTGTGGGGAAATTGTTTAAGATAAAATGTTTGAAATAATTGTCCCAAAAAAGGCAAAAAGAGCTAAGTTCTAATTCTTTTAGCAAAAGTGTGAAGTCAAATCTTTCAAGGAAATCATCTCAAACATTTTTTTTGAAACAATTATCCTAACAGAATGCCCAAAAGAATTATTACAGGATAATTGTGCCAAATAAAAGCCCAAAGTAGAGGTACCAAAGTAAACATGAATGTCAAAGACAAAGATCTTATTGATCAAAATTGCTGTAAAACAAAGTCCCCAAATAAATATTTTTGAATTATAGATATGATGGTCTCATGGACGTCTTTTGAAAAGTGTGAAGATGTCAACTTTAAGCTTGTAGAGACTAGATATTAAGATTCAAAAGTTCTAAGACAGTCATGCGAGTGTCAATTTTAGACCCCATGAAGTAATTATTTGTTTTCAAATAGAGGTAGATCTAATGGCACACATTTATATGGAGTGAGATGATCTGACAATACACAATTAAAGATGAATACATAGGGATACCAAGTGTCAAGCTCATGGGGCATGATTTAAATTTTGAGCATGTTTCAAAGATTTGACAGTGTGAACTAATAGTTAACAGTTCAATAGGACCTGAGATCAAATGAGACACTACCAAGTGGCATATCCTCAAGGCCTAGTAAAAGGTAGTATCTAATAACACTCCACCCCTCAAATCATGATTTGATGGAGTACATTTTCTTATCCCAACCAGATCTGATGGTGCATGACCAATGATGAAAAGTCAAGGACCTTATGAGCAAACACATAAATGAAAAGTGGCATAACTGCATACCACCATTGGAAATCAAGCATTTCACACAAGATCTACAACTCACATTTTCTCAGGGAAGGAATATCCAATGGTGTGAGCTGATCCAGACTTATCAAA
The DNA here is from genome assembly GCA_037957365.1 of Torreya grandis. Taxonomy (NCBI): domain Eukaryota; kingdom Viridiplantae; phylum Streptophyta; class Pinopsida; order Cupressales; family Taxaceae; genus Torreya; species Torreya grandis. The sequence continues at coordinate 1,297,994 of JARHVA010002734.1, forward strand.
GGGCCTAAATTGCATGAGGAAGTGATAAGTATCTAGACTAGAGCCATTAATTTCTCTTAGAGCCTACAAATGCCTAGTTAGATTTGATGTGGAATGCCAGGTGTCGATATGTGACAAGCTTTGGTCTAAAAAATTAGAATTGATGGCTATTTCTTAGTTAGGGAGTGAGTCGAAGCACATGAGAATGTCCATAAAGATGTTCTAGAGTGAATATTTACAATCATGATCATGGATCATTTTATACTTCATGTCACAATTGGATCAACTCTCGAGACATCATTATAGGTAATAGGTTTTCATTGGCATGCATAAAAAAGAGATTTCCTATCTAGAAGTGTTTATGATTTGTAATTGAGTAATAGGAAAGCATTTCCAAATAAATTGCATATGAGGACAAAATCTATTTGGCTTTTCAAACAATTTTCTCCCTCCATCTATGTAAGTGAATGATCAAGGGGATCTTCAGGCAGTTCTACATCAAGACAAAATTTGTGTGGCTCCTCAAATGAATATCCTCCTTCCAAGCTCATGTGAAAGACATTTTTAGCCAAAAGATCACATGATATGCTCCAAGAAGTTGTGAGTCCTCATCATTCCTTGCAAAGGTGATAGCAATAATGATTATTTCCTTACAAGTGAATGAAGATCTCATGTGTGGCATGGAATATTTTCTAGCTGGAAGTATCTTGGTGGACTTGAAGGCTTGTTTTACAAATTTTCAAGTTATGACCCATGGTTTTAGATTTAAAAATGTATAAATAGGGGCTTTGTCTTCTATTTCAAAGTTGTTATTGGTTGTTGGTTGGGTAGGTCAATATTTTTAGGTGTCCTTTTTCCCTAAGTCTAGGTTTTGTATAATTTTTTTTTGGGATCAACTACTATGTGTAGATTTTATTTCTCTTGCTAAGTTAGTTGTATCTGTATATTCATTAGCAAGCTTTGAGAGAATTTTTATGTCTCCCTTGTCAAAATATCAATCTCACCATGCTTGTCCCCATGACAACATTTTTAAGTATTGATGTTTGTAATATTTCTTTTCAAGTCAAGTGAAAAATGTTTGTGGTTCTTTACTATATCCTATTAATGAAATGTAATAATATGTTTTACAAGTTATGCTGATAAGATATTTAGCTCTGTTTTCATTATTGGTTGTCATTTTGAACATGTACCTAGGTTATAAATCCCTTTCTATAGTTATCTCTAGAAATGTGTTGTTGAATACCTTTTAAGGGAACCCTAGGTTCATAAATTTATTAGGAGAAAGTATTTGAGATTCTAGTTTCACTGTATGTTCTAGGATTTTAGGGATTATTTAGTGTTTACCATTATCTTGCATTTGAATTTTTTTTGCATCTTTTCTAAGAAATAATTTTCATGAAATTTTACCAAACACCCTACTATTTGGAAGCCACCAACATGCCACCCTCCATTTTATAATAATCTAACTCATCCTACCCTAAAAATAACACACCCTATTACATACTTTAAGTGTTACATACCTTGAAAATGCATAAGATCTTGTTTAATTAAAATGTGTTTTTAGTTTGTGCTTTAAATCCTAGCATTGCAGTCTTTTATTCAACTCTTTTATTGTTGAAGATTCTTCATAATGAAGATTGCAATCAAAATTTCATCTACCTTTAATATATTATGTATGACATAGAGCATTTGTGCATTTCATATGATAACCCTTCATAGGTGAAGTGTGAAAACTTGGTTATGCTCTGGTCATATTTATCCCTTGTGCCAAGAATCCCCATAGAGATTGAATTGTAAAATCTTTCCATGTGAGCAAGCTACCCCATAGAATCTCTCATCTTCTTTTAGGCAGAGCTAAAAGTAGTAGGGAGCTAACCATACCCTCTGTATGTGCCTCTCAATCATTTTATACATTCATTCAAATCTTGATGCAAAACCCTTCCCTAGCTACATTGACATTCTAACGAGTTTTCCATTATTGCTTGCCATTTTCCTTCAAATGAGTAAGGGTGAGTGTACATGGTAACAACTAGGAACCAACACTAAATTGGCACTACTATTAGGGAATAAGATAAAATTTTGGTCACTTATGTTGCCAAGAATTCTTGTAGAGAGTCATGAGGATTTCACCTTGCGAGTTTCTCTATTGTTACTACATTGATCTGATTATTTTGGCTATCAACATTACAACACTGCACTAGGGACATGCCAGGAAGTTATTAAAGGTTTGACAATTTAAATTCTATTGAGTTTATTTCAAAGAGTTTCTAACATTACATTTTGGAAAGTGTATTTTCCCTTTTTTGCATATTTTGAAAATTTTAGTGTCTTTGTTCTCTATCTCATTAAGCTTCAACAAGTTTATTTTTAGTTTGTATCATAAAATTTTGTCAATTGTTATATTCTAGAAGTTTATTTCTAGTGGTGACTCCATTTTATTTTATAGTTTCAAGAAAGATTGGTGCCTATTTTTAAGATTTTCTAACTTTTAGTTTTGATTATCTTCTTATTTGTAAAGCTGGAAGGATTGAGATCATCTTTCAAAGGTGACCCATCTAAGAGACTTGTTCCACCCTTAGGTCTTCCTCAAAAAATAAGGGGAAAAGTCTGGAGGCCTTTTGAAGGGCAAAGTTTAGCTGCTCAAGACCATCAAGGTCCTAATAATCTTGAAATATTTGTTAACACCCCCATCATTAAGGACTATCAAAACTCTTCTATTGATTCTAAAACACATAGTCCCATTTATTTTCCAACTTCTCAAATAGCTAAATCCCCTTTTAAGTCTGATCCACCAAGTCCACCTCATTCACCCCTCATATCCCTTTTCCATTTGTTCTTGAACCTCATACTGAACCAATCATGATTCTTAGGGACCAAGAGGAGAATACACGTCCTACATTATGTGTTCTCAGATTTAGACCTATCAATTTTGATGAGATGGAAGGCTATCCTAATGAGGTTCCATAGAAGTTAGAAAATGCCTCCCAAATTTCTAAGGGAACAATGCAGTAAGTAGTGATTAGAATCTAAGGGTATTTCAAACTATCATTGAAGATTATGAGGTTGAGTATGAGGATGTGTGTATTAAGTTATTTTTGCACACATTGGAGAGGGATGCTCATGAATGGTTTAATTCCATTCCCACTGGATGCATTGATTCATGGGAAGAGATGCAAAATGTTCTTAGAATTTAGTATGGTGCTAGGATTGATCCAAGGTTTCCCTTGGATAAATTTGAAAATATAAAGAATAATCCTAATGATTGTGTGCAGGACTTCAACACTCAGTTCAACAAGACTATGATGTAGCTGCTCAAAAACATCAGGACCAATGATACAACATGCTTGATAAAGTACTATGATGCCTTTGATAATAAGGCTGTATATTTCTTGAGGGACAAGGCTCCCACTAACCTATGTTGACATTAAATATGGCCATTCAGATTGAGAATAATATCAAGGCTGTGGGAAAACCCTTGAACAAGTAGGCTGATGTGAAGCTAGTCAATCTGGAAAAGACATAGCCCACAAAGATAACCAATTTGAAGGAAACTATCAAAACTTTGGCCTCTACTATCAAAGAGACAATGTATAAGTTGGCTAGAGCTGAAAAGGTGGTCCCTCAAGTGTCTACCATCTATGAATGTGATCCATATCCGAATCAAACATAAAGGGAGATTGATTTCCACCATCAAGATAATGATAAAAGGAAGAGGCCTACATGTGAAGATAAGATGGATAAAAACTAGAACTAAGGGTCTAGAAAGGAGGTGCCTGATCCCTTAAATGCTGAGGTAAATGCTATGAGTTTTGATTTAGACATTGATTGGTGTGATAAGTGTTTCCTTTCACACCCTCCATGTGATACTATTGAACAAGTTGATGAAGATCTGAATGAACCTAAATATGCATCATATGATTATGAGATTTATATGTTTGATTTCCAAAGACCTTAGAGTGAATTAATTACCTTCATGGAATTGTGGATTGATACTATGGTTGATCAATTTTGGAGTGCTATTAAAAAAAAAAGTGTCCCAACTTTTGACTTTGCTTGTGATGTTAATGTGGCACAAGCATATGAATTGCCCATTCATGATTTTGATCTCTTGTGCTCTATGATGATCAAGAAATATCCTAGGTGAAATCCATCAGTTGAGGATAGGTATTTGTTAATTAATGTAGCAAGTGCCCAAAAGCAGGAATACAACTTGATAAGTAGCCAACCAAGTGCTAATCCTTAAGACACTACCCCTATAAATTCAAAGGAAGGGAATGCAATAAAGGAAGTAAATAAATCTACAACAGTCCCAAAAGATTCTAAGATAACACTTGTAACATAAGTTGCTATGCCTAGAGGTGTTCCTATTAGGAGCAACATAACACCCATATTATATAGTATCCCTAGAGATGCTAATGAGATTAAGCAAAATCCACCTTTGAAGGTTGTCATCAAAGTTTCAAATCCACCCCAACCTCCTCCACTTTAGACCTTGAGTGACTATATTCCAGCTAAATGGGTCATTACTCTTCCACCAAATATGCCTCTTCCTTAGTATAGTGTGTGAGACATGGCTCAAGTGTTGAGTCAAATAAAGATCATCATACCAATTATTGAGTTATTACAAATACTTGAACATAGGAAGAGGGTATTTGAATATTTAAAATTTGGTGAAAGGTCAGTTGTGAATGAGGTTGAGCTACCCCAAACACTCTTGAAAGAAGATGAAGAATTAGAAGAGGATGTTAAACCTACTCTAGAGGTCTATTTAGGGATTGTATTAGTGGAAAGTCAGCTGAATGTGGATCCATTTTATATGACTTTATTCATCAATGGTCTGGTTGCTCATAACTACATGTTTGATTCTAGAGCTTCTTACAATGTGATGCCCTTGGGTGTCCTCAATGAGCTTGGAGTAAAGATAATGTCAGGCTTTGGTAAGTGTCATGCCATAAACTCATGAGAGGTTCCAATTTTTTTACAAGTCAAGGGGTTGGTGGTATAATTGGTAGTGCATCCAAGAAAATATTTGAATATGGGCATGGTAGTTGTAGACTACTTGCCTATGTGGGGGATGCTACTATCACATAAATGGGTTATGAGCATGGGTGAAATTATGCAGATGGACCTTTCCTATGCCAACATTCTTTTTGAGGGTAAGATGGTTAGAATTTATAGAGAGCCAAAGATGATACATGTGATTGAAGATCTGAAGCATGTTCTCAATGAAGTGCTATACATGGATGTTGAGTTTGGAAACTTTGCTGGGAATTTTGATACTAGTGAACAACATACTGTTCTTGATGTTAAGCCTGACAAATAAAATGAAATTTAAAAGATTTGATTTGATAGGGCTTGCTCTAATCTTGGAAATGAAGTTGGGTTTATCTTCTATGCCCCCAATGGTAAATGCTTTATGTTTTCTTTTCAGCTGTCCTTTGAGTGCACTAATTAAAATGTTGAGTATGAGGCACTCTTACTTGGTCTAAATATTGCTCAGGAATATGGAATAAAATTTTTGACTATCAAGGACAATTTTGAGCTAGTGGTGAAGCAAGTCCATAATGTTTTTCCCATGAAAAATAAAAGGTTGAAATAATATCAGAATGTTGTTTGGGATTTACTTGAGTTCTTTGATGCATTCAATATTTGTTATCATGACAAGAGTTTCAACCAAGAATCTAACATAATTGTAGGGATAGGTGCTTGATTTCATATTAAAACTATGAGCCCTCATTATTAGTATCAAGTGGAGGTGCTTGCCAGGCCTTTAGTCCTAGATAATGTTCATCACTAGCAGGGCTTTGATGATGATGAATAGATTAAGAGGTTTATGAACTATGAAGCTGAGTTTCATGATCAAATCATAGAATTGGAATCCATGATTCATGTTTGTGATAGGAAATAAACCTTATTTTGAAAGGACATCATTCAGTTAGAGATAAACACTATCCCAAGAGGACTAGTCAGTCTAGACACATCTTTTGATGGAACAGATAGAATTAAGTCAAGAGACTCATTCATCTCAAAGGATGTGACTGAGTACAAATTGCATTCTCATGAGAATCCAAGGAAGTTTTGGCTAGGTAATCACTTAAGTGTAGCCAAGAATAAAGCTTATATGTAGCTACTAAGGAAGTAGTAGGATTGCTTGGCATGGTCTTATTTTGAGCTGAAAGCATATAGGGAAGACTTATTCCATTATGTCATCCCATTGTAGCCTGATAGCAAGCCTTTTAGGTAGAAAAAGAGATCCATTAACCACATATTTTCCATGAAGATTATGGATGAATTAAATAAGCTAAGGGATGGTGGTATCATTTAGCCCATTAGGTATTCATCATGGGTGGCAAACCTAGTCCCTGTAAGAAATAAAAATGGTGACATTTGCTTGTGTGTGGATTTTAGAAATATGAATAAAGCTTCTTTAAAAGATGATTATCCCCTACCCAATATGGAGAACCTACTAAAAAGCATTACTAGATCATAAGTGTTGTCCACATTGGATGGCTTCTCAAGTTATAATCAGGGTGTGGTGAAAGAAATTAAGAGGTCTAATACTATGTTCAAAATGCTTTGGGGCATGTATGTAGACATGAAGATGCATTTTGGGTTGATGAATGCTAATGCAACATTCTAATGAGCTATAGATAACAATTTTGTAGGGATAATTAACCATTTGATTACTATGTATCATGATGACATTATTATGTAATCTAAAACAAGAGAAGAACATCTGGAGCATTTGGAAAAGGTGTTGATCAGATGCAAGGAGTTTGGCATTTTGATTAATCCCAAGAAGTGATACTTTGGAGTACAAAATGCCAAGTTGATGGGACATATAGTGTCCATAAATGGTGTCATGATTGAACTTGAAAGGGTTGAATCCATTGAAAAAGTGCCTATCCTATAGTCCAAGAAAGGAATTCAGTCTTTCTTTGGACATATTAACTTTCTAAGGAGGTTTGTGTCTATTTTTGCAAAGATCACTTTGCCTATTAATTCTATGTTAAAGAAGGGGAAAACTATCAAATGGGAGAAAAAGGCCATGTAAGTGTTCAATGACATCAAGGGAGCTTTGAAATTTTCCCCTATTTTGGCCAATCCTGATTACACAAAACTATTCCAAGTATTCTCTTTTGTGTCATATAATACTGTGGCTACTTTCTTATTGGAAAATGTAATGATCTTGATATTCAATATATGAAGAAATACCCTTAAGGTAGGGAAACACCATATAATACTCCTTTAGGAAGGAATAACTCCATAATGTCTCTTTGAGGGGACAAACTCCAATATCCTCTTACAATAGAAGACTGAATGCTTACTTGATATCTTGACCATGATATTCACCTCCTATATATACATCTATCTAACCCATGGATGGGTAACCTCCTAATCCAATGTAGGCTGACCATTACCCAATGTACTACTTCTACAAGTTACTCTATTATCCTAATATATTATACCCATATAACTAACTAAGGGGATGTGTGCCACATGTCGGCATCTGAATCAACCCATATACATCAATACATCATATCCCTAGGTACATATCAAAAAAGAATGAGGAAGATCATGAGCAGACCATAACTTTCTTCAACAAAGCTATGTAAGGTCTTGAACTGAACTATAATATCATGGAGAAATAATAGTTTGATCTTTTAAAAGTTGTTAAAATGTTTAGGCCATATATTCTAGGTTCAAAGATTATTTAACTTATATTGAAGTATCCAACAAGAGGTGTAGGTAGGTCAACATGCTACAATAGTAGGACATGGATATCTAGAATGCTAAGTTGGTAAGGGGGATGGGTCTAGCCAAGCTTCTGGCTAAGACCAACTTGTAAGCTATTGGGCTAAACAATGCTATATTTAATGTTGATGATTCCTTAAGTCAGTTTAATGTGTTTTCATGGCATAGAGAAATTGGTTACTATTTACATAATATAAACTATCCCCTAGCTTGGATAAGAATAAACAAAGAGCTCTTAAGCTTGTGTCCCAAAAATACCTCTTGACTGAGAATGGACTAGCATGAAAGAATCCATATGGGTTTCTCCTAAGATGTGTGTTTGAAGAACAAATTGTTGTCCTGATTGAAGACTTCCATAGTGGAGTTTATGGTATCCATTTTACACCTAAAGTTATATCTCATAAAATTATGAGAGATGGTTATTGGTGGCCATCATTATTTAATAATGTTGTTTAGATAGTCAGAAGATGTGAGAAATGTCAGTGTTTTATTAAGAGGATGAAAGCTTCAGGTTCTCTTCCCTTATAACCTATGATGATTGAAGGCCTCTTTAGACAATGAAGATTGGATTTAATTAGATAAATCATTGATTGATCAAGCATTGGGCATAAATGGATACTATTTACAACTGATTACTTCACAAAATGGGTCAAAACAATCCCTACAAATAAAGCAATACACCAGGTAGTCATGGAGTTTTTACTAAATTAGATTATTTATAGATTTGGTGTGCTTGTTAAAATATTTAATGATAATGCCATGAGATTTAAAGCTAAACCCTTGGTGGCATTGTGCAAAGACTATGTGATTGAATTGACCTATGCTTCCAATTACAACCCTCAAGAGAACAGGCAAGCTAAATCAAGTAATAAGAACTTGCTCAAGATCATCAAGTGAACATTGGAAGCAAACAAAAAGAAGTGGGGTGAATGATTGAAGTTTACTTTATGGGTTAACATGATCACACCTAAGATAGCTATAGGTAGAAGCCTTTTTGAGCTTGTTTATGGAGCTCAAGAAGTTCTACTTATAAATTTATAGTTTCCCACTTATTAACTCATGCAACAACTAGAGGATGATGAGCATATCCACCACTATAGGAGTAGGGTAAACCTGATTATTGAGCTTGATGAAATTCTAAGACAAGCTCATGAAAGACACCTTAAGTTTAAGGAAAGCTAAGAAAATATTTGATAGAAAGGTGACTCCAAGAACCTTCCAAGTAGGTGATCTGGTTCTACTTTGGGACAACAAACACTAGGACAAAGGAAAACATGGAAAGTTTGATGCCTTGTGGATGGGTCCATATTCCATTGATTGTTAGATTGGGGAGCATAATTTCTTATTGAGAGATATAGATGGTGAAATATTTGAGTTACCAGTCAATGGAAAACATTTAAAACACTTCCTTGATTGAGTCTGTCTCCAACATATGTACCATATTGTATAGTGTTTGTTGCTTTGTATTTATGTTGTTTTGTTACCCCTTTTCTTTAGACCTTTTTTGTATAGTTCTTTTATGTTCCTTTTATTGTGTGTTCATTTCCAAATCCTCCTAATCTATTTTTGTTAAGTCTACCATGTTTTATAACACCTTCATGAATGTTTGTTAAAAATTGATAAATCTTGACTCCATAACCCAATGGATTGGCACCTAGTCTTGTATTCTATGGTTCTTTGCACACTTACAAGGGGTATGCATCCCTAGATTAGAGGCATTGTTAGTTATCAAAATTGCACTAAAGTAATTGGGCCCTTATAAGTGAAATCACCTAAGTGCAGCCTGAGTTGAGTATCAATGGCTAAGTCATTAGCCCAACTTCTATTTCAAAATATTCTTTTGAAAGGTCAAGTTCATGTAAAAATTAGTTAAGTCCTTTGTCTTGCCTTAGCTTGGAAAATGTGTTTTTCCCTTAGAATTTTCAAAATTTTTGTATGAACACAATGTCTAATGGAAATAGGTCTTTAGGCTTTTTATCTCAGACAAAAAGTCTAAAGACTCATTTCCATAGGACATTTTATCCACTACAATAGTTTCGAAGGAGTTCAATGTCGTATCTATTTCAGGCTAAGTGTTTTGTAAAAAATATCCAAAAGGCTATTTCATTTGTTTAGATCATTTTTTTGGACTTTTTGTCCATGGAAAAAAGTTTGAAGGGTACATGCCCTTTGGGCATTTTGCCCACATAAAAATCCTGAAGGAAATCCTTTATTGCGGAAAATATGCAAAGTCTTATTTGTTTCAAAATTTTTGTCCATGACAAAACTTTTGAAGGGCATGCCCTTCAGGCATTTTTCCCACACAAAAATATCAAAATAATTGAAGGACTTATTACTTTAGCCAAAGGTACTTCCAAAAATCCTGAAGGGTCATTTTAACTTTGCAAATTTTCTAAAGGATCATTTCCTTCGAGCATTTTTCCCTTACAAAATTCTCGAGGGGTGATTGCAAAAGATGGAGGATGCTTTCAAAAATTACAAAAGGCACTTTAAATATTTCTAAGGACACTCTCAATAGGTTTGAAGGTAAATTCCAAAACGTCGAAGGGCAATTCGATAGGGCAGGTGCCTTTGACAAAACTTTTGAAAGGTATGTTTAAAATGCCTAAAAGGTACTTTTGGCAAAGTTTCTATAGTGTAGAAGTTTTATTTTTTTGAGAATTTTACTTGAGAAAAAAGTTGGAAAGAATTACATTTATTTGGGAAAACACCAAATTCAATTTCTGTGGGGAAATTATTTCAGATAAAATGTCCAAAATAATTGTCCAGACAAAGGCAAAAGGAGCTAAGGTCCAATTCCTTTGGCAAAAGTGTGAAGTCAAAGCTTTTATGGAAATTGTCTTGGATATTCTTTCTAAAATAATTGTCTTGAAAAAATTCTTGAAAGAATTGTTGCAGGATAATTATGCTAAAGAAAATCCCAAAGCAGAGGTGCCAAAACAAACAAGAATGCCAAAGACATAGACCATATTTTGATCAAAATTTCCATGGAACAAAGTCCCCAAAGAAATATTTCTAAATTACAGATATGACAATCTTGTGGACATATTTTTATAGGTGCACATATATCAACTTTAAGCTATAGAGAATAGCTCTTGATATTTAAAAGTTCCAGGTTGATCATATAAGTGTCAATTTTAGACCCCATGAAGTAGCTATTTGTTTTCAAATGGAGGTAGATCCAATGGCACACATTTGTGTGGAGAGAGATGATTTGACAATGGAAGATCAAAGTTGAATAGTCAAAGGAACTTGGGAAGCCTACAGGGCTACCAAGTGTCAATCTTGTGGGACATGATTTAAAGTTTGAGCACATTCCAAAGATCTGGCAGTGCAAACTAGTAGTTGATAGTTTAACAGGCCCTGAGATCAAGTGAGACACTACCAAGGGGTATATCCTTGGGGCCAAGTAAAAGTTAGTTTCCAATAACACTCCACCCCTCGAATCATGAATCGTTAGAGTGAATTTGCTCATCCCAACTAGATCTGATGGTGTACAACCAATGTTGAAAATTCAAGGACCCTATTAGCAAACACAAAAATGGCAAGTGGCATACATGCATGCCAAAAAATTAGAAATAAATCATTTCATGCAAGATCTATGGCTCATGTTTTCTCAAGTAAGGAAGATACACTAGTGTGATCTAAGCTAGACTTTTTAAAAGGCCCAAATTGCACAAAGAAGTGATAAGTGTCTAGAATAGAGCCATTAGTCACTCTTAGAGCCTAAAGATGCCTAGTTGGATCCAATGTGGAATGCCAGGTGTCAATATATGGTAAGCTTTGGTATAAAAATTTAAATTTGATAGCTCTTTCCTAGTCAGGAAGTGAGTCAAAGCATAGAAGAAGGTCCATAAATCCATTTTAGAGAGAATATTTCCAATCATGATCACTGATCATTTTCTACTTCATGTCACAATTGGATCAACTCTTGAGCCATCATTATAGGTAATGGGTTTTCATTGGTGTGCACAAAGAAAATATTTCCTATCCAAAAGTCTCCATGATTTTCAATTGAGTAATAGGAAAGCATTTCTAAATAATTTTCACATGAGGACAAAATATCTTTTGCTTTTCAAATGATTTTCTCCCTCCAGCTGTGTAAGTGAATGATCAAGGGGATCTTCAAGAAGTTCTGCATCAAGATAAAATATGTTTGGATCCTCAAATGAATATCCTCCTTCCAAGCTCATGTGAAAGGAATTTTTAGACAAAAAATCAAATGATATGTTCCAAGTGGTTGCAAGTCCTCATCATTATTTGCAAAGGTAGTTACAACAATGATTCTTTCCTTGTAAGTGGATGAATATCTCATGTGTGGCATGGAATATATTCTAGCTAGAAGTATCTTGGTGGACTTGAAGGATTGCTCTATAATTTTGGAAGTTGTGATCCATGGTTCTAGATTCAAAAATGTACAAATAGGGGCTTTGTCTTCTATTTCAGGGTTGTTGTTGGCTGTTGGTTAGGTAGATTTCTATTTTTAGGTGTCCTTTTCCCCTAAGTCTAGGTTCTACATTTTTTTTGGGATTAACTGCTATGTATAGATTTTGTTTCTCTTTCTAAGGTGGTTGCATCTGTACAACCATTAGTATGCTTTAAGAGCATTTTATTGTCTCCCTTGTCAAAAGAGCAATATCACCATGCTTGTCCCCATGACATCATTTTGAAGTATTGATGTTTGTAATATTTATTTTTAAGTCAATTGAAAAATGTTTGTGGTTCTTTATTGTATCCTATTAATAAAATGTAATAATATGTTTTTCAAGTTTTATTGATTAGATATTTGGGTCTGTGTTCATTAATGGTTATTATTTTAAGCATGTACCTAGGTTATAAATCCCTTTTTGTAGTTATCTCTAGAAATGTGTTGTTGAATACCTTTTAAGGGAACCTTGGGTTCATGAATTTAGTGGAAGAAAGTATTTGAGATTCTAGTTTCAGTGTATATTCTAGGATTTTAGGGATCATTTAGTGTTTACCATTATCTTGTATTTGAATTTATTATGCATCTTTGCTAAGAAATAATTGTCATGAAATTCTACCAGACACCCTACTATTTGGAAGCCACTAGCATGCCACCCTCTATTTTATAATAATCTAACTCATCCTACCCTATCCCATGCTACAAATAACACACCCTATTACATACTATAAGTGTTACCTTAAAAATGCATAAGATCTTATTTATTTGAAATGTGTTTGCAGTTTGTGCTTTAAATCCTAGCATTGTAGTCTTATATTCAACCCCTTTATTATTGAAGATGCTTCAGAATGAAGATTATAGTCACAATTTCATTTGTCTTTAATACCTTATGTATAACATAGAGAATTTATGAATTTCATGTGATAACCCTTCACAGGTGAAGTGTGTAAACTTGGTTATGCTCTAGTCATATTTATCCCTTATGCCAAGAATCCATATTGAGATTGAATTGTAAAATCTCTCCATGTAAAAGATCTCCTAGGTTCTCTCACCTTGGTTTAGGTAGATCTAAAAGTAACAGGGAGATAACCATACCCTTTGTAGGTGCATCTCAATAATTTTATACACTCGGTTAAATCTTGATACAAAACCCTTTCCCGAATACAATGACATTCTAGCAGGTTTTCCATCATTGCTCACCATTTTCCTTCAAGTGTGTAAGGTTGATGTACAAGGTGTAAAACTAGAAACCAACAAAGGGTTCTATATGATAATGTCATATGTGACACGTGAATGAAATTAAGAGACATTTCAAAAATCTTATCTTCTAAAACTCAAGATCATTTTCAAATGGATGAGTTGCTTGAATCCATGGAGTTGGTGAATCCTACATTTTGGAACAATGTAGAGGGTGAAGAAAGAACAAGTAATTTATCTATCAAATACATGGGTACTCTCATTAAACATTTAAATAAGTCTATATAAATAAATGGAGAGGAAGTTGAGGGTATTTTACAAAAAGATTTACTAAAAAAATAGTTAATCCTTTTTAGAATTACAATGGTTGAAAAATATCGGTTGTTAACTGAACCAACAGAAACAAGTTATATTTCAAGGTTATGGAATAAATTGTATCACAATAGTGTTCTATAAGAATAAATCAATGAATATTTTCAATTATATGAATTGTGTCAGCTAATGATTTTGGGGTCTGTGGAAGATGAAAGGGTATTTAGTGCATTATCTTTTATTAAATCAAAAATTCATAATAGATTGGATTAAAATATTAAGACATGTTTGAGGTTGTATGTTTCAGGTTATGAAGTGGATGTGTTTCCATATAATAGATCAATTTCAATTTTGAGTACTCTAATTGAAAGAAGAGGTGTCATAAATACAACTACAAAAGAAGATAATGAAAATACCCATGAGATAGTACATACAAATGTCAATGATGAAACATGGGTTGTAAAAGGGTTGTTTGAGATACTTGAGTGTTAGTTTGTAACTTTGTAATATGTATTTGAAATCTATTGAACAATATTTATGTTATTTATAGGATAATAATTTTTGTTTTTAATTTATCAATCTATTACATTATTTATGAATTTCTTAATTGATTCAATTTGAGTTAAGTTATTTTCAGTCTTGAACTAATTTTTTTCCTATCTTTAGCATTCTTCAATAGTGTTTTTTAGCATTCTTTACATTGTGAGTTGTAAAAAATAGTACATATTCACCATTTTGATCTTTCATATTTTTGACCTTTTAAACCAAATTTACATTATTAAATCAAAAGAAATGGTTATGCAAAAAATGTTAAACAAGATTTTAATACCTTTGAAATCAAATTTATAATAAAATAAACCAATTGAACATTGCAATGAATTATTACACATCATAGCCTAATATGGGTTTTAAGATATTTTATTCATTCAAGGAAAAAAGTTCATGTATAACCATACAAATAAAAACTAAGACTCAAGAGTAAGGAATCCAAAATTACAAAATATATTTTAAATATTATAAAACATAAGTTTCCAATAATTACAAAACATAAATACAAAATAATTGTTGAGGATTTTAGCTCAATCCTCAGTTTCCAATAATTACAAAATAACTCTTGAGCTTAAGTCTCATTGTGTATCAGGGTTTCCTTTCACTTGTTGTAGGCTGGTAGTGGCTATGCTATCTATGAGGATGAAGGTCCCTGATTCTATAAGAGCTTTTACTGCATTATTGATATTGGCAAGAGTTTTATGTTCTTCTATAGTAGCATCTCCTACTAAAAATAATGACAGGTATGCTTGAGCTTTCTATTTAAACAAAACCTCAGGGTCCAAGCCATTTTTTCTAATTATTATCTTCAATGTATTATTTTGATTATTTAGTAAAACAAGTTTTTCCTTGAAACAAATTACCGTAGAAATACTTTTGTGTGCACTTTTTAGATGCATGCCATGGAGAAAAACTTGGTTCTTCAGATTTATATATTTTTAATGCAAATGAGTAAAAAATATTAATTAGTTAAATATTTTAAAATAAATTTTCATTATGAATGATAATAAAGAGAAGCTTATCGCATATTTTTCTTTTTTAGCATTTGCAAGATCCACAAGGCTTTTGTTTTTTGCCAATTTGTTATTGTATGCTAGGGATTCTACATTTAAGTTCTCAAGACTTTTTAACATTATATCAAGAACATAATCATTAAATCTCTTAGTTATTGCGACACTTATAGAATCTGCTTGGTTGAATAAAACATCATTTTTTAGCTGATGTTCAATAATTGAGTACAATTAGTTGCATTGATTGTGGTTGTAGAAATGGGCATTTATTTCTTGAATCAATACTTTTGTCCAATACTTCCATGTTATTAAATCATCAAGGTTAGGAATAAAAAAATTAGTAACATAGGCTTTAGTATTCTCTACCAATAAATTATAAATTGGAAAAAAAGTAAGTTGGTCATCTGCTTGTGGAATCTCCTCCATAGGATTGCCTTCAATGCTGCTAGGTGGAGAGTTGAGCATATGAGGTCACTGTAAAGGCTCCATGGGTTGAAATTCTTATATCATATCATGTGGGTTGAAAAAATCCATGGGCACGCCACTATCAATCCCTAAATACTCTTTAGCTAGATAAATATTATGAAGAATTATGGTTCCCATTGCATTGGGTAGACCACTGAGAAAAAAGTTTGGAAAATCAAAATTTGTTACATGAATAGTGGCACCACTCTATATTGACATAAATAAATGTTTCTCAATTCTAGTCTTTATAGGGCTAGGATGGGGTGATGGCAGTGGCAGTGGGAAATTTCTCCTTTGAGAAGGAGAATGAACTACAAATTGAAATTAAAATCACTAAAATGATAAACAAAATAAATATAATATTAAATTAACATATAGTAAAAGTAAATAAATTAGTATTATTTAGCGTACCTTTCTCTTTCTATTGTATCTAAATTCTAAAAGGTCTACCATTGCAATACCCCCTAGTGTTTGCGTTACATATTGCATCACTATATATATATATATAAAAGAGGATTAAAATATTATAATGATAAAATCATCATTTTTGTTAATTCAATCAAAGCAAAGATGGTTTATGAAGCTATACCAAAAACATGAGTGGAAGGTTGTGCTAGAGGTGCAATCGGAACCCACATGCATTTTATTATTACCAATTTTTACACAAACACCTGCAAAGATGATTATGTATTTTCCTCCATGTTCATTGTTACCATGGCCTCAGGGCGTTGATGACCCTTAATTGTTGCATTTTTGGCAATTGTTTCATTTATTTTTTTCTATAAGAAATAGCCAAAATGTTTTTTAAATTAATGAGATTAATATTTATATAATTATTTGAAAATAATTATAGTACAACTCAAACTAACCTCCTGAGCTTCAAGGGATAGTGCATTGACAAACATTATGGGATTGCGAGTAGTTAGAACAGTTGTTGCTTGCAAATAAAAAATGCCTCATTATATAATGCAATGATATAATTATAATAGGAAAGATGAGAATTTTCATTGCAAAGATAAAAGTTTAAATCATCTTTAATTCTGTTGGAAATGAAAGTGCACCAGTCAAACATTTGAGCACCGAGAGTATGAATAATATAGATAAGAGCCAGAATTGAATGTCTAATGGTCTACCCTACAAAATAATTCTTGCTTAGAAAATATCAAGCATCCTTAACAAAGAAAGATTTTTCATTGATTCAAATATTATCCTCCTTTTACTATAGCATTGAGGATTTGTAAAAAATTTAACAAGTAATAGGAACTAACAAAAGTCAAACTAGTCAAAAAATAGATTAATTATAAATTTAAAAATGTCATAACATCTAGCTGCATCCCATAATAGGACTCCACATATTTTTTATCCTCATCATTCAAAATGGCTTTTGTTGTGACCGGGCCACCATCATTTTAAGGTAGACTTGTTATTCTATAGCTATCCTTTAGACTGATTCCAAATGAAATAGTATGGGAGCTCAAGCTCATTTGAAATGAGGAGGAAGCAATATTGAAGCTTTACGATAGAAAGTTCAACAAATGGAAATATTTTTCATATTATGGCATGTAGATAATGTTGTTGAAATTGCAAGGCTCCACCCAATCACTATATGTGCCTTCTTACTTTAAAAGTATTTATATAAGAGTGCACATTAAATTTTTAAAACTTAGTTTTGTATTTCCCTTTGTGTGTCTGTTTGCAACTAAAATGGATGAGGTTTGGGAAGCCATGGGCATTGAGTTTGTACTCGAGAGGATGGAAATTAGGTTTGTGAAAATTGGGAGGATGGAGATCAAGAATGGTAGGAGAGCAAAAAATGGGAAAAAGTTCAAAAAGAGGTGTGATTGGAAATTTTATAGGCATCCAATGGGATATGAGTGAAATCTAAATCCTATAGATGGTTATCTGTATGATGCAAATGCACACCAATATGTTACCATCATGTAGTTGCACCATGTAGAAAATTATCTGTAGTATGTGGGTGGTCATCTACACCATATATACATCCATTTATAGGGTGAAGATGCATGCTAACATATTGTTGTCATGTATTTACATCATGTAGATTTTCATTTATATCATGTAGGTAGTCACTCACACCATGTAGGAGACCATATATATGATGAAAACATATGTTGACATGTTACTACCATGCATTTGCATCATATAGATGGTCATTTTTAGCATGTAGGTGGTCATCAACATCATGAAGATGATCATATTCATGTTATAGATGCAGGACGACATACTACCATCATGCATCTGTATCATGTTGATGGCTATCTACAAGGTAAAAAGTATGGAGGATAATTTACATAATATAGATGCATGTATATACTATACAGATTCTTGTCTACATCATGTAGACACTTGCAATAAGAATGCTAGTGTCTGGGTTATGCATTCTCTCAATGGTAAAAAACTAATTGGGTCATGCTTGTAAAATTTTACACATGGTGTCTCATGACTTACCTAAATAACTATATGCCTTCGAAACTAATTTTCCACCATTGTGAATCCACTTCACATAGAAACATCCAAGGATTTTTTAATATAGCCCACTAAAATTAACCCTGAGGTTCACTCATACCATTTCAATGTGCCCTCTCTATGAAGAGATTTTTTGAACCATGAGAAGCATTAGAGGAAACACTATGACTTGAAGCCATTGGAAGTGAAAACATGAGATTTAACCCATTCATGGAGCCAAAAATTGTATCTATGACATCATAGTTAGAGACTTTGATAGCTAATAATGTGCATAATACTTGTAGTGGACTTTAGTCCATAGACTATGAGGTGAAATTACATAACAATAAAAAATTCCTAAGGCATAGTGTGTGCCTTATTGGCCTCATACAAGGTTTTCTATGAGAGACAACTCTCTTTTAAAAAGCATAGCTTAGAAAAATATGTCCTTGTACTATAAGATATGTGATGACTCCACCCATAATATTGAATATTTTTAGGTTATTGATGCCCTCCATGAGTGAGAGAGATAGGCATGTATTAGGTCATTGTAAGATCATCTAACCAAAACCACCTAACCAGAGATATGGTAGCTATGGGAAGTAACATAGTTATGGAGGTTGTATTAGAGGATAGGAGGTGAAAGGTTACCAAAATTATATTGTTATAAGTATGGGTTATTAGATCACTATCAACATCAGTACCCCCAATATCCTAATTGTGGGTATTGTTATAGCCCACATAAGGATGAGGAATGCTCAAACCTATAATGAAAGATCAATGATCTAGGAAGATCTCCACATTCAACACATTTATATGGTCTACAATCTTCCCAATACCATCAACACATCGAAGAGTTCATCAATTCAAATATGACATGTTTTGAATGGGCTCAAATGGATTGCAAAAGTTATGCCCATTGAAGATAGTAATACATAGGTAATAATATATGCATAGGGGGCAGTAATAATGGAAACATGATGACTGGACTTGGCCAAGTGGTCTAATAGAATCTTGACATATGGACCAGTGGAATTTTCACATGTGGAGCATCCATAATAACCCAAAGATATTATCCAATATTGGGAAAAATTCCAATTTATAGGGGATTAAATCTTTCCCCATTAATGTGGGATTAAATCCCATTCAAAATGGGATAAAATTTTTCCATGCCTAAATACAAGGCTTTTCAAAATGGATATCGACCCGAAGGCTTATCTTATGCCTTGATTAATGAGAAATGCCCCACTTTGGAGGAGAAAATAAGGGATTATTATGTATCATTTTAATGTTGGTTTACATGCCTTAAAAATATTTATAAACCCTTATTTACATGGATAGAGATTGAATCCATAAATTAGGGGCCTCCAAAAAAAATAAATAGGAGGAGTTTGCATTTGGAAAGTCATTAGAAAGTTTCCATTGCAAGTTTTGACTCCAAATCATTCCATGACATTGTAAGTTTTGTCATTAAAATTTATAATACCTCCTTTTTTAGAGTATTAAAGGCTAGTAAGTGAGGAATAGTATTGAGAAGAAACTTAATACAAATAATATTGTTTCAGAAACCCATCATCCTATAGAGTCAGAGAGTTGAATCATATTGGAATAAGTTGTATCTTGAGAATAATTGTAAGAATTATATTGTTATTTTTGCACCATCTATATATCAGTTAATGTCTTATCAAACTCAGAGACATATCCCTATTGGATGAACTCAGTTATCAAATTGTCATGTTTTTTATCTTTGATTTTACAAATACATGTTTTCTATATTTAGAGTTATTAAATGTTGAATATTAATCGTATTCTACTTTTCAATCTAATTATGGAAAATTATCGACAAATTAAATCTCGTATGATTTAAATTAATGATTCCCATGATAAGGAATCTCTTGATCGATCATGAATAGAAGTTTTCATCTAATGTACCTACACTAGATCTAGTACAAAGGTATGAGAGTAGGATAACCCTGAACATAGGCTATGATTGGGAAATGCTCATGGATTTGGATATTAATGGTTGGTTATTATGTGACATCCTTGTGGACATAGGCATTGAGGTGAATATCCTCATGGGAGGTTCCTGGCACAAAATGGCCATCCCCATGTTATATCCCTCATCTCATTTATTTTTCATGGTGAACAAGACCTAAGTACAACCTATGAGGGTTCTAAATAATGTTGACATTTCAATAATGGATGTCAAGTTCTCCATGGAATTTAAGATGATGGATTTTTCCAAAGCTGATAATTACCCAATGTTGTTTGATATGCCTTGATTTTATGATAATAATACAAACATGTACTTCAAGAAATAATACATGAGCTTTGAGAATGGAAGTGAGTGCATGGTGATTCCATTGTTAACTGACCAAGGCCCCCATTATGTTGAAAGTGTT
Source organism: Torreya grandis (assembly GCA_037957365.1). NCBI lineage: Eukaryota > Viridiplantae > Streptophyta > Pinopsida > Cupressales > Taxaceae > Torreya > Torreya grandis. Next base: position 1,318,555 of record JARHVA010002734.1, read on the forward strand.
GAGTTAGAGAATGAATTCAAAAAATTTTATAATATCATGATGTAAGGTAAGAATAACTTAGAGCCAAATGGTAAAAACACTTTGAGTTGGGATGACATCTTGTCCACCTTTGATAATGTAAGTATTTCCTATGATCGATGGGTGAAATAATCATATGAGTTCATTGAAATAAGATACAGTGTAGTGTGGTCAAACCCCCTATTTGAATATTCACTTAAGGCCACACACATGAATGATACAACTTCCTACAAATGGAATAATCAAAGGTATGACACAATGTATTCAAGTCCCTAGCCTTGGATGGTGTGAAATGTCCTTCATGTGAGCATTAAGCACTCTATTGTTATCAACTATAATTAGATGTTTTAGGTCACATCTAAATTGATAAATGAAACTAGGATAAATGTAGTGGTTTTGGTAAAATTCCTAGTCTGATCATTGTGCATTAGGTGCATGCATTGACCCAAGAGGCTAGAACTAGTTAATGTATGCCTAGAGGACCACATGTAACAAGGTTAGTGATGTGTGAAAAATTGAATAAATATGATGGTGAAGAAGACCCATAATATGGTGTGGTAGTATAACCATATCAAGGTCAAGGTCTTACCATAAGGAGCACCCACCCATTACATTTTCATGACTATCAAGTGCCAATAGGCCATGTTGAAACATGAAGTGTTCCATGAGAATTTCAAGGGTTGTCACCTGAAGTTATCTTTGGCCTAATGATGTTTGAGGCATGGTGTAATGAAATGATTAAGACATGATGTAATAAATATTTAATCATTTACTTTCTATACTTTTAATTTTTATAGACTAGGGTAGGTTAGTCCTAATATGATAATATGTGCACACTTCATAAATCTAATTAGGTGAGTTGAAAAAGGTATTTATTATGAGAGACTTATTTTAGATGCCTAAATTTTTGGTGTATTATTTTCATGACATATATGGTGAAAAGTCACTTTACATAAATAATAAAAAAATATCTTTGGGTAGGCATGACCCTTGGTGTCTTGAGATAAAAGATAACTATGATGGAAAAATAGGCATAGGATTTATTGTGGGGTGGTGGTACCCATAAGATAGGAAGAATGGCATGCATAGGAGGCATACAGATAATATGTAGGAATATTTTGTGTGTAGGGTGAGGTATATCACAAGAATATAGGTGGAAATCTTGAGGATAGAAAATGATAAATATTCAACTCACCAATAATAAGTTGACAACTGGAAAAGGTTGACAAAGACAATGAAATTAATTATTTTTAGAATTGAATGGCTCAATTTATGACTCAACCATGTAATTTTAGAATTTGAAGGGATTAAGGCATGAATAAATTATGATAACCTAGCACAAGTATTTGAACTGGGTAGTAAACCTAGGTGGAGAGTGCAGGAGATCACTCAGTAGAGATTCAAGGCCCTCTATCAAGTGTGGATGGGTAGAGGGTAGGAATTACATGGAATAAATAGAAAGGAGAAGAGGAAGTGGGATGAGGATGGTGAGTGTGGTTTACACTAGTGAATTTTAGAGACTCTATAAAATAATATAAACATAATTTAGGTCATGGAGATATGCACCCATGGGTTGGTGAGACTTCAACGAAATTAAAATATGGCATGAAAAATAGAGGGGACATATGGTATTTATACTATTATACTTGGTAATATACATAGAATCTCTTAAGGTGAGTTGAATAAGTAACCTATGTAATCAGGGGTAGAGGTCAAGTATTTGAGAGGGGGTAGTCAAACACTGTCCCTGATTAGGTGGCTTGGTCCCTCTAAAAGATCAGTACCATAGGTGTGGGGTGAATATGAGAAAGATGCACAGGGAAAGTAGGCATGTAGGAGGTAGAAAAAACATAATTATGCTTGAGTGAAGCCTAAATAATGTGCAGACAAAGATTACTATGAGTGTAACTAAGACCTACATGTAATAAAGTGAAATGCATGCACCCTAAGAAGAAAATTTGGATTCGACATTCAATGATTTAAGGTGTGTGAGGAAGATATTTAACAAGAAAGAAAATAGGGAGCATGTAATTTGATATGCAAGAGAGAAATAGGTACATAATGTGGATCTACCAAAACCTCAAGGGTAGGAAAGTCAAGGAATAACACAAAAGTTTTACTTTTAGTAAAATAACTATAAATTGACTTTAAGAATAAGGAGGTGTACAACACAAGAACTTACTAAAAAATGTAAATCTAGATGAAGTAGTTGGTTATGATGAAACTTTGCATACAATTAGAATGAAAAAGGAAGAAAAGCCAAATAAATTAATAGGTTGTTTGAGGATGGACAACCATATTAGTGTAGGGTGATATCAACCACATAAATTGACTAAAAATAACCAAGACTTGGAGTGTGCAGAAAATGGTGAAAGTAATAACCGATGCTAATAAACCCATCAATATGAAAGCAACACATGTCCAATAGATTTTTATAGTAAGGGAGGTGCTATCGAATATAGATTAAGTCTATGTGGGAAAATGAGAAAACAAAAGGATCAAAACAAATAAGACCGTGTTAATTTTAGGAACCATAATGACAATCATGAGGATAAACAATGGAAGTTATAAATGATAATTGATCTTGGTAGGTAGTTGAGAAGTCGTAATGAGTGAAAAGGTATATGGCCTCAAGAATACCAGAGTAATAACTATTTCATGTAATTTTTTAGCTTTAGTTATATAAAAGAGAAAAAATAAACTCAATACAGGTATGGTTGAAAAACCTGTTTGTTTGTGCACACACTAAATTAGTAGACAATGAAGATATCCTCTTTAGCTTGGGAGGAAGACTTGCAGATAAGAAAGCACTAAAGAAAACTTGTTTGCTAGATAGATAATTAGGTGGATTTCCTAACAATAGATAGATCCTAGAAGTGAGAGCCTCTTTAAGGGTTGTCAATCCACACATTTTGAATAATCAAGTTGATAAACTGGAAAGAAGGTACTTGCATCAATAATAAAATGGTACTAAAATTGAATACAATAAACCTTGCTAGAAAAGTATACTATAAATGATCTAATTAGTGATAAAACTAATTAATACTAGTGCCAATGGGTCGTGGTATGCTTCAAAAAAATAGAAAGGGGCCTGTTAGTGGTCAAAAACATAAGAAGGTGGATTTGGTTGGGTGTGGGTGGGTCAAATCAACTTGTTGGTTTTTATACCATAGGTGACCATCGATGGTTATTCTGACCATCAGTAGTTGGGGTCTAACCATCGATAGTTGACTATATAATTCTGGGTTTGATCAACAAAAGATGATAGGATTTCACAGATGAATTATAAGAGTTACATAAGGGATAGATTGATTGTGAAAGGGAATAAAAACACATGAATATTGAAAAATAAGTACTTTTCTTACCAAAAATCAATTAGGTGGGTGGTTGTCATAATTACCCTATTGGTGGAATCTGGCTTGACTCCAACAGAGTAATGATACCTAAAAGCTTGGTTGAGAGGTGAGGTGAGTTGGCTCTCAATAAGATGGTTGATAATGTTTGATAATGCTGATGACACTAATTGACCTAAAAAATAAATTTCCTAAATGCCTAAGCTCCTGATAATTATTGCAAATGGATTCGACCTCCCAAGCCTCTCTCTCTTATAGGTATAAGCAAGAGGTGGAAGTGAAGGTGTAAATGGGTCATCTAAATATAATTCACGCATGTAAAGGCTTGCAACAAAAATTAGACAAGTTATATTTAGAAAAGAGCCAGTAGATCTTGCATACTCTTGGTAAAAAGGTGGATCTTAACCGTCGATGGTCAAGGGTTCCCAAGCTGACCGTTGATGATTAGGGTCCCCAGGGATAGGGTCATAAAGGTTAGGGTTACTCAATCAGGTGTAACTAAGTGAAGATTGGTTGGTTTAGGATTGATAGGTGTAGGTTGGTCTTAAGAGGGTCCAAGGGTACTTCTAAGGCTACTTCGACAATGAAAATTGTAGGTGTGTGGAAAATTAGTGTCTATATTTTACCCATTTTTATTGTATAGCTTGTATAAATGAGCTGTAAAACAAAAATGGAGTATGGGTCACAGGTCCAGTTACTTTGAGAGTGGGAGGAGGTGTTCCCCCTTAAAATGGGATTTGATAAGTGGTAGATGGTGAGTCACTAGGTGGTGATACGAGGTTAGGCATTTGAGACACAAAAATGTGCACAAAAAGAAATAAAAAAAGAAACAATCAAGATTGTGTATAGACCAAGTTGCCAATGTTTATAAAAATAAGGGTCAATGCTAAGAAGGATAAGTGATAAGTGAATCACATGACTGTCTATAGGCATGGTGGTTGGAAACACTCATAAACACAAGTCTCTGAAGTGATTTCTATGTTTTTGATGGGTATCCAAGGTAGGAAGTGCTCCTAAGGATAACACAAATAGGTCAAGTGTCACTAGTATCTTAAGTAGGAAGTGCTCTCAGTAAGACACAAGTAGGTTGGTATGCATGAGGTGGCACAAAATGCAAAAGGTTTAACATGACAATGTTGTTTCTATTGTTAAAGGACTAGGAAATAGTGTTGAAAAATTTTGTATCAGATGGGCCAAAAATAGACCAATGATGAGGTGATAAGGTGGTTAGGTTGGTGGGAGAAAGACATCTCCAAAGTAGGCAAGAGTTTGGTGTAAATGGCATGAAATGGGTAGATTGCCAAAAAAAGTGAAAAAGTGGGTTTAGAGGGTAACTTGACCATCGATAGTTAGGGTCCCTAGAAAGTGACCATTAATGGTCACCTTGACCATTGATAGTTAGGGGAAACCCTAAAAATTTAGAGGGTAAAATTAAAAACATAAAAGGTAATTTATCATTTTACCATGCTGTATTGTTTGATTGAGCTCTGGGTGATTTTGGTACTTTGTGAGGGAGGTGTATGCTGAGGTGGATTTTGCTCATTAGCTATAGGCACATGATTGATTCCATGGGTCCAAAATGTAGGGAGTATAAGGATGTGGTTGAGTACCTGCTCAAGGGCTCAAAATATGGAGGAGGTCATGAAATGAGGTAGGGGTGCACTAAATTGATAACGAGGTGTATTTTTTTATTATTTGTGTGTTCTTGGGGGGTTGGGGTCTATAAAATATCTATTTTGGGCCTGTATGCCTTAGGTAAGGTTATGGGGGATCAGATTAAATAGGGTGGATAAAACATCAAATTGATAAGGTGGGTGGGTGATTGGGTAATAGGCTAGTTGGGTAGAGTGCTTAGGTTAGGTGTTTATTGAATTGGGTCCCTGTTTAGGTCCTAATAGGCTTGGGAATTCTAGCCATAGAATGCCCATAGGTAACTATCAATGATCAAGCCTAACCATCGATGATCAACACCCTAAACATTAGGGGTCACCAACCATTAGTGGTCATCATGATTGCTAATGGTTAGCCATGATAAGGTAGGATTGTTGAAAAGGTGCTAAGGGTTTAAGCATGGTTTGAGTGTAAAGTATAATGGGTTGGATTGAAGTTTGGCTTGATAGGTTGGGCACAAGGGGTAAATATGGTATGGATATGATTAGGTCAAATAGGTTAGGGTTAGGGGTGCATTTTCAAAAGATAGGGTAGATGAGATTAGTTAGGGTAGCGAAGCCTTTTGATTTGGTGTAGGTTCAGGAGAAAATACAAATGCATTACTATGTGTCATAGATCTTCCTTGCACTACTTAAGGGGATGACTAATTATAATTAGGCCCATATGGATATGGTAGGGATAAGAGGGATGAAGCACTACCAACACATGCCTAGGGATGCATCTATGATAGTAATGCTCAACAAGATATGAGATCCTTCTATTAACACTCTTATTATCAATTAAGGAGATGACTATTCTCCTAGAGGATGTTCATAGGATCACTTAGGTCCCACTACGTGGTGATGTAATCTACCAGATTGAGTAGGAGGATCGATATGAGTATGTCGAGTATCTATATGGAGATGATAGTAACAAGGTCTATTGGCACTCTAGAGGGTTCAACTACACAAAATTATATGAGAGGGATCCTAAGGAGAGGAGACTTATGATGATGTTGATGATCATGGTTACTTGCTTTGGGCTCCCAAATTTTAGTATTGGGAGATTCTTGTATGTACTACTAGGGGTTTTGGTTGAGATATTTCTTGGGAGGACCATATTGGGGTGGGTCTTAGTGCTACTTATTCAGATTTATAGAAATATATGGGGATGCAGGTACCATAAGAGGTATGGTGTTAGCATGGGAATGGTTTTACACTATTGGGAATATAAGCACATACGATTATTGAGGCCTATGGGATTTCTATGAGTAAGGTACATACAACTAGAGTTTCCTATGGGATTTATGAGGTGGAGGGATGACTATGCTGCATCAGAGGCTGGAGGTAGAGCACATGATGTTGAGTGGTTCAGGAATGCCTTAGGTAGATTTTGAGCTATGGACATCACATGGAGACCATACCTATAATTCCCTATCTATCTAGGCTATAAGAGGGAGACCCTCACTATACAAAGCTATATGTGGATTGTGGGTCACCAAGAGGGTGAGATTGATTTTATTCCCTTTGATTGAGTGTGACACTAGTTCAACTTATTACAGGGTGTACCAAGTCCACATCCACACTACAGGAGGTAGGACTTAGAGGTTTAGTTACCAGTGCTTTGACCTATTCAAAAATTTCTAGATGGTGGGTTTGAAGAGCTTCTTATTAGCCCTCTCATAGATGACATAAGGTATACAAATAGATATATGGCTTGGTACCAACCCATCTATGTAGTTATAAATGCAGGTGGGGATGATGAAGGCGCAACACCAATGGCTATAGATCTAGATGGCTAGGCTTGATAGGTAGGGGTAGCATTGGCTATGGCCTAGGCTTAGGTATAGGCTCTACAGGGATAAGTGGACACATTACAAGGTCAAATTCAAGCATTATAAGGTTATCTCACCATCGTTAAAGGTGAGAGAGATTTACTTAGGTAGAGGGTTTGGGTAGGTGTAACAATAGCAGAATGGCCACTAAACATAGTTTCTCAAGCATGCTATTTAGCTATTGTTATGAAGCTCAAATATTATGAGGTAATGGTATTAGACTAGCTACCCTAGGTTATGAAGTATGCAGAGTATACAATGAGCTTGGCCGGTGGGCCATCGATAGCTACTTCGAGTCAGTGGGATTTTATAATGGGATAGATAGGGGTCCTAGAGGGACCGCCACTAGGTATAGGTGTAGGTATAGATGGGGCAAATGGTAGTGGTGCAGGCCCATGATTTGAGATATGTTATTTTGATGTATTATTTTGATACCATCCTACATGTTAATGTGGTGAGATGTATATGTTTTGAGAGAGAGCTAACACATTGTGACATGTATTATTTTTTGATGATTCGATGTATACAATAGATGCTTATGATGTGATATATGATAGTTGATTATGGTTTATGATAATGGCTTGTGGCTTTGGTCCATGTTTATGATGTTGTACTTAGTAGCTTAGACATGTGATGTTCTGGTTATGCTTATGGTTATGATAAGATATGTTATGGATGGATACATGTTATGGCTTTATTTATGGTTATATGGTTGAAACGAGAAATGGTATATGACCTGATATTTGGCTTAGCTATTTGGTTTATGATTGTGATTATGTGATGACATGTTTATGGTTTATGATGTGATGGATGTTCATAGTTATCTATGATATGTTTACATTATGTTTGATGAATAGATGTTGCTGCTTGTTGACATAGCTCATGATGTTCATGCTTTTGATGTAATGTTTATTGTTCATGTTCATAGTGATAGGCTTACATAAACTAATAAAAGATAATAAAAAGAAAATGATGCTTTTTAAGTGGTAAGGACTGACATGAAACCCAAAATTGGATTAGCTTAGTGAAAATAATCCTTTCAAATGCTTCACATTAACATGCTTAAGTTGATAGATAGGGCTCCTGATAACATTATGTCAAGTAAGCTCACACTCCCATGCATATGATATGTGGAGAGATAATGGGTGAAACTAGAACCATTACCGAGACTAGTATGCCTTCTCTGTAGGTATGCAAAGAGGTAGGATAAAGAAGTCTATGTCTATATATAAAGTGTAAACTATCAATATGGGAAGTCTACTAAATAGATCCAATTGTGGATTACCAGGATTATTGCTATTATGAAATCTAATTATGGCTTTCAAAATTCTTCTGCTCTTGATTTGCTTTTGTTTTTGATTTTTCTTTTACTTTTTACCTTTTGTTGGGGGTCAGGGAAGCTAATAGATGCGAGAAGCTTCCAAGAAATATCTATCTTTGACTAATGCTTTACTCAGCCATCCTTTAAGGGAGTGGTCTATGTTTATTTGCTTAGTTTAAATGATTTTGATATCTATCCTTCAAGGGATTAGTCCACCTTATGTTTGGAAATTTTAGTTGATTTTTAACAACTGTCCTTCAAGGGAGTAGTCTGTGAATGCTAATAATGACCCATGATTTGTTTTCATGATTTGTTATTGATTTTGTCTTGATTTGATTTTGATTGACATTGAATTTCTCATACATGCTCAATGGATTACCTTTATGAAGGCAAAACTAAGCTGATATGAAGGTTCAATAGGTGAAAGAGAGGTATAGGTGATAATGACCATAGGAACCAATCTTAAAGAGATGGGAAGTACTATAAGAATCATGCCATTAATAGAGCCATGGTATCCATAGTTTAATATTAGGATATAATTGTGATGGATAATCACATGATTTAGTTGTAATCAGTTGCCCCTAAAAAGAGGGATATGAATGTGGTTTACAAGGGATGAGATTAAGTTAGATAAATGATGATTGTGATCCCTATCTAACAATAGAAGGGGTGCATATGTGAAGCATTAAGAGGCTCAGGTTCTAGTTTGCCTTTGAGAGAGGACAAATGATAAGCTCCTGATTCATACTTATGGGTAATGATGTAGTGTCCAAGCCAATTGAAAGCAAAATTTCCCCTTTTACTTTTCTTTATATTAGTTACATGTTGATTTTCCTTGAGAATAAGATCTCCACTATTAAATTCTCATACTTTCAAGTGTTTGTTATAGGTTCATTTGTTTCATTATTGATAGACAAGAAGATGGGAAAGAGTGGCCAAATGATGCTCATCAAGTAACTCCATTTGAGATAAACATTCTTAAAAATAATCACTATCCAGAATAAGGTCATGCAAATATATGTAAAGAGAAGGTAATTGGACTTCAAAAGGTAATACAACCTAAAATCCAAACATGAGAGAAAAATTTGTAGCACTTATAAGAGTTTGGATGCTAATGCGATATGCCCATAAGGTAAAAGGGATGTGCAAGTGCCAATCCTGACCTAAGACTAACCATTTTGGTAAGCATGTTGTTAAGGGTTTTGCTAGAGGCTTTAGCTTGTCCATTTGTTTATGGGTGATAAGGTGACAAAAAGCTATGCTTAATACTAAATACATCTCAAATGCCTTGAACTTGTTTGTTTTTGAAAGATTTTCCATTATCAATGATGATCTTATGGGGAACACTAATATGAAAAATGATGTGATGGGTAATAAAATTCTATAATATTTTTAGCTTTTATCGAGACAAGGGGAATAGCCTCCACCATTTGGTGAAATATTCAGTTGTGGTAATGATATAATGATGCCATTGTGAAGAGTGGGGGTTTATTTCAATGATAAGGTCTAGACCCCATTGTGAAAAGGGCCAAAAATCCATAAAAATGTGAAGAATATTACTAGGTGTATGATGTAAATTAGCGTGTTGTTGACACTTGACACACTTTTTCACATAATCACAACAATCTTAGTTAAGGTTGGGATAGTAATATCCTAGGAGGATGCACTTAACCACAATTATTCCAACATAGTGGCCCCTATAGATACCCTCATGTGTCTCCTTGATAGCATGAGAGGCTTCTAGACCATAAAGGCAATGGAATAGGAGGCCATCAAAACCATGTTTGTAAAGAATTCCTCCCATAATGGTGTAACAAGAGGTGATTTGAATAAATTCTTGATGAGAATTATTAGAGAGGGTAGAAGGAACTATGCTAAGGTGTAGGTAGTCAAAGTTTTTTTGATACCAAAGGTCAAGCAAAATATCCTCCACACTAAAGATGGTTAGAGTGTCTGATTTGGTATAGGAAAGTTCAGTGAGGTGATGGATAATGACTGATAGTTTAGAGTCTAAGGGTGTTGATGGGATCTAAGAAGTAAGAGAAGCCATGATATCAACAAAATTGTTGGTAGATCATGGGGTGGTTTGAATATGGTAGTGTTTGAATGATGATAGGAGTTCTATAACTAGTTGTCTATACAGTTGCATCATTTCATTCTTACACTGGTAGATGTCGTTAACTTGGTTGACCACAAGTTGGGAGTCACCAAAGATATGGATTATTTTAACTCCTAAGGATAAGGTAGTTTGGAGACCTATTACTAGGGCTTCATATTCAACCATATTGTTGGTGCATTCAAATTCAAGTTTAAATGACAAAGAAATGGTTAACTGATAAAGGAGACAAGGATGATACCAACTACCCCACCACACTGACATTTGGAACCATCAAAAAACATGGTTACCAAATTGGTGAGATCTTCTTAAGATAGGCTTGTAATAAACTTAGCTGGGAACTCCAAGGGGGAGGTTAGTTATTTTTTAGGGGTACCTCGGCTAGTTGGTTGACAATAACCTGCCCCTTGAGTGATTTATACTAGAGGAACTCAAGGTCAAACTTAGCTAAAAGAATGAGCCACTTAGCCATATGCTAGGTTTGGTATGGTTTAGAGTGCATGTATTTAAGGGGGTCAGTATTGGTTATGATAAAGTTTTGTGGTTAAGAAGGTAATGGTGAAGTTTGGTGGCCATAAAGACTAGGGCCAAACATAGTTTCTTAGTATGTGTATACCGAGTCTCGTATTTTACAAATGTGAAGCTAATGTAATAAATGATTTTATCCTTGTGTTATTAACCTTGATGGGCAAGCATCACCCATAGGGAGTGGTCTATGATAGAGATATAGAGGTATAAAGGTTGGCTATCCTTAGTAGGTGTAAGGACATGTAGAGATAGTAGGTACTCTTTGAGTGCATCAAAAGCCTTTTGACAATTGACATTCCACTTGAAAGAGACATACTTTTTCAAGAGGTAGTGGAAGGGTTGACACCAATTAGAGAAATAGGAGATGAAGCAATGAAAGGATTGAAGTTTTACATATAAGCTACATAGTTGTTTAAGATTGGTTGGAGGTAGCATCTCGAGGATGGCTTTGATTTTGGCTGGATCAACCTTGATTCCTTAAAGGGAAATGATGAAGCCAATAAGTTTTCTTGAAAAGACCCCAAAAATACATTTCTTAGGATTAAGGTGGATGTGATAATGGATAAATTACTCAAAGATAATATTGAAAATGGCTAAATGGTCTTTGTGAAGCTTGGACTTCTTGAGAAGGTCATCCATAGAGTCTTTGATGATTATATGGATAAGGTCATGAAAAATATAGGTTGTGTCACTTTGGTAGGTTGTGTCAACATTATTAAGATCGAAGGGCATGAATATATAATAGAAATTCCCCTATGGGGTGATAAAAGTAGTTTTGTGCTGATATTTAGGGGTAATCAAAATTTGATTATAACCCAAGAATCCATCCATGAGTGACAACATCTCATGGCCTCCTATAATATCAACAAGTTGGTCAATGTTAGGTAGAATAAGGTCATCCTTTGGGCATGTGAGGTTGAGGTCAAAAAAGTCCACATAGATATGTAGTCTCCCTATGGATTTAGTGATAGGTATGATGTTTGAAACCCATTAGGGATAATTAATGGGTTGAGTAAAGTTGATAGAAAGGAGGTATTGGAGCTCTTCTTTGATAAGGAGGGATATACGAAGGCACATTTAGTGAAGTTTATATTTGATAGGTTTGGCATCATGATTGGTTATAATGTTATGGGTGGTAATGGCTAGGTCAATATCAGACATGTTGGTATATGACCAGGCGAATGTAATACTACAGACTTGCAGGAAGGTAGATAAGTCATGGAGTTCTTTAGCAGTGAGAGTTTGGCTGAGTTTAATGATATGGGGGTCATCCAGAGTGCCTATGTCAATGTACACGGTAGATTAATTCAACATGTTTGAGGCTTTTAGAGGTAAATATTTGTATATGGAGGAATCAGGTGTACCAAGGTAGGTGAAAATAACATCATCATCCTGAACTGAATAATGTTAATAGTAGGAAAGTTTTCTCCCATGAGTTTAGGATGGGTGAAAGGGATGGATATGGATGCCCCTTCCTTTTAATAAGTCAAGGGGCTGAGGGTAATCATGTTGATTAAAAAAAATGTTAGGTGGGATGATGTCCTCATCCTCACCCATAAGTGGAGGGGGTGTTGGTGAGGAAGGGGTCTCTTCTTCAATAATGGTAGGGGTAGTTTGTTTGGATTTCTTCTTATTGGGTAGAATTAAGTTAAGGCCATTCTTTTCATGAGGCTTTTGGGTCCCATTCAAGGTAAATTTGTGTGGCTTGTGCTCATATCATCCCAAACTAAATCCCTTCCAAGAACATCTATGATGTTATAGTTTAGTGAAGTTTGGGTTGTCCAAATAAGAGAAGGTAGAGGTGAATGCTTGAGGTGGAGAGGGAGTGATGACAACATTAAGTGACTTGTCAATTCCCCCATAGATAAAGTGGGTTTGATAACTTAGAGTCCCCAAGGGGGTAAAGGCTCTAATGTTAGGGTCATAAGTTAGTTGTTGGTTGAGTTTCTCATATTCTTGGGGAGTGAGGAGGGTATCAAGGGTGAGGAGATGGTATTCTCCAAGGGCAAGGCATTGAAATTTAGGTTCCAAAGGGTCAGTGATGGGTATCTAGTCTGTGGGGATATATGAGTTGGTAGAGGCCTTAGTGGAAGGGGAATAAGTAATGGCTTTGGCTTTCATGGGTGAGGTCTGGATGGTGGTTGTTTATAATGATTTAAATGGAGGCAAAAGAATTCCATTAGGTTGGTAGGTCATAGTACATGTTGTAAAAGGTCTAGGGTCAGCTTGTATGGTAACAACTTGACCTTCATGTTTAAACTTGACATAATGGTAGAGAGTGGAAGGTACACAACCCATCACACAGATCTAAGGTCTCCCTAGTAAAACTTTGTATTGGAATTCATTTTTGACCACATAGAAGAGTTTGGGGATCATGTGAGGCCAAATATGAAGGTTGATGGTTCCCAAGGTAGTGGTCATAGTTTCATTAAAAGATGTAAGGACTGTTGAAGTTTTGAGCATGACATTATTCGATAACTTTAGTTGCTCATAGGCATGGTTAGAGATGATGTTGATACTAGCTCCCCCATCAATCATAACCCATTTGATGCAGGTTTGGTTGATGTGGGATGCATTAGAAAGAGGGGGATATGAGTCTTCAAGGTGGATAGAAGGAATCTCTAAGTATTTGAAGGTAAAAAGGGTGGAGATTTAGAGAACACCAACAAAGGCCTCTATGGGTTGGGAATCCCCTAGTTTGACTTTAATGGCCTGTATATCCTCGATCATGGCCTAACAATAGTGAGGTCAGGTGGAAATAAGCTCATAGAGGCTCATTTTATTAGGGGTCTAGTGGATTTGCTTAAGGATGACCCTCCTAATGGATTCATACGGGTTATCCTTTGAAGTGCCCAAGATGGTGACTTTGGGCTTAGCTGCAAATGTGAAGGTTTAGATCTAGTTTGGTATAGAGTGAGTTATTGGGTATGTCTATGGAATAGACACTTTGGCCTTCCCTTTATCCTTTTATTATGATCATGTGACCACATTAATGGTATGGATAGAGGGGGAAGGTGTGATGGGGGGCTGGGTAGATTCTCTGTCACTCTAAGGTGAGAGGGGGGGTTAGGAATGTGTTGGTGGATAGTTGTTGGGTGTAATGGTGGTGGAATGGATGGAAGGTCATCTACCAAGAGATCATATTCATCATAGAGTTGGTGGATAATGGCTTAGAAAACTTTACAATTCTCTATGTCATGCCTAGGTGTCTTATGATAGGAGCAAATTTGATAGTCATTGTACCAAGTTGGATTTGAACTAAGAGGATCAAAAGGTTTGATGGAAGGCAAAGTGAGCTAGGAAGTCTACACTAACCTTTGGAGAATGGTTGTATCAGATTTTTTTAGAGATAAGGAAGGTTTTGTGTTCACAGTTTTGATTGGTAAGATGGGTGTGTGGGTGATAATAGGTTGGGTGAGAAATGGTTTGGGTAAGGTGGTTCAGGAAGATGGTCTTAGCCTGGGTATGTTAGTAGTTGAGGTAGATGAATTTTGTAGTTTGACTGGTTATGATCTAGGAATGGCTGACATGTTGGCTAATAAATGTGTTGGTGTAATCAATGATAGTGGGTGACATATGTTGAAAGGGGTTTGAATTTTAATCAAAGTGGAAGGGTGAGGCCCTAATATAGAGGGTAAGGTAGAGGGAGGTAGAGGCTTAGTCATGTATCCTTTCAATGCTTTTACACTCTTGGTTGGTGTGGGTCAAAACCTCAGTATAGGCTTGGGTGAAGTTAAGTCTAATTTCAAGGATGGGTGAACCAAACTTTGAGTATGGAAGGCACCAAGAGTTTTGAAAGGTTTGGTTGGTGAGGTGGTGGAGTTTTTGGTTGATTGAGAAGTTGAAGGGTTGTTGGAGGTTTGGTTTGGTTTAAGAGGTGGCGGAGAGATGATGGATTAGTTGGTTAGAGGCATGCTATAAGGTTTAAGTTTATTGATGGAGGAAAGCCCTAATTGTTGCTAAAAAGTGGTTTAATCCATGTCTAGTTTTAAGGTAAATTATAATTTCTATACTAATGTGGAAAAGGTTTGTGTACTGGTCCTAATCCATGGGTAGTGGATGCAATAGATAGACTTGTAGGTTGGGGAAGATGATTGGTAGGTTGGTTGATCTCTTGAGGTGAGGGAAGAAAGGTTGAGATAAATGTCTCATCTATGGGAGGTGTGGGTAGAATTGCTCTTCCTTTAGGGACAATATCCATAGGAGTAGTTATTTTTTGGGTTGTTGGTGGAAGTAGTGAATCAAGAATGTTGATTTGACTAGATGTGCTAGTTGAGGTAGTATGTGATGATTCCAAAACTTGTATGAAGGTAGCTAGGGAGAAAGGAACTTCTTTGTTTTAGATATCCAAAGGAGGGTAAGGTAACTCCATGAAATTGAGAAGTGAATCAGGGCCAGAATGGGTAGATTGGCTGATCGAGTCCTCATGGGTAGGTGTATTATGAACCATGTTGACCATGTGGGAATTATGAGATCACTCAACCTATGTGTGCTTGACTTTGATAGGGGCATGGTTAGTTAAATGTTTGCTCAAAATGTCAAGATATTGATTTTGAGGGGCATTGGGATTATCTAAGATGAGTTATCCTTTATCAATAAGACTTTGAACAATGTTCTTAAAAGTATTACATCGGCTAAAATCATGTCTAATTACTTGATGAAAAGCACAGAGGTCATTCTCATTATACCAAGCAGGTTTTGGATGAGAAGAATCAAATTGCTAGGGAGATTTGATAGGTGGGAGTTGTATAAGGTTAGCTTTTAGTAGCTTCTCTAGAACTGAGGTGTAATATTATCCAAGTGGAGTGAATTATTTTTGGTTGCTTCAGTTTGGGTTCCTTGAATTTTGATTGGAGGTAATGGGAGATTTTTTTTAATTGACATTGGGTGGAGGGGTAGCTTTAAGGATGATGAGATTTACGGTTCCCCTTATCTTGGTTCTAGTATTGGCTTGGTTACTGGGTTTGGAAGAAGAGGTTTTATTGGTCTTAAAGGTAAAGTTATTGTTTTGTAACTTTAATTTACCCTCACATATGGATTTGTTTTATATCTTTCATGCCATAGTAAAAGCCTCATCAAAGGTTCTGAAGCTTTGGACATGTAATGTATAAGATATAAGTTTGGTGCAAGATCGAGCAAAAATTTATATAAGTTCAGGTTGAGGCAAGAAAAATCAAATCTGATTAATGAAGCTTCTCCAATGAGTGACAAAATTGGAAATGGACTCATCATCAAATTGACTAATATAATAGAGGTCTATGATAGAGATCTTCTTGGAAATGTTAATGGAAAAGTGATCCAAGAAGACTTGTGCTAGTTCAATGAAAGAGAAGATGGAATGCTTGGTGAGGGAATATTACCAGTCAAGTACTAGGCTGGATAAAGACATGGGGAAGGTTCAAAGGAGAAGGGCACCATCATAAGTAATCATGTAACATGCATGCTTGAAGGGCCTAAGGTGTTGCTTGGGGTCCTCTTTGCTTTGAAATTCGGTAAATTTTAGAAGCTCCCATTTAGGAGGGTAAGGTATGATGGGGATAGAAGGGTGAATAGGTTCATTACAAATCTAATCATAGGATATGATGTTATGAGCTCATGAAATAGATGACTCAAGGTTGGTCATCTTGTCCATGAGCATTTTCATTATGTCAATTTAAGGTGGTGCACCAAAAGGATTGTAAGGCTAGTATTGTGGTTGAGATTGGGCAATACATTGGTAATTATTTGATAGTTAATAGGGTGCCACATGATGGAATGTGGATGTTAGAGGTTGGGTAGGGTATGTGGATGATGGTGGTTGCATAGTGGGTACATACCCTTGTGGGTTAGGTTTGTATCCTAGATTGGGTACAATGGGTAACTAATAAGAATTCCCTATGGATTGGGCATGGATGGTAATTGGGTTGGTGACAAGAGGGGAGGTAGTGACCTTTATGCTAATGGGTGGTGAGGTAGAAGGGATAGATACCCCTAAGCTTGGTAAAGGGGTATTAACCAATTAGATAGGTTTATCAGAGGGGAGGATGGTAATGCCAGTGGTGGGTGTTCCATCTACAAGTGGGATATGATGGGACAATGGTTGGGTTTTCCCCAAGGCATATGAGTCATTATTAGGGGTGGAAGGTGTAAGGGTAAATGTTGGTTGGATAGGTTGCTTCTCAGCCATAACATCAAAGGGGTTAGTAGACAAAGATGCTTGGGTGGTGATCGTGGTAATATTCATACCCTCCATAAGGTGGGATGGCATGCCATAAGGAGGATTTTTAGGTGGGGTTGAAACTGAGATATGGTGAGGAGATGTGTTAAGGTAATGTTGAAGTTCAACTAGATTATTGTTTAGAAAAGTGGTAAAATCCATGTCTCCTTAGGGGAGTACGTAAGGGAAAATGGGGATTCCCAATGGATGAGGTGAATCTTATACCTTAGAGATGTACTCGATAGTTGAGGAGGTAGAAGAAGTTGATTTAAGAGATGGATTTTATTCCACTAGGTCTCTTCGCTGTTGATGAGTGAGAACCATACAAGAAAAAGGGGAGAGAAAACAAGAATAATCTCACCAGTCAAACAAGAAGAAGACAATAAAATGATAAAGGAAATAAAGACACACACTATGAAGTACGTTTAAGCCTAGAAGTTAGTTTTAATCTTGGTTTTGGCTTATGCCTTAGTTTATGAGAATGTGCAATAAAAGTTAGCTTGTAGATCAAGTACTGTAGAAGCAGTCTATGGTTATTTTTGAGTTGTTTAGGTGATTAGAAGAATCTATATTGAAATAAATACATGGCTTGGTATTGGGGCCTACCCCCTCACTTTATAGTCCTACAAAAATAAGGGTGTCAAGTGCTTTGCCAATATATATTGATGTCCAGAGTTTCTACTCAACCAGAGAGTTGAGTTGGTTCTCCTATTGGCAATGACCTCCAAGTAAGATTGTTGATAATGGGTAAGGTGACCACTAGGTGATGAAATCCCAGTCGAGCCTTGTCTTAAATTATTTTTATGTTTGATTAATGAAAGTGGTCTGGCTAGTGTGTGCAACAAAGGTGATGCTATGATAAGATTACTTTGCTTTAATTTGAAGTGAATTGATGTTTAAAAGAAAGCAATGGATGTAGTTAATTTTAAGCCCCAAAATAAATTTTAGTTTCAATTATGAGCATAGATAGAGAGGAGAGCATACAAATGTAAATAAAACATGAGCAAAGACTCTAGGTCCCACCAGGCATGACAAAATGTTTCATAAAATTTCTTAGCTTTAGTTCCAAACAAGAGAGAAAATAAAATCAATAAGAGTATGGTTGAAAAACCTATTTGTTTGTGTGCATGCTAAATCATAAGATTGTGAAGAGCTCCTCTTTGGCTTCAGAGGAAGACCCATAGATAAGAAAGCACTAAAAAAAACTTATTTGCTAGTTAGATAGTTGGATGGATTACCTATTGATAGCTAGATCCTAGAAGTGAGATTTTCCCTAGGGGCTATCAATCTAAATGTTTTGAACAATCAATTTGATAGACTAAAAATAAGGTACTTGCATCAATAACAAAAAAGTACTAAAATAGAATATAAGAAAACTTGCTAAAAAGTACTAAAATGATATAATTAGTGATAAACTAATTAATACTAGTGCTAACAGGTCGGTGTATGCTTTAAAAAATCAAAAAGGGGCCTGTGAGTGGTTGAAAACATAGAAAAGTGGATTTGGTTGGGTGTGGTTGGGTCAAATTAGCTTTCTAGTTTTTCTACCAAATGTGACCATTGGTGGTTGAGGTGACCATCGGCAGTTGGGGTCCACTCATTGGTAATTGACTATCAAATTTTGGGCTTGATCAATAGAAGATGATCGGATTTCATAGATGAATTTTGGGAGTTAGTCAATGGCTAGATTCATTGAGAAAGGGAACAAAAGCACATGAATAGTGACAAATAATTACTTGTCTTACCAAAAGTAAATTGCGTGGGTGGTTGCAGTTAACCTATTGGTGGAATTTAACTTGAATCTAACCAAGTAACAGTACCTAAAGATTTGGTTGAGAGGAAATGCTAAGTTGGATCTCAATAAGATGGTTGATAATGCTGATGATGCTAATTGACTTGATTGACCTACACAAGAAAACTCCTAAAAGCCTGAGATATTGATAATTATTGCAGATGGATTTGACCTCCCAGGCCTCTCTCTCTTATAAGCATAAGTAAGAGGTGGAAGTGAAGGTGTAACTAGGTAATTTAAATATAATTAATGCATGCAAAGGCTCATAACACAAATTAGACAAGTTATATTTAGAAAAGGGTTGATAGATCTTGCATTCTCTTAGTAAAAAGGTGGATCTTAACCATCGAAGGTCAGGGGTTCCCAAGGCTGATGGTCGATGATCAGGGTCTCTAGGGATAGGGTCCTAAAGGTTAGGGTTACTAAATTAGGTGTAACTGAGTGTGGATTGGTTGGATTAGGCTTGATAGGTATAGGTTGGTACTAAGAGGGTCTACGAGTACTTAGACAATCAGAATTGTAGGTGTGTAGATTATTGGTGTCTACCAATAACTACCAAGTGGACAACTCATGCAATAACTTCTATCTAGTGGCAATGTAACTATAAGTGACACTCAAGGATCTTGGAAGCCTATAAAAGGTAGGCACCTAAGGAGGAATAATGGGGGATTAACTATGGGAAAATGCTACAAGATTGTGTCTAAAAGTGCCATATAAACTACAAGAATATTATTACGTATAAATAGGAGTAGTAAGGATATCATATAAAATTTTAATCTCTATGAGTGCCTTGTAATCATGAACTTTAATATAATGGACTTTGATGCCTTGTTTATGATTTTTCAAGTGGTTGTGGCTTAGAAAAAGATTATGTTACACTTTATATTACCTTATTTAATAAGAGAATGAATACTTGAACACATTATTAGCTCTATGTAGTTTTATGCATTTAATATTACTTATTAATTTATGTTGATGAAATAATGTCAACTATATTCTAAGAATTGGTGTGTATGTGGCCATGAAGTCAATGATATTTGGTACCAAGCACACTTAGATATAAATGTGTTTAAGTAGTAACATGAGAGAAAAAACTAGACATGTTTCTAGTATCTCACAAGATAATTCACACACCAACATTAAACACAACTAATCTAGACCTACCCCAACTTTCCATCTTTATGCTTTAGGTGAGCATGTAGGTTTAAACATGTGTGATGTGTTAGTGAAGAAGGTTGTAAATTTTAATTTTTATATGCATGAGAGGATTGGTACATGGGTGACCATTAGGCTAGCCTAACATTTTGTTTTTTTAATGGGATGGGTCTTGTAATAGGATTTTTGAACTCTATGGATTAAACAATCTAATTTAATCACTCAAACATCAAATTACTAGGTAAAGTCTAGAGCCATTAGAACCAAATGCAATACATGAAATTCATAATCCAAAATTCAATCCTAAAGCTAGATTCTCTAAACCATGATCAAATGGAATCAAAATAAGAAGATTGGAATTACGATTAACTTAGACTCAGAATTTGGACATTATGATGCTTGATCAAGAATGTTGGATGCTTGTGATTGAAGGATTATATTGACATGGATTTATTATGGATTCCTAAGATGCATTCCTATGGAAAAATAGTTGTTTAAATTTATTTTTGGAGGGGAGATAAATGGTGTAGATTGAAGTTTGGATTGAGGAAATCAACAAATGAGGATTATCCAAGGAATTTAAAATTCCTTGGAAGCCTCTAGATCTAGAGGCTTCTAGAGAGGATGGGTGAGAATAAATAGGATTCTAGAATTGGATAATTATAAAATTCTTCTTAGTGGTTAATGATGATTATATGGTGGGACTAGATAGGGATTAGGTAAGTGATTAGGGACTAGGGGTGTAGGAAGGCCTAGGCGTAGGCTAGTAGGTGGGTCATTGGGAATTTAAAATTCCCAAATAATTGATAAGTAGGATTAGGATGGGGATAATGGGGATTTATAATAATTAATGATGAGATGGGATATAATAAGGTTATTAAATAAAAGGGGATAAAGGATAATGTTAGATAAATGATTAGGAAGGGAGGATAAATTAGTAGGATAAAGCGGGATAAATGAGATTAGCAAAATAAGTATCGACTAAAAGGAATATTAGTGATGATAATATAGGTGAGTGAATTTAGATGCATACATTTTACCCCTCTTTGAAATTTCATTATGAGTGAAGTGAAGTGGAATGAGTAATGGTATTTCAAATAAAAACCATGCCATGGATGAATGTTAGTAAATGATGTTCGGGGATATGATGCCCCCTCAAGGGGACATATAGGGAAGAATGAGATAGATGGTCATTCAAAATAAGAAATGAGGGGTAGAATAAAATGGATAGATGAGGGGATGGGATGCCAAGTGTGAGATAGAAGATGAAGAAGATGAGTTTGACTTGAGAATTGAGCTATAAATTGATTATGCACTTGGAAAAGACACATGCACAGGGAGTAGAGATGATGGGTGTCACGGTTGTCAACACATCCTAAGGGGGAATCAACCATAACATGATGATGATAAGATTAAAATAACACAATATTTATACGTATCCCTAGAAATTAAGAATGCAAAAGAGATTTATAGGCTAGGATAAATTAATGATTTGATGAGATTAATGATGAGTGTATTTCAATGTTAAATTTTGATCAATATGATGTAGGTGATGATAGGGAAGAAATGATATGGTTGAGTGACCAAAAGATAGGGAAAAAGGATTGGATTGCATTGCATCAAACCAATGATCTAGGTATTATGATTAATGATGATGCCCCTAACAAGGACACATGCAAGGGAGTGATAGAAGAGATAGTGGTTGAGCTATCCTTGGGAACTAAAAAGTGGCCAAGTGCTACCCACATAGTTTGAAAAAACCTCAAGTTGATGTAGTTCTAACTTGGGGATAAATGATAAGTGATAAAGGAGATGATAATGATGATGGTGAGGAATAGTGATTAGTAGATGATGTTAGTGATTAGAGGATATGACTTAGATGATGCTATGAGGATTAATAATTGGATGTTAGTTGAATGGGTTGTGAATATTGGATTAGTGATGAGAACAAGGATGATTAGATGATTAGATAGATGATGAGGTTTAGGTGATCAAGCCATCATAAATGTCATAAATATCATCATAGTCTAACTAATCCAATAAATATGGAACTTTTTAGTATTAAGCATGACCAAGAAGACATGATACTAAAGTGTGTGGGAAAATAGTGAAATTTGCATCCTTGAGGGAACTTATAAGCATTATTATAGCTTTGGATGACCTCATAGCATCCCCATTCATTTTCCCAATATACAAAAATAGACAAAGACAATCATATATTTACATGATACAAACATGCAAACAAGACAAACAAGTAACACATACGAGTATATACATGTAGTGTCATAATGTCTTGTCTAATGATGAGATGAATGATAGGGTGATGGGTTGTATTAGGATTTGATTATGGACTGAGAATAAATGTGGATTGGGGATAGACTAGTGACAATGATGAAGATTGATTAGTGATTTAGATAATGGTATGGACTTGATGAGAGACTAAGATTAGGATAAAAAAGGGGATGAGGATATGGATGTGAAGTCATATGACCAAGGCCTACCAAAAGACAAAACCTTACAAGAGTCCAATCTAACATGTTGGGGATCAACCAACAATAGATTACGATTGTGAAAGCAATAAACGTGGAATTAAATCAGATTGACAAGTAATTAGAATGATAATAACAAGAACAAGAGATACAAGAAACCACCCTGAAAACTTGTATTAAAAAACTCTTTACAAATGGAATACAATTGAAGAAACTTCTTTCTTCCACACCTCTCCTAGATGTATAAATCTCTCAATAGATCTCTATTCCTCAAGAGCTCTCTTCTCTCAAGAACAATCAACTCCAACAAACCTGGATTGATTCAATTCTGTACTGTTCTTCTCATATAATGAATTACTCCAAATAATTCACCCAACTACAAAACTACAACAATAAGCTAGGAAGATCTAATTCTACATATAGAATTAGGAGACTTGAGCATGCACTTCCAACAAGCAGTTAAGCCACTTAAACAAGGGCTCTAAAAATAGTATTGCCAATAATAGAGATGCGAGCTTGAGACTACAACTCAAAATCATCATGCAAACACTCGCTTCTGTCCACGAAAATAGCTCTCTAGACACGCAGGTAACCGACGTCAGTTCCTGCTGCTTGTCTGTGACCGCCGTCAGCCGACCCACTGCCGACATCGGCATCTCTGCAACTGCTCCTGACCGACGTCAGTCGCTCCTGACCGATGCCGGTGTCTGTGTAGACCCAAAATTGCTAATGAATGCTCTTTGGTGAAGCTTTTAGCTCCACACCCTAACAATCTCCCACTTGGAGATAAACAGCTGCACCAGTACCTGTACAACAACATCTTCTAGCTCCTCCATTTTCAACTCAATCATGAAGACCAACAAAAGTTGAATGAAGATTCAACTTCTCCTTTGTAACCGGCTTGGTTAACATATCAGCAGGATTCCTATCTGTATGGATCTTCTCCAGCTTCAACTCACCATCTTCCAATACCTGTCGTATGAAGTGGTACCTTAGCTGTATGTGCTTTGTTCTTGAATGAAAGGCTGAATTTTTAGCCAAATGGATTGCACTCTGACTGTCACTATACAATCTGCAACTCTCATGCTCCCTACCAAGCTCATCCATGAACCGTGTCATCCATATCATCTCTTTGCTAGCCTCTGTGGCTGCAATATACTCTGCTTCTATAGTTGACAAGGCAACAACCTTATGCAACTTAGATATCCAGCTAACCACCGTTCCACCTACAGTGAAAACATAACCTGTAGTGCTCCTCCTGCCATCCAAATCACCTGCCATATCTGAATCTACATAACCATGTAGAGAAGTATCTGAACCTCCATAGCACAAGTGCCTACTACTGGTTCCTCTCAGATATCTAAGGATCCACTGAACTGCTTTCCAATGTTCCTTACCTGGATTGGCCATATACTTACAACTCCCACTGCTTGGGCAATATCCGGTCTAGTACACACCATTGCATACATCAAACTCCCTACTGCGAAAGAATATGGAACCTTACTCATGTACTCTACCTCATCATATGAATTAGGACATTGTTCTTTACTCAACTTAAAATGTCTAGCCAAAGGTGTGCTTATCGGTTTAACATCCTGCATATTAAACCGTTTCAACACCTTGTCCACATAATCTTCTTGAGACAATATCAACCTATGATTTTTCCTGTCTCTCTTAATGCTTATACCAAGGATTTTATTTGCTGCTCCCAAATCCTTCATAGCAAACGTTTGAGCTAATTTCACCTTAAGCTCTGAGATATCCTGCATGTGAGATCCTGCAACCAGCATATCATCTACATACAACAATAGAATAATATATCTACCATTATCAAATATCTTGAAATACAAACAATCATCTGATTGACACCTATTGTAGCCATGCTCAGTCATAAACCTGTCAAATTTTAAGTACCATTGCCTAGGAGCTTGCTTGAGGCCATACAAGCTTTTCTTCAATCTGCACACAAACTTCTCCTTACCCTTGACCTCAAATCCTTCTAGCTGTTCCATATATATTTCCTCGTCCAAATCTCCATGAAGAAATGCTGTCTTAACATCTAGCTTCTCAAGATGCAAATCCTCAAAAGCAACCAAAGACAATACAACCCTTATAGAAGTCATTTTAAAAATAGGAAAAAAAATCTCACCAAAGTCAATACTTGGCTTTTGTGCAAATCCTTTCACTACTAATCTGGCCTTATATCTCATCTATCCATTCTCACCTTCTTTCAACCTGTAGGTCCATCTGTTCTTGAGTGTTCTCTTACCAGCTGGCAATTCAACCAAATCCCATGTTTGGTTCTCTCTTAAGGACTCCAATTCCTCAACCATGCCACGCTCCCACTGACTCTTGGACTCCACCTGTATTGCTTCTTCAAAACTCTCTGGTTCTCCACTATCAGTTAGCAATAGATAAAAAAAGAAGGAGAATATCTAATTGGAGGCTTACTCACCCTTTCTGACCTCCTGATGGGTGTCTGAGACTCGTTCAAAACATGCTGTCCACCCAAATTCTCTGACAGTGACCAACCTCGATCACCTGCAAACCTGTTACTAGCCGACGTTGGTTCTGCCAGACCAACCTCGGTACCTGTTCTGCCGACGTCGGTCTCTGTACGGCCGATGCCAATTTTTGTATTGCCGACGCTGGTTCCTACCCTACCGACATCGGTCTCTATGTTTTCCTGCAAGTGATTATTTCTTTTTCCCACGAGCTCATCTTGGACTTTCACCTCATCCAATTGACCATTGCTCTGCTCAGATTGATTCAGCTTCCTTAGTTGATCACAATACATCACTCTTTCATTGAAAACAACATCACAGCTTCTGATTACCTTGTTAGTTTCTAGATTCCATAATCTATAACCAAAATCATCTGAGCCATAGCCAATAAATGTGCACCTCATAGACTTAACATCTAGCTTCTTTCTATTTTCCTTATCTATGTGCATAAAGGCTTCACAACCAAAAACTTTGAGATATGAGAGATCAACCTTTTTACCTATCCATGCCTCTTCTGGAATACCACCATCTAGAGCTGTAGAGTGTCCTCTATTAATCAGGTGTACTGCAGTGCCAACAGCTTGTGCCCAAAACTGTAAGGGCAAACTGGCATGCAATCTCATACATCTTGCACGCTCCATTATTGTCCTGTTCATCCTTTTAGTAATTCCATTCTACTGAGGTGTCCTTGGAACTATCCTTTGCCTGCAGATTCCATGCATGTAACAATAATCTTTGAACTTATGACTGCAGAACTCACCACCATTGTCTGATCTCAGGCACTTTAATCTTTTACCTGTTTCATTCTCAACCATAGCTTTCCAAACCTTAAAAGTCTCAAATACATCAGATTTTCTTCTAATACAATAGATCCATACCTTCCTAGTAGCATCATCTATGAAAGATACATAGTACTGTGATCCTCCAATGGAAGCAACCTGAGCCGGTCCCCACACGTCTGTGTGAACAAGCTCCAACTTGTGCCTCTTCTTAGTAGACCCAGTCTTGAGAAAACTAACCCTTTTCTATTTTCCAAATACACAGTGCTCACAAAACTCTAGATCTATGCCTTTTAAATCTGAAAGCATACCTTTGGACTTAAGAATTGACATCCCCTTCTCACTCATGTGGCCAAGCCTTGAGTGCCACAATTTAGCATCCACATCTGAAGTAGATAATACAGAAGGAGATATGTTAGTAACGCAATTACATAAATAGAGAGTACCTTCTCTCTTACCTCTGGCCATAACAAGTGCACCCTTGGTCACCTTCCAAGATTTTGCTGTGAGAGTTACTGTACAACCCTCATCCCCTAACTTTCCTGCAGAAATCAAATTTCTCTTCAAGCTAGGAACATGCATCACATCTCTCAACACCCATGTGTTGCTATTTTGCATCTTCAGCTACACTTTACTTTTGCCAATTATTTTATAGGGCTCATCATCCCCTAGATACACTATTCCAAAATCTCCATGGATATAGTCACTAAAATATTCCCTGTTAGGGGTAGCATGAAAAGATGCACCAAAATTTAATACCCAAGATTCTATATTATTATGCAGAGAGAAAATTAAAGCATCTTGTGCAATACCTGCAATCTTGGCTTCTTCCTTTCCTTCATGCTAATTGTCCTCCTTAGGCTTTGACCAACAATCTCTGCTTATGTGCCCCATCTTTCCACAATTCTAGCATTGTGGCCTTCTACCATTTCTAGATTTAGAACTGCCTTTCCCCTTTGACTTGGATCTTGATCTGCCTTTCTTGCTCTTCTCTTTCTACCTTCCCCTGCTTTCAAAACTTAAAGCATTCCCAGATGCCTCTTCTGTGCTTTTCCTGCGTATTTCCTCATTCAAGATAACACTAACAACATCCTCTACCTTCAAAATATTTGATGCAGATGCAGTATTACTTACTGCCATTACTAAGCCATGCCAGCTTTCAGGCAAAGAACATAATATCAAAAGAGCTTTTATTTCATCATCAAACACTATATTCACTAAACTTAATTGATTCACAATTCCATTGAAATCATTCAGATGAGTAGAAACAGATCCACCTTCATTCATATGCAAATTAAATAACTGCTTCATAAGATATACCTTATTAGAAGCTGAGGGTTTTTCATACAAATTTGCTAACGTAGTCATCAACTCTACCGTAGACTTTGCCTGTGATAAATTGGATATCACAGTGGATGCTAGACTCAGTCTTATAGACCCCAGATCCTTTTTGTCAAGAACTTCCCATTCTTCATCCTCCATGTCTTTAGGCTTCTTTGCAACGCCACCTAACGGTAAGTAGAGATCTTTCTGATACAGATAATCCTCTATCTGCATTCTCCAATGTTGGTAATTTTTGCCATTGAACTTTTCCATTCTCAATTTACTTTCATCTGCCATTGCTTCTCCCACTCAAACAAAAATCCCTGCAAAAACCCCTGTGAGAACCTGTAATCAATACACACTACATAGATCTGAACCATCTATTAGTGAACCTGAGCTTTGATACCAATTGTTGGATATCAAGTTCTGAACCTGCAACCAAGGCTCTGATACCACTTGTTGGGGATCAACCAACAATAGATTACGATTTTGAAAGCAATAAACACGAAATTAAATCAGATTGACAAGTAATTAGAATGATAATAGCAAGAACAAGAGATATAAGAAACCACCCTAAAAACTTGTATTAACAAACTCTTTACAAAAGGAATACAATTGAAGAAACTTCTTTCTTCCACACCTCTCCTAGATGTATAGATCTCTCAATAGATCTCTATTCCTCAAGAGCTCTCTTCTCTCAAGAACAATCAACTCCAACAAACCCGGATTGATTCAATTCTGTATTGTTCTTCTCATACAATGAATTACTCCAAATAATTCACCCAACTACAAAACTACAACAATAAGCTAGGAAGATCTAATTCTACATATAGAATTAGGAGACTTGAGCATGCACTTCTAACAAGCAGTTAAGCCACTTGAACAAGGGCTCTAAAAATAGTATTTCCAATAATAGAGACGTGAGCTTGAGACTACAACTCAAACTCGCTTCTGTCCACGAAAATAGCTCTCTGGACACGCAGGTAACCAATGTCGGTTCTTGCTGCTTGTCTGTGACCACCGTCGGTTGACCCACTACTGACGTCGGTGTCTCTGCAACTGCTCTTGACCGACGTCGGTCACTCCTGACCGACGCCGGTGTCTGTGTAGACCCAAAATTGCTAATGAATGCTCCTTGGTGAAGCTTTTAGCTCCACACCCTAACATAACAAAATATTAGGAGATTATGGGATCAAAGACATTCCATACTAGTAAAATAGTGATTGAATGGGTGGTAGATATGGATAGGTTTTGATAGAGAGGTGATGGGATCATATACCTTTCATACTAGAAAATAGGGATTGGATGGGTGCTAGATATGAAGAAGAAATGATAAATAAGTGATGGGTTCTAGACTAAATTCATTGAAAAGGTTGTGTATGTCGATAATACCTTTATCAAAAATGATGAAGATGAAGATATGTGTAGGTGACCACTAGGAGTGGGTTCCAAGATAGAATAGGAGATGGATATTAGACAGTTGTTTGGGATGGGCATAAGTACAATGGGATTTATGGTATGGGTATTAGATGTGGTGTCGGATGGCATTGTGACTAGGTTTTCATGCATAAGATAAGACATCATGTAATATTTTTGACTATTTTTGCATTTTTTATGATTTTTAGGGTTTTTGAAATATTTCACTTTTTAGGGATCTTTTGGGATATGTATGTACACTATAAAAATGGGGTTACTAGTAAAGGGAATACCAAGCCTATAAAATAGGATGAGAATGGATGGAATGATGGATGATGTTGACAAAAGGATAAGGGGATGGGGACTAAGGAAGAATGGACTAGGGATTGCTAACGACCACATCATGAAGGAACCAGATGTTTAGTTTCCTAAATTTCCATTGGACAATATTCCAAGATGATTTTGGAATAGTTCTCAAGACACCTTCCTAATCCCTACAAAGATAAAAACAAGAAGGAATGATATGATGGTAGACAATGGGTAGGAATAATGGACTAAGGGATAAGATGGATAAGGATGACATAGATGTGTTATATATACAAAGTTGACAAGGGATGAGATAAGTATGGATAGATTAAAAAGGGATGGATGGATTTTTCCTCCAAGTTTTGAGGTATATGCCAAAAATTAGTTTTCATCATGGTACTTACCCAAAACACCATAAGACTAGTTTTCACCATTGGATGAATGATTTTTTTGGGGGTCATCTTGATTTATTAGATGTGGGTATAAAATGTAGGAATGATAACACTAAAATGATATTTAACCAATACCACTTATAGAGATAGATGATGCTAGGACCATGTTACTACTTCTAGATGCATGAATGTCTTGGTGGCCTTTATTGACTCTTTGTTTAACATCCTCTAGATATTTTAACTAGGTGTATTCGTAACCTTTATGAGGGATAATGTTTTCTAGGGATGTGAGATATGGTGTCGATGGGAGTTTGCTATGATTGTGATGATGGGATATAGGATGTGAAAGAGGGATATGCTTATGATGGATGATATGATAAGAGGGGCAATGGAAATGGGGTTCAATAGTTGCATACACTGTTAGATATGATAGAGGGGATTATTTAGATTGGTGCCATGAGATCATGGGATCCAAAACCTTTTGAATTTATTATTATTTGATCTAAATATTGATAGGATGATTAGTCGTATGATTTTCAACTTTATTTGCTGATTGGATTTGATATTGACTACCCCTTAGTGCCTGATTTTGGGCTTCACTAGGGGAAGACCTTATTTGATTAGGTTGATGATTTAAAATTTCTTGAATTTTACTTATGGAATCAAAGATTATTTGATTATGATTTATGAATTTTGGAATATGGTCTTGTATTTTTGTATTTGTGGCACATGATATTGAAAGCATATGAAAATCCAATGATGCATGTTCCTATTTATTCCCTTTAAGGAGTGGTATATAGGGATTATGGAGGTGAGGTGGATGATTAATGTTGTGTGATGGATTAATGGGATTATGGGAAGCATATTACTTGTAAAGCTCACTAGGATCCATATCCTCAATGTTGGAGAAAGTGTCCTAAGAAAACTCAAAAGTATCACTAAGACTAGCTGTAGTGTGTGCATTTAAAGTAGAATCATATCCATTTTGAGAATCTTTTATAACTAGAACTTGTAAAAAATTAGTTATGACCTCATAATACTTATTAGGATCAAGATATATTCCTAGTGATTGATTATTATCTAAATTGGAGGTATCTTCAAAAGGTTAGGGCTAGTTATCATTTGCTACAATATTGAGTAAGGATGATGTTTCTGATGAGGAATATGACTTAGAGACTAGTACCATACATGATCTTGATGTAGATGAATCTAAAGCTAGCTA
Organism: Torreya grandis; assembly: GCA_037957365.1. Taxonomy (NCBI): domain Eukaryota; kingdom Viridiplantae; phylum Streptophyta; class Pinopsida; order Cupressales; family Taxaceae; genus Torreya; species Torreya grandis. The sequence goes on from JARHVA010002734.1 coordinate 1,348,949, forward strand.
TGGTGTACGTTATTTTATTCTACTAGTATAATAATGATTTTACACTATTGTTCACTCAACAAGGGGTATTTGATGTGATGGGTGAGAGGGAAAGAATGGAGGAATAATGGACTGAGCAAAGATAGGTCCATGAAAGGGATTATAAGATGTTGGAGGACTGGGCTTATGTTTGATGGAGGATTGGACAAATATGGTGGGATCATGGAATATGGGTGTGGTGTCTTGAACTTGGCTTGGAAGGGGAAAGGCTTGATCATGATCAAGAATAGAATCTTGGCATTCCTCTTCTTATTCACCCAAGGAGATAGATGCATCTGGTTCATCCTCAATTACTATATCACCATGGTCAATGAGATCTTGGACATAATCATGGAAAATTTGAAATTATTTAATTTAATTACCCCATGTTTTATGATATTTAGTATCAATTTGATTTATACCATGAGGGCTTAGGCTTAGTGGGATTAAGATGTCATATGGGTGGATAGACCATCATGTTTGCAATGACTAGTTATTGGAAGAAGGATTCCAAATAAATGAGAAGCGGAGTATAATAACCCACTTTACTATGTGATTTAGATGTGGAAACATTGGAGTTTTGATCAGATGGTTATTGATGTGACTGGGTGGATGAACTAGTAGTAGACAAGGTGGCCAAGATTGGATTCCCTTTATTAGTGAAGGAAGGGGTAGATGATTGGATATGATGAGTGGATGGGGAATTAGAAAAAATACTTACATGGATAGATTTGGACTAAGGGTAAGGTGAATTTAATGGGGTCAAGTTATTCAATAAATTGGACACCCATATTAAGGAGCTTTAAGAAAATTGCCTATGGGTTTTCATCAAGATATTTGTAAAATAAGGAAATTTATGAAATGGAGAGGCCATGGTTAGGATGAGGACTAATAGATGGTGGAAAGAAATAGGATGGGGATGAGGATTGAGGAGGGACTTGATTTGGATATGTCCTTATGATTTGAGGCTCAATATTAGTAGGAAGGTGGGCACCCATCTTTTATAGTCATAAGAGAAATTCATCTTTATTCTCTATGATGTATTGATTGATTAGGGTGACCACATCAAGGAATGTTGGTATTTATTTTTATGGGCTAAGGGGGTTTCAGATGAGGAAGGATGGGAGATGATAGTTTGGGATAAATGAAATCAAGTTTAGAAGGTAGGCAAACACTTATTTCTAGATCTTGTAAAAGGACATCATCCTTGTTGGCCAAGATGTATTGGTTTATGCGAATTGGGTCCAAACCCATGGGATGGATGAGGAGTGATGGATAATGGAGGAGGTATACTAAGGATTAAAAATGGTGTCTTAAATAAAGTGGGTTGGAAATAATGAGATAGTATGACAAGTGATGATGAGGATGAGATAGACTAATGGATTAAAAACTAGGATCAGACTTCAAACCAATAGTATAATAGGTGTTACCGACCTATCAATAATTCCTAGTTTGCAAACTAGAAAAAGGATTGGGGAATTTGATGGGTGTATGGATTCAAACTAGTAAAAGGATGATATGATGGGTGATAGTTATGAATAAGTAGGATGATTAGACTAGATTGATGTGTTTTATAGATTGATACTGGCAAAGTGATAAGATGATAATAGGATATTGACTAGATATGAGATCTAACCAAGAGATGAGTGGCAATAGATTAATATGATAGGATGATAGGGGATGATAGGAATAAATCAAAACCTTAAGGTCAATTTGCTCAAGATAGGGTGGGTAGGTGATGATGTGATGAAGATGATATGAGAATGGGATAAGGACAAGTATAGATAGGTGAATATGAATGGGATGAAGATTTTTTAGACCCATATGTGACCTAAAAGGCCAACTAGGATTAAGATGAGACTAGAATAAATGTGTGATGAAGGAAATGTCAAGACAATAGGATTGGTTATGGATAAAGTGGACTTGATGTAGATGATGAGATGTGATTATGATATGTGATGGGGTATGATGAATTCCCAATGAGACCAAGATAGGTTATGACTAAAAGGATGTACAAGATAAAAAATTATGTACAAGGTGATGATGATAATGATTTTAAAGATGAAGGGATATACAAATGATGAGTAGGTCTAGAAATATTTACAAAAGAATATATATATATATAGAAGAGGGTAAGGATAATATGTGATTGGGTGGATATGATGAGACTAGGAAGGGATTAAGAAAAGATGGGAGATGGGACAAGAATATACAAAGGTAATGATGATATAGGGATGGGATGATTAGGTATGAACAAATATGAGATAAGATAATATGGGGGTGACTAGATTAGGATGGAATAAATACAAGATGAGATAGGGACAAGGATATAAAAAGATAATATTTATAAGAGGATGGTGACTAGGATGCATATGATAATAGTGAGGAAAAAATATGATGGGATAAGGATGTACAAGATGAAGATATATGTTCAAAGGATAAGGATGTACAAAATGGGTTATGAAATACCTAGATAGGTGTGTAGGTTTGGGTGGAGGCTAACTCAACTCACAAACAACACTGGTTTAGCATGACACATATCCAAGCAAGACAAAAAACTTATGATTAGTAAACTTAAGGGTGTGTAACTCAACACCTACACCATCAAATAGCCTCATAGGTGAGGTTTTATGCTGGTGATCTATTAAAAAATTAACCAAACCTTATCAACCCTAGTTACACATAATGACTACTTAGGAGCTGATACTAACTCTGGCAGTACTATGCTTGTTATGATCGAAGGATCTTATGATAGGTTTGCACAAAGTTTTTAGGTGCATCCCCTATATTAGTGAAGGTATAATAGGGCCTAATTAAATATAGTATGTTGTCTAAATACCTTATATCTTATATCTTAAACACTCCTCACTCCATGAAACACTTTATGGGGAATTCTGCTTTGATATCGAATGACAACTCTCCTAATTTTTAGACTCCAATAGAATATAGAGTTTGGACTAGTGCATGGTCACTAGCCCCCTAGAAAAATAAAGAAGAGATGGGTTTTATAGGTAGTTTTTGATCCTCTAGGAATCACCACAAGTATGTAAGGATGAGATCATACACCAATCGTATCCCTTGGGGTACAAATAAGAAGACCAAAATATTAATTAACTGATTAGATTAAGATGTGTGATTATATTTACAAGATAAAGGAAAAGAATATACAAAACAAAGAGATATACACACAATAAGATGATGATATATATTAGACAAGATAGATGATGAAAAAAATTTAAAAATGATTTTAAGGTGTAACAAAGTGTCTTTGAGAGATGGCTTGCAAATACATGATAAGTAATTTGACTTGGGGACTCGAAAGATGCAACCTACAAGACAAGGATTAGTATTTTGATTTAACAGTCTTGAAGGGTAACCTACAAGTCAAAATGTTAGACTAAAATATGTCCTAAAAAAGGATGATGTTAGTAAGACAAAATAACCTCTAGGTTTACCCCTACAAGAAATAAGATGTTAGTTTGATAGGCCTTAAGAAAAACACCCTAAAAAAATCACAATTTGGCTATATAATTATTTTGGGGTGAGTGGACAATGATGAAAGGGTCTAAGGGTGGTACCCCTAATGGGGTCAAGGGGTAGCACCCTTTATAGTGTCAAGGGGTAGAGTCTTTTATAGTGTCCAAGGGTAACACCCTTGGCATGCTCTTTGTCATGGTATAGGCTAGGGTTGAGAGGCAGAGACCCTGATGAAAAAAGCAATTTGGGCCTTGAGGGAGGCTTGTAATGACTCAAAAATCACAAAAAATGACTAAAATGCTCTTAAAAAGGATAAAATTGAGTGAAAAATTTAATGCAAAATTGTAATTACACAATGGAAAATCACAACTAAAAAGTGTAAAGTCGCAACTAGGGGGACAAAATCATAGATTGCGAGTTGTAGTTTTATCATGGTTAGCTAACCATGATGGTTATGCTATAAAATTGTGATAGTTATACAAAAAGGTGACTGCAAATGACAAAATTTCTATTTTCTATAGAACAAAAGTTATGGTTTTGTTATAAATTACAAAACCTCCATATTTAGATTTTTAGATGATTAAGCAATTATGATAATTTGTTAAGATTTCCCCAAACTGTCTATTTACAAATGATTATAACTAATTAAGAATGACTATGATATCCCAAAATTTTACAAATAGATACTTAGATTTTTAACAAAATGACCCCAAAATTTTAATTATCTAGATAAATGAAATATATTTTCAATAGATTTGACCTTAAGCTTGCCCTATGAGATCAAGAGTAATAACTAGTAGCTAGAATAAGAGTCAAAATTAACAAAATCACAAAATTTCTATTAGGACAGTCAAGGTTATGATTCTAAAAATTTCAAAGTCTATGATTTTGTAGCATAGGGGAAAAGGTTAAAGAGGTTATCTTGGTCTTGTCTTTGGATGGACCTCCCTATTTTTCCTTATTTCTTCTTCTACATCTGTCAATCACAAAGATAAACCATGCAAAGATAAATTCTAATTATAATAGCTAATTATCAAAAAAAAAAATTTAAACCCAAGTAACTTGTAACAAAGGGGGGATATATGATGTTTCAAATGAAGATTGGTCCCCTACAAAAATAGAAATCATCAGAGTAAAATATATAGGTCAAAGAATAATGATTAATAGTTAGTGAGTTTAGCTAAAACCGCAATATCATGACTCAACAGGATAAAGTCATGACTTCCTATACAAAATCATGATTCATGAAAGTGTGTTATTATGAATGACTTGCAAAATAGACTGTTAGAAAAATCATGACTACAAAAATGTGACTCTCCTAACAAAGTCATAATTTTAAACTAGTAATATTGTCAGAAAGATAAAATACTACATGATTAGAGGAGATGGTTAGTGGTTAAATTTGGTAGTTAGTGCAAAACTGTGACTTATGAAGACAAACCCACAACTACAAGGTCATGAAAACTAGTATAATGTCATAGATTCCACTTGTGCATGTAAAACATAAAAAATATAAATTTTTTCATATCCAATCAGACCTATAATCTAGCAAAATCACAACTAACAAGAAAAATTGTTAAATTGGGAGGGATTCAATCCCACTGTGATCGCCAAAATGTAGTAACATTTTTGAGATCTTTGGATTAAGCAATCTAATTTAATCACTCAAACATCAAACTAGTGGGTAAAGTTTAGAGCCATTAAAACCAAATGAAATACATGAAATTTATAATCCAAAATAGAATTCAAATCCTAAAGTTGTATGCTCTAAACCTTGATCAAACAAAATTAAAATAAGAAGATTGGGATTAAGATTAGCTTAGACTCAGAATTTGGACATTATGATGCTTGATCAAGGATGTTGGATGCTTGTGATTAAAGGATTGTATTGACATGGATTTTTTATGGATTCCTAAGATGCATTCCCATGGAGGATGAGTTGTTTAAATATATTTTGGAGGGAGAGATCAATGGTAGAGAATCAAAGTTAGATGGAGGAAATCTAAGGATGAGGATTATTCAAAGAATTTAAATTTTTTAGAATCCTCTAGATTTAGAGGCTTATAGAGAGGATGGGTGAGAATAGAGAAGATTTTAGAACTGGATAATTCTATAATCCTTCTTAGGGGTTAATGATGATTAGATGGTGGGATTATATAGGCATTAGGTAAGTGATTAGGGACTAGGGGTGTAGGAAGGCCTAGGCATAGGCTAGTATGTGGGTCATTGGGAATTTAAAATTTCCAAATAATAGATAAGTAGGATTAGGATAGAGATAATGGGGATTTATAATAATTAATGATGAGATGGGATAGAATAAGGTTATTAAATGAAGGGGGATAAAGGGGAATGTTAGATAAATGATTAGGAAGGGAGGATAAATTAGCAGGATAAAATGGGATAAATGAGATTAGTGGAATTAGTGCTGACTGATAAGAATATTAGTGATGATAATGTAGGTGAGAAAATTTAGATTCATACTGGTCTAATTTTATTCTTTCAATGATGAGTGGAAGTGGCAAGGAGAATTTTTTGATGTCCAGCTAAATTGTTATGCATATAAGCATCATAGAGGGTAGAAGGTGAAAGGTTATAAGACGTAGAAATGGAATCTTCAACATGGAAAACCTATATGAGCATGAGAATAAGAGGTGAAGGTATGAAGAGAATGTACATAAGGTGATGTCCAAGAAGGGTCCTATAAAAAGGAGGCAATGTAACTTAGGAAATGTCATGAGGACCCATGTAGAATTGGATTTCCATGAGGAGGACTCTCATGAAGAGGATTTATGCTCTAGTGATGAATAATTGAGTTCCAACGATAAAAACTAAGTCTTGAAAGAATAATATGATATATAAAATATGAAGATGAATGGGAGGATACTATTAAAGGAATGTCTGATTCCCATTTCCCTAAAGTGCATGCTCATGCATCCCACTTTGATTCAAAATAATAGTTTAAAGACATTACATATTTTGGAGATATAATAATATTTATTACCCACAAAAATAAAGGAAGTCCAAAAGATTTGGTAATGCATTACCCATCACTTGAACTAGTGGTCACCCAACTGATGAAACATATAGGTCTAATGTAGTATGGTATGACACCAATAGGAGGGGATATAACCCTTGAGATGGGTATTTTAATTTAGAGTGGAATGATAAGACATGTAGGACCATTAGTTACCCAAAAATCACTCCAAGTAGCTAGAGGATCCATAACACAACCCCTCATAATAGCTGGTGGAGTTATGCCACCAACATGAGGAAGTTAAGGCTTGGGCACACATCCAAGAAGTGTTCTAGTAGAAAAATCCCTATAAGTGCCTATCACACCTGTGCCTACCCCCAAAATATACTATGGGATGTATTTGATCTTAATTGAATATCATGGGGTCAAAAACACCATGGAACATGCTCATAAGTGTGAGCTCATCTAGTGGGTGAAGAAAGTGATTTTATCATAATGCAAGGCAATCTAATTTGAAATAAATATCTTGGAACATGTGTATACCTAGTACCATAAAGTTGATCCAAAATAGATTATTTTTAATTTTGAGATCCTAAAACTCACATTCCTAAGGGAGTTTGATATCCTTGAGTTTTACAACAAAGCACTGCTACACTCAAGGACATCAAGAAAGAGTTGATGTAGAGTGTCTAATCATACGAATATAGGTTTGAAAACCTAGTATCTAAGATTTATTATGAGATACATCTATGAAACATGCCCAATACTTTATTGGAGGGTTGTTTATGCCATTTTGATGTGCCCTCTATATGAAGACATTTGTCAAACCAAGAGGAGCTAGAGACAACAATACAAACTGAAGATGTATAGAACACAAATGTAGGAGGTAAAATATTCATGGAGGCATAGATTTCATATATGATATCGCAATTGGATAATTCGATAACTATTAGTGTGCATGATACTTATATTTGACTTTGGTGCATGTACTATGAACTGGAAGAGAATAAAAATAATAATTTACCAAGTCATAGTGTGCATGACTTATTGGCCTTATGTGTGATTTTACTATTAGGGCCATGATGTGTGAAAATTACCTCTTATATAATACACAATCTAGATATATGTGCCATTATATTGCAACATCTATGACACATCCACTCAAAATACAAAATATTATTGGGTGATTGATGTACTCTAGGAGGTGTAAAGATATGCACATAGAAGGTTATTAAAAGGCCATATAACCAAGGGCAACCTAACCATAGATATGGTAACTATAGGTAAAAATGTGGTTATGGAGGCTACATTTAAGGATGCATAAGTGAAAGGTTCTAACAACACTCTTATTATAAGTGCAGGTCACTAACCCACCAACTCAACATTAGTCAAGTTAATAACTTACCAGCCTAATAAGCCATGATATATAAACTAATGGGTTCATGCCTTCATAGATTTACATTCTGATTCAACTTTGAAATAATATTATGTGACACTGGGATGGGTGCTAATTTCCTTATTACAATTTTCTTGTGACCCACCAATAAAACACTAAGTCACTTCTGTCTCACATAACAACATAAAAGTGAGTTCATTGATCATGTGGACCCTAATAAATTTGACATTGATAATGGATTCATCCATACAAAACTTCAAAATAGTCAAAATATTATATAATCTAACATGTCTATGACCCTTACACAAAAAATATTACTTAGGTTCGGTGAGGTAGATCCATATGCATGACAACACAATGTTCAACATGTGGCATGCTCACATATAGGTTTCCATGGTGGAAAATTTCCAATCAAGTTAAATAATAATAATTAGGCCACCATGACTCAATATAAAGAGTTTATGTATACACTTAACTATATTTGATAAAATGCAATGAACTTACCTTAAGGCCTTTGTAGTTACATTTAAGTGTAATCCATAGATGGTGACACTTGTCATGATCAGGACATCACAGAATCCACATAGTCAAAAGATAAAAGAAGTGATAAATATGTTTCTTAATAGTTTCATGGTTATTCTAATTATAATAATCTTAGCCACTCATTTCATAGTGAACAATTACCAAGCTACACAAACTAATTCAAATGTAGGAAATCTGTGGTGAAAGACTAGGAAGTTAAAAAAACATTGAATCAAAAGAGGTAAATTATTCTCCTTGAATCACTATGAATATATAAATGGCCACAATATAAATTTACACATCTCATGTAGTTTTTTTATTAAACTATGATCTATCTATTTTGTGACTACGAAATATAATCCATGAATCCATGGATTTATTGCTTGTGGTTCATAATATTTTTGGTGTTTTCACCCTTAAATTAATGTTTTTTTGGCCCCATGGAAGATAAATATATAGTATGAACACACAAATAACCCACTCCTTCATTTCTCTTCACCTTATCATGCCTAATAAGAGTAACTCATGTGGCCACCTCTTATTGGCTCAAATCCCCAAAGTTCATGAAGTAGCTTTCTAATTTTGATTACTTTTCACAATGTGTATAGATCTAACATCCATTTAATATTTCCAAAATCTGATTTATGTTATTCCTACAAAAATACATGGGTTACAATTAAAATTTAGTAATATAACCACATGCAAACCACTTTTAATTAAAACTGATAAAATAAAAAATAAACACATGGTAGTCATACATAAGCCAGGGGTCATGGATTAAAAAAATGGTTATTTTGGTTTCAAAGTGGCATCATCTTTCCATGGATGTGTTGGGATATAAAATTTCATTTCACATTTCCACAAGTCCATAAATCCTGCACATTAATATATGAACAATGATTACCAAAGGTAAAGTGTGGTTAACATTTAAATAAAAAATGTGTTCTTAAAAGGGAGTTGGTGGTAAAAAGGAAATACTCATAGGGTAAAAAAAACAAAAAAATTTAAAATCATAACCACATAAATCAACATATAACTTAAATCTTATGGTCAAAAAGTTGAAACACGATAACATAATGGATTCATGGAGTCACGGAGGCTAAAAAGTTCACTTCGCTTTGGAATAAAAACAAGTTATGTGGAATTTTTGAGTCATGTGATTTGTTTAATCTTATGAAAGGGTTTTAATGGTATAAATATCTTTATTGACATGAATTAAAGTGTGAACCTTAGGCTTAAGTATATAAAAAAGGTGATCAAGAATAGACTTAGGTTTGTTAAAGATTATTTGTATGGCCTATAAAACTAAATCAAAATATAAACGCCATGTTAAATAAATGTGGAAATAATAAATTAAAATAGAGTTAATATCACATTAGGTTTTCAAAATTAGGTCAAATTTCTTCTCAAACCACATTAGGTTGTATTAATTACACCAACTCATGTTAGTTTATCAAAAAAAGTTTTAGATTGTTACAATTAGGTTGAATAAGATTATATTCTTGAAATTAGGGAGTATCAAGACCCAAATCATATTAGGTTATCCCAATTATAGTATGTATTGAGTCCCAAATCACATTAAATTTTTATAAATGTGTCTAGGGGGTTCAATATACCCTAATTGATTTCTAATTGCAAATAATGGATCAATTTTTTGCACTAGGAAATACCATTGTATAACACCATCTTGTGTTAATCCAAACCAACCACATTTTTTTCTTTATACTTAACATAATTTTACATACTCAAAGATTATAAACTTAATACTTAACACAAACACCAACATGTTTCACAATAATGTGCTATAAATACATAGGGCTTACCTTCATCATTAATCCTCCTAGATTAATAAGGGAAAAATATTGAATTTTCACCTATGATTTATCCAAATTCATGTCATGTTATGATCCCATAACTTGTGGATTATTGGCTCACAATAGACAACTTCACCCAAGTTGATTGAAATCTAAAACAAACCCCACCATTTCACTCAAAAAACCTATGGAATGGCTATAAACTCATCCCCATCAGACATCGGATATAAATCTTTATTTGGGTTTGGGTCACTAATTATATTATCATATAATCTTATTTAATTTATTTTCCACATTTAATCATATTGTTAATTTTAATATATGTAAAATATATTCACACAGTTGTAATATAATGCCACCATAAGTCACTAGGGTCTTGGGACATGTGTAAAACTAAATACCCAAATGAATGGCCATAAAAAATAACTTTATACCTATTATAACATATATAATTACTTAAATTGGCCACACTATTGTGTTATTTCCATAATACCCACATGGCATCAATAAAAATTGAGTGACTATCACATATTATAACATATCTGCTAACCGAAATAATATCATATATTCACAACATAAAATATATTTCATGTTCAAGACACATAATGTAGTGGTTCCACTAGGCCCATATGACCACCAAGTCACCAAATGTGATCACAATATTCTATGTGGTAACCAAATGATTAAATATTAAAAATTCACCTTTACATGTGGAAAATAGGGTAGATCCACAGAGTCACAAAGAATAAAGTAAGGCTCACAATGTAAATTTAGGGAGAAAATACCATGAAAATTGTACTCGGATGAGGGCCACATGTCATCATCACACACTTTTTATGACCTAACGAATATCACCAAATCTTATTGATCCTCTTAATAATATAAAATTAACTTTATTGTTCTTGTGTGGCCCTCAAAATGAAAATTGATTCCACATCAATGGTCAAGCATACAACTATATTATAATTTTCAACTACTCACCTTAATAACTTGATAATGATAATAATAAGAATAAGAATTAATCCATGCGGCTCCAATACAAATATTATTAATTAAAAATTGGCATTATCCATGCAAGTGTTAATGGAATCTAATGTGATCAAGCATGATGTATATATCAATGTGTTCATGGCCTTAAATACCTCATGCTGATTACAACTATAATATAATTTTCAACTACTCACCTTAATAACTTGATAATGATAATAATAAGAATAAGAATTTATCCATGTGGCTCCCATGCAACGATTATTGATTAAAAATTGGCATAATCCATGTGAGTTTAATGGAATCTAATGTGATCAATAATTATTTATATATCAATGTGTTCATGGCCTAAAAGACCCCATACTACTTAAATTTTTACTTTACTATGTCCAATAAGAATAATGCACATGGTTGGTTTTGATTGAGCCCCAATGATGGAGTTCATGGGATTACTTTTGGATTTAAAATGACTTTAAGGTCTATGCCAATGTGTTAAGATTACAAATCCAATGTTTTTTGTAAAAATCTAATTTATATTTCCTTTCACATGAAACAATCCATAGTTAAAACATATGTATCACTTTTAATAAAGGTACCAAAAAACACAAATGATAAGTGGTGGTTATTTACAGGCCTTGAAGTAAAAAAATAACATAGTATCCTTAGTGTTTTAAGGTGGTATAATATTTATAAACATTCATTAAACTTTGAAATGAGGTTAATGTTTTGATGTGTCCACACATGCACATAATAAAATAGCCTGCAATCAATTCCTTTAAAGTAGAGCATGATTAAAGAAAACATGCGATCATTGTAGAAGCTAATTTTGAACAGATGACACTTGGTAAGTTTATGCAGTCACAAAGATAAAAAAGATCCAATATTTATGGAAAAAGAGAAACACTTCGTGAGTCTAATTTACTCAGTAATTGAGGCCATGATGAAGGGATTCTCTGTGGATCCATTAGATTATGTGTTCTTTTTTTATATTGTGGACAAATTCTCTCAATATACTTTTGTATTGAGTGAAAAAATTAACTAAAGTGAATTTTAGTCATGAAATGGGGCCATGATAACTTAATGTTTGGAAAATATTATTAATTTTGTGACCAATTAAATTTAAATTTAATTTAGGATTTCATTTCAACACACTATTTACAAATATTATATTATATATCATTTCTAATACACCTTATACATCCATATTAAACCTATTAATATTATGCAATATTTTTATCATAGGTACAAGGAACATTCTCAATCACAAATATATTAAATGTCTAATAGAATTTTGCTTCAACAAAATTAGTCATAACTATATAATAAGTATGACACTATATCATTGATCTACATACTAAACTCAAATTGAAACAGTTATTCATAAATAAAAAGTTCAACACTTGAAATTAAAGTACCCATATCTTATTTTGATTAGAGATTACATCTAAATTAGCCTTCAAGATTTTATTTTTTTATTATTTTAGAGATGAATCAACATATACAATCACATTTGAATTTTAGTCAAGTATGATACTTTTTTGACCCCAATGAAAAAAATATTGTTCTCAAGACTAATAATGTATAACCCTACTGTATGCACACAAATAACACATCTTAAATTGTGCACTCAACTTTGTGAGGTCTGGTCGAGACAATAGATGTAATGGATGGAACTACAGAATGGGATAATTATTCGGTGGAATGGGATCGGGAATGATGAGTGGAAATGTATGATCATGATGGAACCATAAGAGTTTCAATACACCACATTACTCATTAAGATCATCCATCTGAGTATAAATACAACTCCAAGGTCCTTTAATATTGGAAATGATGAGAAGGCAAAGCTTCTAATAAATGTTGGGAATGACAAGGTGGGAATAGTTTGATTAGATGACTTGGGGAATTTTGTTGACTCTATTGGGATGGATATTCCTTATCAATGTCATATAAAAATGTGAATGATATATGATGAGGATAGACTTGAGGAGAAGAAAGGGGATGGAGATGAGAATCTAGGCCTATATCACATTGTATTAATGACCTTGGTTTTGAGGGAGGATGATGATGGGTGGATTGCATATTTTATCTTACTCCTTGATGAAATTGAGAGCATTGAAAATGATATGGGGGATAGGTTTGGAATGTAAAACCTCAATTCTAAGATTGACCTTTTTTTATCTAATTGGGTGTTGATAGTAGGACCTAGTGCACTAACTCTAGGAAAAAAACCTGCTCTATGAAGGTATGGACACTTAGGTACTGTTATCCAAGAGGCTAGGTGAAGAAATATATAAGTGTAATATATTATTATAAAGGTGGTATGAGGTTATACTTGTTATTCTATTAGAAGCAAGATTTTAAGAATAATCATGCTCATCGGTATAAGGCTTTGTTGGTTGATTTATTTTTAGTTTGAGGTAATGTTTTAAATGAAAATAAAACTAATTAATTGATGAAAGTAAATAATAATGAATAAAAATTATTATTTTTGGAATTTTTCAATTTAGTTTTCAATACATATAATATTAGAAAACAAAATCTAGGCTAACAATGCAAATGCTAATTTCTAGCTTTTCTAAGTGAAAACTAAATGAAATTATTTTTATATTTTTTAGATTATATATGCATGATTATATTATGAAAATTTATATTTATTAATATGAAATTAAAATCAAAATCATATCTAGATCTTAAATAATAATACTACCAAGTATCTAAATATTCCTTTGCATATGCATGCTAGAACTAGTTTTTGGTGTTTCTAAATGAATCCACACTAGGTTTGAATGATTTTTATAAAATTGAAGTAAATATATAGATTATGATTTTATTATTTAATTTTTTTTAAAAAAAAAAAATTTAATCAAACAAGGAAAATCAATACGAAGATAATACCTTTTACTCTATTAAGTTTGGTTAAATTTTTCTACTTGCTAGTGTGCTTGTTTGTGCATGAATAAGAGCTTGTTTTGAACTAAAAACTATCATTGTTTAATATAAAAGTGTTTTGTTTTAAATTATAATTTATACTTATGGTTTGATTTCAAATATATATACTTTTAAAGGATATATTATATGACTGCAGACAATAAGAAAACTAACTAATAAATTTGGTTCAAAGATGGGAAGAGAGAAGGATTATTTTTTCCTATATATTTTCCTTTTCAAAATAGAGATATAATATAATGAAAGAAATAAAAATAATATAATATAATCTATTGAAACAATAAAGGAAAATAAAACTAGAAAGCCCTAACTTGATCAAGACGTAGACCAACTGGAAGCAAGAAATGTATTTGTGATATGGTCCTCAACATGCTAGCTCCTCCAATCAAAAAAATGATTGAAAGAAGAATATAACTAAGGATAATGATAAAAGTATATTATCAAGGAAGAATATGATAAGAACACAAATTCAAACAAAATAAAAACTAATTGTGGTTGGCTAGTGCACTGATTGTAAAGATCTAGTTGTAAATTTAATGTCCCTCATTGCTTGAAATTGTGTATTCTAACATGAAAATGATCAAATAAAAAGATAAAAAGCAATGGTAATTAGGATGTATCTATAAAAATATTCAAAAATTATATCTATGATTCCAATTTTTGGATGTGAAATTCATATTAAATTAGAATATTGTAAGGAATGGAAGTTGCAAGGGTGAGTTTAATTGATTTGAACTGGGAGTAGAAGTTCGAAGAGACTTTAAAATAATTAAAAATATAAAAGGAAGTGCATTGGGATAGCATGGAGGCCAAATAAAGGTGAAAATAACAAGAAAAATAATAATAAGCATGAAAAACATGTGAACACTTGAGTTTTGAGAGTTAAATTATAACACAGACTAAAGGTACAAAATCACCCCTATTTATAGGGGGTGGTTACACAACTATCGATCCTAGTGACAAAATTATAAAATGAGATGATAGAATCACTATAGTGTATTACATAAACATCTTTATTCTTATCATTATGTTAGGACTATTTATGAAAACATCATGGTGAAACCATCATGTATAGGATAGTTCTATAATGTTATAGGGTGGTATCATCACCTAATAGGGTCATTCTATAACCAATTAAAGATATTTGAAAACAAGAAAAGGGGAGATTCAAAGGCCAAACATGGGAGTTTTAAGGGTATATTAGAGAGATAAGGAAGTAAGAGGTCTAGAGTGTTATAGAGAACCTATTTTGAGCATAAGTTAGGAGATCACTGCATCTTCATTGGACATCGTACCAAGAATGTTGCATTGTGAAAATTTTGGATGCATACATATTTCCCCCTCAAGATGAATCCTTGTCATGAATTGAAAAAGGTGTGGTCCTAAATAGTGATGTGAAAATGGGTAATAGAGGGTTATGAATACATACCTTGCTTACCTTGGTGACACAATGAAGTCAATCGAGACTTTGTGTAACATGTAGACAAAAGATGAGCATCAAGTAAAATTTGATGAAAAAGTAGAAAATATACTACATAATGAAATAATATATGAGATTACTTACCATTTATGTGTGGAATATCATACCATCTAAATTATCCCATCAGGGGATGGAATTTGATGCCATTTCATCATGTACCTGTAAAACTCTAAAATGTTTTATAGAAGATATAATGCCATTAAATTGTTAGTTTTGAATCTTGAGTCATAAAATATAGTTATAATATGAATTATAATAATTAAAATAATAATTAGGGAGATAATATGATAAAATTAAAAAGTTTTCAAACCAAAAACATCTAGTTTATGGGCTTATATATTTAGAAACTTACCAAAAATAGATTCATTTGTGAAAATTGACTCTGTGTGATTGTAAGATCTAGATTTCTTATGATGATTTTGATTGAGAATGCAGTTAAAAAAATGAACATGAGATGAGGATGGAGGATATACCATTATTAGGTGGAGTAGGGTAGAGACGTGTAGTTTTTTTTAGTTTTTCCTTTTTTGCCTCAATTTTACAAGCTTACCTATAATGCACTAAAATTCCAATGGTTTTGGAAATTTTTCAATTTTAAAATATTTATGGGGAGGGTTAGATTAGGAAATTATTAAATTTTTTATATTTTGAGTGAAATTTTGAGGGTTTTTTTTGGGGGTGTTTGGAATGACGTGACTGGCAGATAGAATTGCCACATTAGGGACATAACTGTTGGTCTTTGGAGATTAGTAGTGACATAACCATGGTGGTAAATCTATAACCACTAATATTTTTAGGGTTGATGGTTATGTAACAACCTCTATATGGTAGTTTCATAATCATCATATGTTTATGTAACCACTTGGGGTGGTTATGTAATCTCCTAAGCTGGTTATGTAGTCACTTAGGGAAGTTACATAACTGTAGCTCACAAATAAGGGTAGTTCCATTTATTATGACCAAGAGGGTAAATTAGGATTGTTTTAAGGGTAGAGATAGGCAAAAATATGACTTAGGGTAGTTTAATATTGTAGAGGACCTGCATATCCTAAAGCTTAGCCTTGGAGTAGGAGTGGATTTCCTATGTTATGATGTTAATAATGATGGATGAGTTGGCCATCTTATATTGAGCTGGTATAGTTTGAGTGGCATAGGTGTGGAGTGTACCTACCTTAAATAGGTTGCTATGTTCCCTAATAACCTACTAGGACATTTACTAGAACAATTTCATGTTACCTTAGGCCCCAAGAGAGTGGACTATCACAATGGTCAATGTGTACATGATTATAAGTTTATTAATGATAGGTCGATTGGTATCCCTCTAGTAGGCCATGAGGAGGGTTGAGGTTCTGGGTTGAGCTAGACATTTTAATGATGTTAGCACACCTGATGTGGGTGAGAAGTTTGGAGTGAGGTTTTCTAGGATTGAAGGATTAGTGATCCCCAATCTATAGAAAGTGATCATTGGTATCCTTTCCTCTTGATTGGTGGGGGACAAGGGTACTAATAGGCTACTTTATATTTGGTCCTTGATCATCTATCGGATTGAGGATAGGGAAGCCTAATTTTCTTGGGGTTAGGAGATACTGGCTCATACTTACATAGAATTATATTTATTGGCCAAATTGGGAACACTTTCCATCAGTCATCCCATGCTCTTTATGAGTTGGGTGTACAAGTAGATGGTCACCTACCATAGGGGAGTGGCTATTTGGGATGCAGGGGCCATCAAGGAATTGAAATGGATAGATGTAGCACCATTTTGAGATTCACCTCAAGTAGTCAAGACCTTGACAGTGATAGAATTTATAGCCTTACATTACTAAGCCATGGTTAGATAGTGGGATGGGGAGACCATCTACCTAGTTATGAGATAGGCTACTATAGTTTGATGTATACCTAGTAGATAGGGTGCATCGATAGTTCAACATGCACTACATGAGAATTATTTATATGGTATACAAAGGCATGAGAGAGTAACATACATGGATTTTGGGGTAGATGACATGGAACCTAATTATATGAGGGATTCCCATCACCTATTTATACTAGTTGAGATTTTCACAAGGGGGACAATAATATGTGGCTCCCCTACAACCACCACCACAACTAGACTCACCTAGTAAGATTCTGCACAACAACACCAATAGGTAAGTGGAGATGGTAGGGGTATATAGTATATTGAGATAGAATGGGAAATAAATGTAGATGAATATAAGGTTGTAAATTAGGAATCCAATCTAAATTGGCATGAGGATGCTCTAGGTAAACTATTAATTTATGTATTTCATCTTATTACTTGTATTTTGTTTTTAGGCTTGATTATTTAGATGATTTATTAGTTTGATATTTATATGACTAGATTTGATGTCAATTATTATATTTTGTGATTATAGATACTTAGCCAAATGGAGGACCATGATCTGGGACATCTTGATCAATCTTTTTTAATTGGACACAGATATGACTAGAGATTATCTACTACCAGATCCTAGATTGCTTGTCAGGATAGGTTGACACACTGATGCATTCATTCTAACCTAACATGAATTTTTGATGCTAAATAGATTGAGAGTGGAGAATAATACTATGGAGGTGAGAGATAAGAGATAATAGGCCCTAGTGGACATGATGGTAGCCAGAGGAGGTCTAGCTAGTTCTAGCTAACAGACATGAGGCATAACCTCATAGGTAGGTGTTAGTGGGAGGAGATATAAGAGCCCTCGAGCCATAGAGATAGTTCATTAGGTCAATTAATAAAATATTTAATAGGATCCATATCCCCCATCAATCTACTACATTAGGACCCTCTAGATGAGGAGGATGGGATCTTGATCTATTATACATATCGATACATATTGTACACTTTCCTTTTTGATTTTTGAGATCTTTAGACATATTAGCTCTCCTTATAAGTGATTTTACTAGAGATTTATGGTTTAAAAACTCAAAATTTATTATGATATATATATAGAGACATTTTGGTTTACCTTTTAATGACTTGTTATTATGCTATGGGCTTTAATTTCCATGTTTTCTTCTCAGTTTATGTACTTTAGATGACTAGGCATGTGATGATATACCATGTATCTCTTTGATTTTGATAAAATCCTATAGATGATGATTATATATGTGAAAACAAAATGTATGAAAATGATTTAATAATATGGATATACATGAAATTACACATGCACTAACAACTATTTTATAGTTGATAACCTAGTTATTTTGTTACACATAACACATGACTTTCCAATTTGTAGCAGGGGAATGCAAAAGGGAGTTATGATGAATGTGAGATGATAAAATATGAAAACGATGAATCAAAATTTCTCAAGAAAAAGAAATGTGACATAGTTCTTAAGAGTAAATTGATAAATTTACTTCTTGATAGACTTAAACAAGATTAACTTTATTGGCCTAATATAGAGATAACTAGCCCTAGCATAATCAGTGAGTGGTATAAAGCTACCATTTTAGCATATAAATGTAGAAAGGATTTATAAATAAATTTTTAATTTAATGTTGCTTCTACATTCATATTTCACTATTCCTTACGACCCCTAACACTTAGTCTCATGTGACTAGGAAGACACATGGGATCATCAACAAATTTTAGATGTAGAAAAGGGAGCTTATCCTTAATGCTAACCCCATGCAACTAGTAAGATGCAAGGGCTCAACACCATAGGTTAACAAAGGAAAGATATGTTGGATTTATATATGATGTTGCATAATATTTTGATCAGATTGTTTTTTAATATTTATAAGGTATTTACCCCAAAATATTAACCCCATGTAGCCAATAAGATGCAAGGGATCATCACCAAAGACAAAAATAGGTGAGTAAAATTACTTGTTTTATAGCATGCTAATATCCTAATTTAGAATACACCATAAGAGGAGGCTCTATTATATATAATCTTCTAGACTAGGTTGTAGGATAGCATTTTCTATGTTTTTTAAGAAGATATAAGGAAAAGGGGTGTATTATGCTTGTAAGAACTATGAAAAGAACAAATATAATGATGATTTTGAAATTTTTTATTTGGGACAATAGGGTAATTTGAAAATGGAATGATATGATATGTTGCATTTTTGAATTTTCATGTTATGTGAACTAACAACCAAATAATCACCAAACATAACATCTGATATGTAACTCAACACACAAATTATGAAAAATGAAATACAATAAAGGAAATATGATATGTAATAACTAAGTATAGAAATTATTAAGGTACAAAGAGTTCACAAATTCTCCAAAATCCCTACCTTGAAAAGTTAATAACCAATAGGATCAATTATTGAAATCTTTAGTGTCTAGGTAAGGTCTTAATCAGTTAGGTCTAAACTTCCAACCTTTTCCTTTCTTGTTTTCAATGTGGTTGTTGAGCCTAAGGAAAAAGTCTCTTACATGTATTAGATGCTTATGAGCATTATTGTGAAGTTCACAATACCATTGATATGACATGATTAACTATGTTTGTCTTGTCATAATGTTTGGATAAGGGAGGAATGAAGCTTGTGAACATCCAATGGGATACTTACTACAATATCCATCTTGTATAGGAGGTTTGTAATCATATAAATGTAGTTCACAATATTGCTAATAAGACATGACAGTCACTATTTTACCTATTGTCATGCTTGGGAGAGTTTAAGAGAGATTAATGAATATCCCTATATGGTCTTATTCTCTTTTTATAGGGAGAGAAGACCCAACATTGGGGATGTTTGGGTAATCATTAGAACTAATATTAATTTCTATGGTACCTATGGTTAACTTATGAATACTTCACTCAAGTGTCAGTGTGGCTTGGAAAGGTTGAATGGTTTGGTTATCTATCATAAAGTCTAAACTATGATCTAAAATACTATTTTAGCCTATGTGGTAGGGATTTGGGTGACTAAACTGAGGGTACATACCATAAGACTCATTTGGGGGTTTTCCTTGTGCCCCAAGAATTTTATCATGCCGACACAGTGGTATACAACACTATGGTTAAGATCCTCTAATCTAAGAGGAAGGTGAAGATTTAAGTTTCAATACTATAAGGATCAAATGGAGGTTTGATTGGTTCATCTCTTTCTAGGATACTAATAATCTTATGTTGTAGACTTGGTAAAGATGGCTATCATGGTCATGGGAGCTTCTTCACTTACTATCTCTATTATTTCAACTCCATTTTCTTCAAGTTTGTCTTTTAGAAAGTATTGAGTAATATCTACCCCTTTATTTAGGATAACTACTTTAGGTTTTATAGGGTCTATAACATCAACCAACCACATGGGTTTTGTGACCCTGCAGGTAGGCAAGTAGTAATTAATGTGTAAGCTTGGTTGCTTGCACATGTCATTTGAAGCATTTAAAAAGGATTGGGATCCCCTTGGGCTATGAAAACCTTATCCAAATAGAGGAATTTGATTTTTTGGAACACGTTTGAAGGAATGGTCTTCATTCTATACCAAAAATAGGTGATGTAAGGTATGGGAAAGTATTTTTTTAATTGGCTTTTCCTCTTTTACCCCAGCTTTGAAATTTTACTTAAAATGCACTAAAATTCTAGTTATTTTGGAAAATTTTAGTTTTAAAATGTTTGTGGGGAGGATTATATTAGGAACTTGTTAATGATTTTGTTTTTTTAGTGAAAATTTGAGGGTTTTAAAGGGATTTTATAAGGATGTGATTGGGGGATAGACCACTACATTAGATGTCAAATTGTTAGTCTCTACAAACCAATAGTGTCATAACCATGATGATGGATATATAACCACCAATATTTATAGGTTTAAGGTTTATGTAATTGAGTCTAGATGATGGATATGTAATCATCTAAGGTGGTTACATAACTGCTTAGGGTAGTTGTGTAATCACCTAGGGTGGTTATGTAATTACTACTTGCAAATAGGGGTGGTTTCATTCTTTAAGACCAAGAGGGAAAATTATGATTGTTTGAAGAGTAGCTATTAACAACAAGCTGACTTAGGGTATATTTATACTGTAGGGGACCTAAATCCATTAGATCAGATCTTAATAAGAAGATTGGCTTCCCCATGATATGGTGTTATTGATGTTAGACAATTTACCCATCTTAAATTGAGATAACATATTTTGAGTGGCATAGGTTGGGATCATACCTACCTTGAGTAGGTTATTGAGTGACCTACTCACTTAATAGTGTCTTGATTATAAACTTTTATTGTTCCTTTAAGCCCTAGGAGAGTGGAGTATTAGTTTAGTTAATGTGTACAGGATTACAGGTCTATCATGACTTATATTGGTTAGTGGCCCTCTAGGAGGGCATGAGCAAGGATAAGGAAGTGGGATAGGTTATAAATTTTAGTGATGTTGGTGCACCTAATGTGGGTGTGAAGTGTAAAGTGAGGCTTTTGGGGAATGAGGGATCAATTATTCCTAATCCACATAAAGTGATCATTGGTATCCTTGCCTCTAGATTGTTGGGGGAAGGGTACTGATATGCTACTTTATAGTTGGTTCCAAATTTTCCATTGAATCAAGTAAAGGGGAACTTGATTTTATTGGGGTTAGGAGATCTTGGACCATAGTTACATAGACTTGTACCTCATGGCTAGATTGGAAGCACTTTTTTTTAGTCATCCCATGCTCCTAATGATTTGGGTGTATAATAAAATGGTTCCCTACAAGAGGGGAGTGGATATTGGGGAAGTAGGGGACATCAGGGCCTCGATATGGATAGATGTGACATTGTTTCAATATTTTAATCAATAGGTCAGGACCTTGAAAGCTGTAGACTTGATACCATGCCCTACCAAGGCATGTTTAGATAATGGGATGGGGATGATATCTACCTCATGATAGAAATTGGGGCCTATTATGCCTAAATTTAATAACCCTAATTTTTTTTAAGGTCTCAACATGATTAGTGTTATCATATGATGAATTTTGTCATGATGTTTAAATCTATTGGTGGGGGATAACTTGTTTTCATTCATTTATACAATTATTTCTCTCTGTGTACATGAATATGAAATATTATTGTATTTGAATGATGTTATAATCATGACATTAATTTTAGATAGTGAAAAATAAGTTGATCATTTAATCATGTTAACTATATTTGAAAACCAATATGTTAATACTTTAGTTTATAGTATACGCTTGATTGTCATTTGATACTTAGTTTTAAGAATGAAAAATTGAAAACTCCTCCGGTTGGAATTTATAGTCTTCAAAGACAATCAAATTTATTGCACATTATTTCCATCTTTGTTTTTCATAAAAACCATATTATGTAGGTAAGAACAATATATTTTCTAGCACATAAATATGGAAAAGTTATTTGTTTTCATCTTTGATCTTGGTTGTCATACTTGTTGTAAAGTTTGAGATCATATATTACATAACACATTGGTATATTGATATAATGTGTTGCATGGTTATAATAGGTGTTTTGATATAAACTTTGGTGGTGTCATTGTTTCATTTCATATAAATCATGGCATAAATTACAATAGAATGTTTGAATGGAAAGTATAAACATATTAAATATTGTTCAAAGGCATAAGCTATGATATTTAAATGACATAGTTATAAGGTTTTAATAATAGTTTAAATGTTCAAAGGATTCCATAGGTTGGCATTGGTGTTAATGCATCAACTAAGGTTTTAATGGGCTTTGACATTACAAATATTTTCATGGATAATGGTGTAGATTTGGTAGTGTAATTATTTAAATTACTAAAGTATGAACCTTGAAGCTCAAAAACGAGGTAGTAGATTTAGTTGGGTGATAAATTGATCACTAAAGCATTTTTAACATTTAATTTTGGTTGGAAGTTAAATTTATTTTGGTAAAAATTGAGTTACCCACTAAAATATAAACACATCATCTGAGCTCATTTAATTTTTGTTAAATAAACTAATAGGAAATAAAGATATGTTGTATTTACTCACTTCATCATTAAAAAAAGCTTATATTATAGGAACGAAGCTTTGTAGAATTTTTGGGTCATTTGGACATTTAGTATTTTGGTTTTCTCTAGTTCTCAACTTCATTTAGGTATGTGAGATAGTTTTTAGGAATTGCATGCTTGATTTCTTGGAGGTTTCAGTAAAGAGATAATGTAGTTATAATTGGTTGGATTTAAAGTATTTATCTGCACATATAAATTTATTCTAGATGCTTAGTTTACTTTATGAGCCAAGTATTTTACATGCAATGGAGCCATGGGAAGAATATATGTTTCTGGTCTTTTTTTTAGGAGGAATTATTTTAAAGGAACAACTATATAGAATGGTTTTGAATGAAGATAATATGTGAATATCGATAATAATAATGTTATGACTTTTCTTTCCTAAGTCATTTTTGAAAATAATAATGGTTCAAAACTGTATATATTTGAATGCATGCTTACATTATTTGAAGGAAAATAGAATGTTGCTTGAATAGTTACAAAAAATGAGTGCATGGTGGTAACTAGTAGATTTTGTGGTCATTTTTTTATACTCAGTAAGGTTTGGTTTTCTAGGTGAATATATTATTTAATGTTGATGGTTTGCAATCCAAGAAGATTTATTGGCCATCATTTGGTTCTAGTCTTGTTACCATTTGGTTAAAGATGAAATATTCATCCCTTCATTGTATTTGAAGTTGATTTTCATAGTTAGAAGATGTTGTCACAACACAATTTTAAACCCAACATGCAATTTAATGTTGTAGTTTTTCATTTTGTGTAAATAATATGGCATTTTGATCATTTTGGGTATTTTATTATTTGGTGCGGAGAGAAAGTAATCTCGATGAGATTGTATAAAGTAAATGGTGAAGTGGGTTTGTTATAACCCTAAATCATTTTTTAGCTAGTGATAATATATTTGTTTCACTCAAAATGGTAAACCCATAGTTTGTTGGTCTCATTGATATCCAAACTTATTGTGCAAACTATTGTTATTGGTCCCTATATTATTTTTAAATTGAAGAATTGGTGATATTGGTAAGTATTGAGATTCAATCATTCCTACAGAATGATGATAAGGAAGAGTGCACTGATTTATATGAAAAGAAGGAAATGCATAACTTAGGGTTTTGAGATTTTAACCTCCAATAGATTATTGACATAAGTTCATAAGGAATTTATTTTTTCAAACGTAGTCTAATTATTTTGATACAATGGTCGCATATAGATTTGAGTAGAGTTTGATTATTTTCATGATCTTTTTAAAACAAGGGAATAATATGAACATATAATATTGTCATTTACATATTAATTGTTTAAATACACCCAATTGATAAAAATAGTTACATGACTCAGGGTTTCTATAATAATTTTTTCCTTTGATGAAAATTTGAAAAGGGAAGACTAATTGCATACATAAATTTGTGTATTAATTGACATTTGCATGAGATTTAGTGAAAAGAAATTGTCTATTTGATGTTCATTCTCAAAATGTTATCTGAGTACATATTGACAATAAATTGTCATAAAGGATATAATGCAATAAACTTTCCTTTCAATAAAATAGTAAAATCAAGATTATTATAGTTTGTGAAGCTTGATTTGATTATTATTATTGGACAAATGCTTTATGGTTTATTTATGTTGAAAGTGGTGAAATTAATTTAAATATTAGTATTTATGGATTAAATATGTTATGCATAGTTAGATGGCTATTTAAATTAGATGCTAAATAATTTAGGGTCCCCCAACTATTAAAATATGTATTTGGTTTATATTTTTTGATCTCTTGGACTTTTAGAAGTTGAAAT
Organism: Torreya grandis; assembly: GCA_037957365.1. Lineage (NCBI taxonomy): Eukaryota > Viridiplantae > Streptophyta > Pinopsida > Cupressales > Taxaceae > Torreya > Torreya grandis. Next base: position 1,374,318 of record JARHVA010002734.1, read on the forward strand.
TATAAGTAAAGTTATAAAATTATAACTTGTAAAGTAACTAATTAACTTTTAAAGTCAATTAACATAAAATACAACTAGTTAAAATTTAGTTGTAACTTAATCATAACCATCTCAATTGATAATTACTTATGAAGGGATTGACGACACATAACAAAGAGAGAAACATATATGTATTAAGATCTCTTCTAAGTTTAAAATTTTCCATCATTCTTATTTTGTGCAAGAATATCTAAGATTGAATAATCATTTGTAGATAGACAAAACAATGCATTATCTAATTGTGCAAAAATCTACTTCAATAACATAGGTATATCTAGGTTTCTTGATTTATTGATAACTGATTATATGAAGGCTATCAAGAATTAATGTCATTTGATGATTAAATATATGCAATCATATGTGCAGACCATCCTGTACTTGACCTAAATAATGATGAATACCTCACATATTAAAATAATTTGTTGATCAATTGATTCTAAATTGATTTTTAATTGAAGACTATTTTGTAATCAGAATCATTTTTGTTTATCAATAAAGTTTCCTTTTATACCCATAAGTCGATTCTTGTTTCAAGTCTTAAAGTATTTCTTTTCTAGTTACTTTAATTTACCTTTGTTTTTTAATTTTTTTTATTAGTTCATAATTCTCTTAAGATGGTCATTTTGTTTAGCATTTTTTGTTTTATTTTCTTATTCTTAAATTTAGTTTCTTTGTAGTTTCTTAGTCTTTAGTTATTTTTCTTATTGTTGTAGTTGTAACCTTCTAACTTTATTAATTTCTAACTTGAAAGCAACAATATTAAATCTTTATTAGTTTTAACTTTGAGATTGGGCTTAGGTCTCATTTTTATATTTAGGTGTATATTTTCTTTTCTTAGTTGTTATAGATTATTTTCATTCTTTCAGTGTGAACATGGATATTAGATACAACTTTCATCAAGTCTAAGTATTATGTTCTTCTAGATATTTTCTAACACATAGGATTTGATCTATTGGATAGGTCAAATGATAATTTATATCTGATTTGATATTGATTAATAATATATTAAAATAATGGTTAGCATATTTGATTAGATCATTGGTTATAAGTATTTTTACTCTAGGCATGATCGATAATAATATTATATCTAATTGATTTATATAAGATTGATTTAGATTTATTATTAAATGTATCAATCCCTAAAAATTAAAATATCCTTTTTTCATGCCTTAGGGTTGATCATCAACTATAGCTCCCTTACGATTAAAATGGTATGATTCCATCTTGAACTTCATGATACGTGAACATGTTGATTCGTTCGTGTGACAAATTTTACTATCAATATGGCCACCTAGGTTTGAAATAAACTACTAGATGTTGAGGTACAACTAATGGATAGGGTGCCTCAATAGTTCAACATGCCCTATGCGGGAAACCTTCTCATACCATTAGTGGTATATATAGGTATGTGAGATGCACATGCATGGAGATTGGGGAAACTAGCATGACACCCAATTATACAAGGGGTACCCATCACTTGGGTAGCTTAGTCGAGAGTTACATAAAGGGGACAATAGCAGGAGGATCCCCCATTAACACCTCTATAATAGGACCCTGCTTAGTAGGATCCTATGTAGTAGTAACAATAGGTAGGTGGAGATGATGAGGTTATAAACCATATTGAGCTAGATGAAGATGAGGTTGTAGACTATGAATTTGATCTAAATTAGCATGAGGATGACCTAGGTAAATTATTTAATTATGTATTTAAGCTTATTGCTTATATTTTGATTTTAGGCTTGATTACTTAGGTGATTTACTACTTTGATTTTTATATGATTTGATCTCACATCACTTCTTATAATTTATGATTACAGATACCTTGAATAGATGGAGGACCATGATCAGGGACATGCTGATCAATATTTTTTAAGTTGGGCATTGATATGACTAGAGATTATCTACTAGCAGATCTCGGATTGCCTATCAAGATAGGTTAACACACTGATGTCTTCACTCTAGCCTACCATGTGTGTGTGATGCTTAATAAATTGATAGTGGAGAATAATAATCTAAAGGAGAGATCTAATAAATTAGATACCCTATTTGACATGAATGGTAACTAGAGGAGGTTAGAATTCTAGCTGATAGACAAGAGGTATAACCTCTAAGGTAGGTACTAATGGGAGGAGAGATAGGATCCCTCATACTAGAGAGACAATTTCTCAAGGTAGTTCTAGTAGGAAACACTATAACATCCATAATCTGTGCCACTCTCCTATAGTAGGACCCTCTAAAGGAGGAGTATGGGATCTTGAGCTATTGTACATATTGATACATCTTGTACATTTTATTTTTTGATTTTTGAGATCATTAGACACATTGGCCCTTTATGTAGGTGATTGTACTAGAGACTTAAGTGGTACAAACTTGAATTTTATCATGATATACATAGAGACATTTTGGTTTTCCTTTCATTGACTTGTCATTATGTGTTATGGGATTTAATTTCCTTATTTTCTTCTTAATTTGTTTAGCTTAGATGACTAAACATGTGATACCATGTATCTCTCTATTTTTGATAAAATGTTATGGATAATGCTTACATATGTGAATAAAAGTATGAAAAATATGATGGATATACATGAAAGCACACATGTGTTAAAAATTATTTTACAAGTGATAACCCAATTATTTTGTTACATATAACACATGGCTTTCCAATTTGCAGCAAGGGAATAGAAAAGGGAGTTAGGATAAATGTGATATGATAAAATATGAAAACCATGAATCAAAATTTTATAAGAAAAAGGAATATGACTTAATCCTTATGATTAAAGGGGAAATGTACTTCTTTATATACTTACAAATATTAATTTCGTTGGATTCATCTAGAGAAAACTAGCCCTCATAGAATTGGTGAGTGGGATAAAGCTACCTTTTTTAACATAGACATGTAGATAGGCTTTCTGAAGATTTTTTTTATTTAGACAATTTTTTATTTAATGTTTTTTTTGAATTTAGATTTTAAATTTATTTAGGACCCCTTAAACCTAGTCTTATGTGACTAGGAAGACACATGGTATCATTTCCAAAGGCTATATGTAGGTGAGTAAGGGAATCTCTCTCAAATGATAACTCCATGAAACTAGAAAGATGCAAGGGCTCAACACCAATGGTTAACAAGGGAGAAAGATGTTGGATTTAGTTTTGATGTTGCATAAGAGTTTGATAGTAGTGTTTTTCTATTTTAAAGGCTTTTGAACCCAAATATTGTCCCATGAAGCCAATAATATCCCAGGGCTCATCATCAAAGGCGAAAATAGATGATTAAAAGTACATGGTTTTGACCATGCTAATGTTCTACTTTATAAGGACTGTAGAATAAGATTGCAGAGCAAGTTAGTTTATGCACTTAACACAAATTAATTGGAAAAGCATAAATAACTAGAATTATAGTCCTAATCTATAGAGGGGTATGGATCAATGGAGTCAAGAAAATTAGATAAGAAAACATGGACAATGCCTTCCAAAAGTGGCCCTCCACTAAGATTGATCCATTAAACATGTTTATGCCCATATTTGGTGCTCCAAGTCTTTGTCAATGTAGTAGAACAAGTGTCTCCATATATCTCTCCTTGCATCAATGGATTTGGATCTTGCTTTGATAAAGTTTAGAAAAGATGAGTGAAGATATTTAGAGATATTTTTGCATAGTTTTTCTACACCAAAAAGAGCTTAAAGGTTATGGACATGGCCCATGTATTTATAGCTTTTCAAAAATGAAGAAATTGATTTGTGTCCCTCCATCTAAAGATCAAGATGGAGGGTCATAAATCCATTCAACTTCAAAGGGACAAGAAATAAATATGGCCATTGATATTTGGAATAATGGAGCATTAATAAGGCATGGGTAGCCTTTATCATGATATTTATTTGCATTAATGCTTTGTTGATGACACCCTTGTGATGATGTCATGGGTGTTGTCATGTTCTATATATTTTAAATTATGAATTTACAATAATATATAGTCAATAAATTTTCATGGATTTATCACTTAAGCTCTTAATCTAATTTTTTTCTCTTAAATGATTTTATTTAGTCTTTTTGCAATTATAGAAATTCATCACTTATTTAATCAGAATAGTCAAAAATCTCAATTTACTTAGTCTTAATTTGAATATATTTGAGTTAGAGGAATTTTTTAATTTTATACATGGTAAAACCCTAATTAAGGAACTATAGATGCAAATTATCACATGCACATGACATGTGCATACAAATTAGAAGATTTTAATGGTCTAGAACATCATTTTTCTTGGTCATAATTTTAATCGAGGTAAACTAGGAAATAATAAAATGTACATAAAATGCATTTCCCTAATTAGGGATATATGGATGTGAATTGACACATGCATGTGATGCATGCAATCGAATTAGAGCATTTTGGTGATTTTGGTCCAGTTTGTACATTATTGAAAAAGTCATTTAGACTTGTAATTTTTGGCACAATAGTGATAGGAATTAGATGTCTATATTTTCCCTCTATTTAAGAAGCCATGGTGAGACATTTGGTTAAAGCAATAAACTTTTAAAGAATAAAAATGTTGCTTAAAATGATTATAATTATAAGAAAATTCATTCTCACTTTATATTAAATTCTACATGAGATGTATAAAAATGAGGTTACAAAAATGTTCCAAACAACATTTTTGTGACCCATGATGCCCCCTCAAGGGTAGAATAACATTTTTTTAAATTTTTATAGGTTGGTCCTCGATCAGAAGAAAGGAACACATAATTCAAAAAAATAGGCCAAAAAATGGAATAATTATAATAAAATGGCTTGAAAATGAATAAACAAGGATAAAAATATCCACCCACAAAGAACCAAGGTAACAATAAGTCCATGGGGGGAAATTGGATCAAAATATGGAGATGAATTTGTATTTATTTACCATGATTTTATTATTTTCCATGTTTATTATTTTCATCTATTCTTGTTATGATATGATAATGTATGCTAACATTAGGAGATGCACCTCATCAATTAACATATGTATTGTTGATTTATCCCTAGTAATGATTCATGCACAACTAGATACTAAAGATTAATTTAGGAGATGTATGTACTAAATCAATATATAAGTAGCCATAGTAAATGAATATATATCATGACTCAATATGTAAGCCATGCGATGCATGTACTAAAGTAAAAAAGAGAGTCGTGCTTGTTTCTAATGTTTGGCTCAAGATTGGAGGATGATATACTAGTTAGGTAGAAGATATGTAGATTGGTAACTTCAGATATATATGTTCAATGCCACATTATTTTATAAGGATGGATCACTTGGTGTTTAATATGGAAAATGAAATTATGTATCATAAGTATGAACAACTTATAATAATATTAGATTTTAAATTTTGAATGGATCGGTTCAAATGTGAATATTTACAACATAAAATAATGATATAAATACCAAAACCTAAGTTGAAAAAATTTACATTTGAAAAAAAAAATAAAGAACCAAAATTAAATACAAAAAATATAACCAACTTAAGAACAAGATATAAATTATCAAGACTTAAGTGGAAACAATAATATACAAAACACAAACAAGAAAAACAATCTAAATATAAAAGTAAACAACTCAAGCAAAAGTTAAGGTAAGACTCAAACAATTTTAAAAATGTATTCAGACACAACACTCTAAATAAATAAGCACACAAAATATTAAACAAAACACATAGAACACAAGATAATGAAGATAAAGAAACTCAATACAAGCAATAAAAAATTATGCATGTGTAATGAATAAGGTGCTACACTTGGAGCAAAAATAAGTTGCCTGAAGAAGGGCGAATGGAATAATAAAGAAGGGTTAGTTGAGATAACCCCAAGTGCCCTTGGAAAATGAATGTTTCCTACATAGTCAAAAGAGACCTTAGGCCAATTTATTTCTCTCAAAAATTAGGATAGAAGTGTGATGATAAGGAGAGAAGAAATGACTAATAGAGGAAAAATAGGAATGGGATCACAAAATGGCAAGACTGTATAGGTCCAAAATTAATCATAAAATAGTGAGAGAATAAAGGCACAAGGTAAAGTAATATGAAAAAAAGAGTGGTCGAGTGACCCAAGATGCCCCATGCATCTAAGTGTTGCCTAAATAGTTTGTGTGGACCTTAGGTTGATGTAGTTCTCCTAGAAATGGGAGTGTAATGAAATAATGATAATGATGAACATAATAAAGGGAAACCAACCTAAAATATGACATGAATTTATAACTCTCATAGAGATTTTAAGCCTACATTAATTAACTAAGAATTATTTTGGTGTTTTGTCTGGTGATTTCTAAATTTTTAAAGTTTTTTGGAATCAGGAAAACAACAAAATATGTTCAAATGTATAATGAACCATCTCGCAAAGGGCCCTAGTCTTAGGTAGAGGCTCAAACAACATCTAAACTATTTGAAATGGTGCTCCTACAAAACAATAACTAAATTTGAGGCCTAGGGGAATACCATGAAACAATAAATAGGAATAAAATGGCACAAATTGAGGAAATAATAAGAGGAGAAATCAGAATATGGTCTCAAGGATCTATCAAATAGGTTAAACCATACATCGACATGCCCTGAGATATTGGACCAAAAAATATGTTATTAATGCTAATGTTGATGTTGATGCTAATGCTAATCACTCATAACTACCTCTAAAATATTCATTTAAAATGTCTGCATACTTGTTGGTTCGTAGTCAAGCTCATGACTGGTAATAAGATTAGAATGGCCTAGAAACATAGGCAATGGAAAGCATGAATGGTATAGGGAAAATAAAATTCTTGTTTTGATAGAATTAAATCAATATACGTAATAATAGAATGGTTCATGTAACAATATAATGGTCTTCATAATAGTATAATGGTCCAGGTAACAATAGAACAATCTAGGTAGCAATAGAATAGTCCAAGTAAAAATATAATGGTCTAGATAATAATATAATAGTCTAGGTAGGTTAGTACAAATGGTCTAGGTAGGTGAGTACAAATGGTCCATGTAGGTGACTTTAATTGGTCTAGGTAATTTTATAAGAATAACTTAGGTAAAAAGGTATAAATGGTTCATCTAATGATATGCAACGTGTACACCCAAATCAAGGGCTCTTATAGATAATGGAACAAAATAAAAGTCAAGTTTGGAAATAGTAACTCATGAAATGAGAGCATAGCTTATGATGATAAAAAAATGGTGAGAGCATAGAATAAGGGTGATTGAGATGACATCAAAAATTGAGCTCTGCTTACATAGTCCAATTGGACTTTAGGTCAACGTAGTTCCACCCATAGTGAGAAATATTAGTAATCAATAATTGGTTGAGAATAGGAAAATGACAAAGGTATGAAAAAAAACAAGTCAAGATAAAGGGGAAGTCAAGGTATGATTATCTTGTTCCTACTAATGTAGAGATGCACATCCTAATTATCATATGATACAATTATAATAATCAATGAGCTTGATCCCTAGCTACACCCACTCTAAATAGTTGTTTTGGGAAGAACTTACTGATGATTTGGACTATATTTTTACTATTATGATTTTTTTTGGTCAATTGTTGATTCTATTTCCTCCAAACCTATAGACAAGATATCTTTATATCCTTGATGAAAGAAGGTGTAACCAGGAATATTAAATAATGATAGGTATTGGATAAAAGGTCTGATTTGGAAATGGAATATAGGTCTTGGATAAATAAATGGATCATAATGGAATGTATAATGGTTGGGTAACACATAAGATCAATATCTTCAGTCACAAATAATATTATTAATTATAGATTTGACATAATTTTGGTTGAGGTGAGGCTAAATACTTTTAAATATACTCTCGATAAGACCATACTATTTATTTATTGTTTAGACTTGAGAGATGTTACAATATGGATATGATTTTGATTATCAATTGTACTAATAGTAACTTCAATAATTTCTTCATCAAGAAATGAATAATTGTTATGCTTAGCTTTTGTTGCCTCAAAGAGGTTTTCACCAATAAAGTTGTCATGATTTTCCCATAATTCCTCTGAGAAGGTTTCACTAAGGAATATTGACTTTTGAATTTGATTGTCTTTTAGTGCCTCAAACAAGGTTTCACTAGGAGATGTTGAGTTTGGACTTTGATAGTCTCCTAGTGCCTCCAAAAGCATTTCACTAGGAGACTATTCTTATTCAAATTGAATATTGTCTTGGTCCCCTTGATTTTCTATAGTTGGTATGACTTCATGGATAAAATTTAATAATGTGTGATTCTATCAGTCCTAATTGACATTTGTGGGAGGTAGAGGATCAATATAATGGGTATGATTGATTAAATTTATTATTTGTTTATTTCTATACCATTTGGTTTTCACATGTTTTCCATTTCATTACAATTTTTCATACTTTGCAACATGATATAGTATGAATTTTATTTGTTTTAATTTGGTGTAAATCTTGTTATTGTTTAAAAAATAATTGTTACCTTTTACTTTACCATTTGGTTTATTATACTTATTGATATTTTGTTTTTACACATTTCCCATCATGATATAATGTGTATTACATTTTATGATTATTTATACTTTTCCAAATCATTGTGCTTTTCTTTTTACCCATGCATGTGTACCACATGATGCTAGAAAAGAAAGCATACATCACATATTTCCCATAAAATATACAAATAAATTAGAAATCATGTGCTAGAAAGGAGATATATCTATACATCCATCCACATACAAGTACAAATCATAGACCAAGAAATACCATATCAATATTTATACCATGAGTTTTATACAATACAATAACTATCACTCTAAGGTTTTGATCCATCATGCCTATCCTATGGCCTAGTCATGCTTCCCATGGATTCCTATGACTAGCCCCTTTGAATAGTGTACTATAATGAGGCAATTCAAGATCTCAAGCCATTGATATGACCCTATAGGTTAGACACCTAGGCCTACACACATCCAAGCACTAAAATGGTCACCATATAAGCAGCTCATTCTTGTGCCAATGCCTACTACGATTGAGCCTCTCCCTTTCTTACCCATGTAGATGGTTGTGAACCATCTCTTCATGCATATAGCTATCAAGAAACCTCTCCCACTAGTCTACACTAGATAACATAAATATGGGTAGATGGTACTACATGATCAACCAAGGTGGAAAACTCATAATGTGATAGCACCCCATCCAAGATATCATGGTGTGTGGCCATAGTCATGTCATCCCATCTGATCTCCTCTAATGTATTACCTATAAAACAAAAATGAAATATACATTAGATTCCACATATATAGATATCTCATTCCATTTATCTATCACTAAATCCATAAATGACAATGCAATTAGTGATTTATATAAATAACTTAATAAATTAAAACATTTCTCACTAGTGCCAGTATTGTTAACCACAGTCTACCCATCTACTTTCCCACTAAGCACCTCCTCTATTGACTACCTACACACAAGTAAAAAATCTAAGACTCATCACTCGAACCCATTGCAGTGCCATCCTCAATAGCCTCTCTATCAACTTGTTGTGTCCTAAATTTACCATAAGATCACCCTGTGCAACTACCCATGCCTAGGCCTCCTCTTGTTGATGATGCCTCCTTCTATGATGAGTTTGAGGTGTCCATTATCACCCCTATTATGGCTTTATTCCCACATCCTCACCTTTAACATGTACATATATAACATGCCAAATACTAGGCCTCACCATCTACTAGTTTCACACCTTCCCTATTTATGGTCTCACTAGTTGAGGCCTAATTATAAGTATATTGGTAGGCACCCCTACACATCCTCTCCATTTTGACTCTCTAGCATGTTTTAACCAATACATAGACACTACTAGATAGGCCATTAGATATGGTAGGCATAGGTTCTTGGGTAAATGAGCTACTAGATGTGGCTCTACCCATGAAGTATAGAGGCCTATGATATGAATACATGCCAAACTAGTCACAATATTTTCCCAAGTTAGCCATATAAGAATAATGTTAGTGTAAGGCTACCACACTAGTTGCCCTTATGTAATAGTATGCATAGATAGAACATGGGGCATGGTATGCACTACATGGTCCTTCCTCCACCATATAACCTAAGGTAACCTATCATCAACCACATGGGGTAACCCAACTAGCTGATACATAAGGATTATCTCATAAATCCACATGCTAAATAGAATAACAAGGTGCATCATCTTCTCCCCTTAGGTTAGCATCCCATACATATCATGCATGAACTATACCCAAATGACAAAACCAAGATCATACAAGTCACCTCACTCTAGGATGGACTGACACAAGGCTATCATGTACAATGGTACGTTCCCATATGACTTGTGACACACCACTCATGTTGTCACAAGTCTTGTCAAGGACTTCCAAATATCTAGAATGGTTGAGATATAAACATCAAACAAACTCACATGTAAACCAAGATAAGTCCTATCCAAGCTTATCACCCACTAGGATAGGGCTAGTCTCTCATCCTCTACCTTCGATGTATCACATATAATTATAGTCTCCATGAAAGGAAGTATAAGTAAGACATGGATATCCTCCAAGGTGATGCCCACCTCTATCATGTCACCATCCACATCTCATCAAAAAATGTTGGTCAATCACTCCCATGCTCCTAGGAATACGACAATGATATCAACACTCAATGGGTTCCTCCTCATCTCCATGATTACTCCAAACCCCAAGGAAACCAACCAAGCTTGATCCATGTTTGAAAAATGCTCCAAAAAATTTGGTAGCTAAGATGCATCCACCAGTGCTAAAATCTTCATTACCTCTGTAAAATATCAAACAATAGAGAATGTATTCTATCTTGATGTCATAATAATAAAATACATTCTTAAATATTCTAAAATAAATAAAAAGTAACTACTTCATTAGCCTATTTATATTATTTTTTCCTTTTCATACAAAATTGCCTATTTGATACTAAATCAGACCTATCACTTCTTTGCCATACTAAATTGACCTTCTATTACACAGTTGACCCATTATTACAAACATAAGTGACATGTTTAATACTCAATCAACCATTTCTTATCTTTATCATACTATATTATCTCTCTACCTCATAGTCAACCTCTTTTAACAAATTATATCAACCACTTATTACATACTGCATTAGTGAAAAGGTAATATGTTGGCCATTTATTCATTTCTAATTAGATCGACACTTTAATATGTAGTTGGAATAAATACTAAATTGGCCCACTACTATGTAGTTGACCACCGTGATTTCTCTCACCTTGTAAACTAAGTTGACATGGTTGACTCTATTTCTAGTTTTAAGAGGATTTTTAACAATTTACCATAAATCCCTTATGAATTTTCCAGTTTAATCCTTTTCTACCCAATACCCCAATCTACCCTTATTTTACCTAAAAATTTCCTAAGGTAATTTTTAGTATCTACATTTTGCCTAACATATAATTTTCTACTTTCAAATTAGTTTCAATTAAAATTAATCATAAATTTGAAATTAATGCTTCATTTACTTGAGTTGCTCTTGCCATGATTGCTAAGTGTCCTCCACATCGTATTTTTCATCTCCTCACCATGGTTTCTCTAAAGGGGTCAACTAGGTCTCTCAAAGAAATATTTTATTAGAATAGTAAAAATAAAAAATGAATTAATTCTCACCCTATTTATATTTACTATTCAAAATTATTTCCATGTTAATTATTTATAATTAGATTCCATTTTCACCCATAACTTTGTTTCTACTAGCTCTTTTTCTAAACCAAAAAAAAGATGTTCTATAATCTTGACATTGTAAAGATTATTTCCACATATTACATGCATATTTTTCAAAAATTTCTATTTTTTGCTTATTTTATAGGTTTGCCTAATGTTCCATACATTGGACACCCTCACATTTATCTCACTTCCTTCCTCTTCTAAATCACTAAGGTAAGTAAAGGTACATAAATTTCAATTCTTTCCTTTCATTTTATTCACTTCTTACTATAATTTATTTAGCTTAGCATTATGTGGTGCCATGTTCTTTTCTTAAAGTACCATCTAATGTTATAACTATGTGACACATGATGAGATTTGAGTGGGGAATATGTATATGAATACTATTTTTAAAATTTATCAATTATTGATTATTTCTCTCTTGGAGGAACCCATCGAGTCTCAATCTCTTTGAGTGCATGCCTTAAAGTGTGTACCAAGAAAATGGTGGGCATACCATAAGTGCTTCACAATATTATTATTCCCTATACCACCACTTGAAACCAACAAAAACCTATCATATACATGTCCATAAGCTTTGAAACCTCCCTTACACACTCCTCCAATCAATTCACCACCTTAAACAACCCCTACCTAAGCCAAAACCTCTTTTTGAGTTTTACCAAATAAAGTCAACCTAGGCTAACCCTGTACTTAAAATATATGAGCATGTTATGGGATTAGGTTGACTTAAATGGTCGACCCAATCTGGGACCTAATTTATTTTATTAATTAAAGATATAGGGTTGATTGGGATGACTCTGTTAGCTAAATCTTTGAAAGAGTTTAGAGTTAGATCTATCTATATAAACATATTTGTTTCATAATTTTAGAGAGAGAGAGAGTTAATCATTCATTTTCAATTCTAATTAGTATGATCTTCCACCATTATACTTGAGGAGTCATTGATTAAGGTTTACACTTGAAGAGAAGAATATTGTCTTGTGGAAAAGTCTTAGATGCTTAGGAGAAGTCATATAGCACAAAGCTTGCCTATATTAGTGATACTTATGAACCACAACAATCTCTTGTATAACACATTTAGCCAAAGGAAAGATTGAGCCTCGATGGGTTCATATTCAAGATAAGTATCTCTAACTCTTACTCCTATATTTTAGTAGATAGGAGTAGCATAATTAATGGATTTTGAATGCATTTCTCTCTCCATGTATTAGGGTATATATTAACTTAATTAGAATTCTTCTATACATGTTTACTTTTATGTTTATTACCCCCATTTTGTGCCACATGCTTTAGTGATCACTAAGTTAGATTTTGATTTAATTTTGAATAAGAAAACATAGGACCTAGCTAGGGATATCACATGGTGTTGCTTGACTAGAGGCTTTGGAACCCTCTCTAGTGATATTATTTTGATAAGGGATCCATTGGTTAGGTCTAGCAGATCTATATTGGTCATGACCCTGATTATATAAATGTATCGATAAGTAAAAGGGATAGTGTGATTTATCTTCTCTAATCTAGGATTGATTTGTAGATCAGATTCAATTTCCTTTGTATATAGGTACCACTCGACTAGTTAATGGGGGTTGTTTGAGGTGATCTCAACCCACCTTTCTATCAATTTTGTAGGCACTAAAACAATACATAGAATTGTAACAAGCATTACAAGTGAAAGAGAAATATTTACTTGAGTCATGCACATAATCAAACTTTGAGATTACACATGAGTCTAAAAGAGAAAAAGGTGTACTTGATCATGTCAAAACTAAGAGAAAATTTCACACAAATGGGCCTCTCTGATCCAAAACGTACCAATTTATGATTTCACCTATGGTTGATGATATTATCTGGGAATGCATAGAGATCCAAAATCTAATCTACATGGTCTACAATCTAGTTTCTCACCTTTTTTAACAAATTCCTATAGTTTTTTTTCCATAGAGTAATAAAATTCTAAATACCCTATAACTTTACATTAATTTATAAATTTGTGAAGTACATGTTTTATATTTGATTTAACTATTTTACATTCAGATATATGCTTACTTGTCATATAATTGTAATATGAATTATTTCCTAATAGTTTAATCTAATTAGGGTTAATTAATGACATTAATACAAACCATACAAAAAATGGTGAACATGGCATGAAATATAGAAACAATAGGAACAACATGAAAAAATGCATTACTTTATAACTAAAAATTCAAAAATACAAGAATGAGGGTTATCAAAATTACTCAACCACTATAGGAGTAATCATTTCGAAGTGTCAGTGTAACTAAAATTTAAAAGTGTTTATGACAAGAGATAGTGGCCCAAAAAATATTTATTGAGGGGGAATATAGGCATTAAAAATAGATTGATGAGACCGAGTACACAACCAAATGAATTTAAACCATTTTTATAAGAACCATGATATAACATTACTTAGTTACAACACATGTTACCTTGTTTAGGATTAGTTAAACATATCACATTTACATATTCATGTGGACCCATAGTTGTTGATACATACATATGGGTAAAAAATTCCACAACTCAATCAAAATTTACATTGGGCCAATAGTGGTTACAAAAAATGCAAGCTTAAGTGGACAAAGTACATTGTAACATCACTTTATAAAATAAAGGGCATATAATTAGGATGCCATTTGATGCTAGTGATGATGACCAAGGTGGGTGATCTTGAAATAAATATCCAAGTAAAAAATATATTCAATCATTGGTGGAAAACCTTATGCATTTATACAACTATAAAAAAAGCCAAAGTCTATGAAAAACTAGATGACATATGAATTGGAGGATTGGATCTCATTTGATCATTTATTCACACTATTCTAAAAATATATCAAAATAATAAATTTTTTTGAAGAAAACTAATATGTGTGTGTGTTTACACACACACACACACACACACACACACACACACACACACACACACACACACACACACACACACACACACATGCATATACACATACACATACACATACACATGCAAATACACATACACATACACATACACATACACATACACATACACATACACATACACATACACATACACATACACATACACATACACATACACATACACATACACATACACATACACATACACATACACATACATATTTGTATATTCATATGTATTCTAAAAATTAAAAAAACCATGACTTGAGTATGACATGATTACTAGTTTACTTTATTTACACAAATTTTTACCACATGTTTGTAGATAGCACATTCTTTTTTATAAAAAAAACATTTCATGTGGTAGTGATAAGATTTATATGTAGGAATATAGATTATACATGGATACATAGATGTTATTCTTTTCCTATACCCAGGGCCATGTCAATGTTGGGGGATTCTATTTCCACATGTTACACTATTCATAGGTTATAAATTTCTATGACCTTACCTTTATCATGTGTTACTACTTTGATTTCTTACACATGTATTAATATTTATCACATCTTATACACTGTTAAATGGATATGTTATTTTTATGTTATGACGTGGGTATATTTATATGCTGTAGACTAGTATTTATTTTTTATGCTTTTTCAATGTCGTTTACTTTTATATTAGGTTACTCATTTCTTGCCTGTTGTATGTATATCCTTGGTATTTTTTATGGTTCTTTAGCCTTATTTGTTGTGGCATTTATTCCACTTGTTTGAGTCTCCTTAGCCTTGGTTATGCATAAATTATTCTCCCTTTTGGGTGGCTCTATAGCCTTGGTTTGTGAGACATTTATTATTTCTTGTTTGTGAGCCCTTACCCTTATGCATAACATTGTGTGTTGTTTCATGACATTGATTATTGAGATTATTGAGTCTATTATGATTTCTAAGTTTGTGGACATGATCAATATCATGCACTTTCACCATGTAGTCCTATTCAAAACATTTATAATAAATGGTTATTAATACCTACTTTGTTGTTGTATATATCTTGGAATACCAATTATATTACCTTGCATTCCATAGTTACATGCATGATTTGATGCTGCAATCCTTACTATGATAACATATTCTCCATTTGTTACATGCTCTTACATGATTGTATCATTTTACATAACATTCTATATTTAAATTTTCATTTGAGATGAGTGACTTGTAGGATACATCCCTCACCTAAAAATGGGGCATTTTTAGTTATGAAACTCTAGCATGATATACTTGACAATGAGAATTTTGTCCTACCTTTACCATATATGACTTGTGAAAATATATTTGACTCTTATTAACCATTCTCTCACATCCACATGCTTAATACAAACCTTAACCTTCCCAAGTTTTTAACAGTCACCTATAGAAAACCCAAAGTGTATGTCAAAACAACTATTTATCTTAACTCATATTTCCAAATCATCAGATCAATTTTCCTATCTCCTGGATAGAAATTCTAGATTCATAACATATCATTTGGATGATTCTTTTCTAAATGTTATAGTTCCATATTGTGCTAACCAATAATCATATTTTAAAATAAAATATTTCTTATGGGTTGGCATGTATGTCTAGAATGTTTGTGGAGTGAGAAATTATCCAAAGAGTCTCTAATAAATACAAAAGAGGCATAGGCATATTTTCTATTTGTAATATACCTAAAACTTAAAAATCACACATATATAAGCTAAAGTGCATGTAAGAGGAACACCCTATTTATCCTAATTTTATAATTAGTCACTATGAGCAAGTCTTTACTCAGTCTAAAGTATTCCAAGAGTTAAACCAATATTTCCATATACCTAGTTTTAAGTGTTGATATTCATAGGTTTTACTCATTGAATGAACACTTGAAAATAATAACCTAACAAGGGAGAACTACATATGGTTTGATCCACTCCTTGGAATATTGGATATGTAGGCAACAATCAACTAGTCAGTGGGGGTTGGTTGAGGTTATCTCAACCCACATTTCTATCAAATTTTTAGGTAATCACTAGGGTTACATGTGAATGAGAAATATTTATGAGAGTTAAAACATAATGAGACCTTAGGATCACACATAGAGCCAAAAAAGAAGCACTTGCACCTACCTATGCCAAAACATAGGAAAAAATACCCATAAAAGGAATTGTCTAATCTAGAAATTACATATGATGATTCTAAAAATAAGCTGATGATACCATTTAGGCATCAAAAAGGATACCAAACCATATTTGAGTGTTATGTAGTCTAGTTTTTCATCTTTATTTCCAACAACCTAAAATCTCAACTTTCTAGAGAGCTTTTAAACACTAGGTATCTTATCTCTTTGCATTAATTTATATATTTATAAAATTTTATGTGTTAGATCAGTTTAAAGTGGACATGCGGTTATAGGTTACGGATAAATATTTATGAGAGTTGAAACATAATAAGACCGTAGGATGACACATAGAGCCAAAATAGAGGAAAAAATACACATATAAGGAATTTTTTGATCTAGAACTTACATGTGATGATTTTAAAAATAAGATGATGATACCATTTGGGCATGAAAAAGGATACAAAACCATATTTGAGACTATGCAACCTAGTTTGTCATCTTTTTATCCAATAACCTACAATCTCAATCTTCTAGAGAGCATTCAAACACTTGGTATCTTATCTCTTTGCATTAATATATATCTGGAAAATTATATGTGTTAGATCAACTTAAACTCTTTTAAATTTAAATATATATACTTAGTCTTCATATCATTTTAATATGAATTCTTTCCAAATAATTCTATCTATTTAGGGTTAATTGATCACATTAATCTAATAAAAATAAAAGTGTGTGTGTGTGTGTTAGATTAAATAAATGATGTGGAACATATAATTTTTGGATTCCTCACTTTAGATCAGGAATCCATGATAGGTTAGTCAAATTTTAATGAATAAAATCAAAACAACTTGAAGACATAACATCTCAAGCCTAATCCCTAGGTTGAGATATGTGAAAAACAAATAAGAAATACAATTAGAAGATAAAGAATCATGCTTTTAACTCCATTGAATATTTACTTGAAGATTGTTCTAAATATTTTGAGCTCAGCTTATAGATGTATAAGTCTTTATCAATGCTTGAATCTTCATGATGGCAACATCTCTCCTTGTTTACACTTGATTTTTGCTTTGGATTTCCATGAGAGTGTTGAATCTCCTTATGTAATTTTGAAACATAAGTTTACATGGAAAAACTTCTTGAAATGAGAGGTGTGAGGTTCTTATTTATATATTTATTGAATTATTGTGAACTATTCATATCATCTCAAGATGGAGGGTTGAAGATCAATCATTAAATCTATGATTACACACATGGAGTGTGTAAAAGATGTCATTTAAGACATTTTGGAGTATGGAGGGTAAAATAGAAGAAAATTTTAGTCATTGGTCCTCTTCGAGTGTGTAAGAGGGGTGTAATAACTTGTCTTGAGTGTGTAAGTAAAATTTAAGATGTCATTATCTTTGGTTTCTTGCACACTTTGTCTGATGATGTCATCCGTTTGTGAGATAATATTTCAATTTTGAATTTAATAAAATAGGATAATTCTAAATCCATATATTTTCCCATTAGAGGAATGATTAGGTTTTATTAAGTGGAATTAAATAATAATTAGAATAATGGTGGTATTTTGTAATGTTTCTATTTGTCAATCAAGTATTTACTTGATTGTACTGTGAAGACACTTGCAAAGGGTTGATTTAATTCAAGATGCACTAGATAATATTTATGATGCAATATGATCCATTAAGAAAATCATGGATGTATCATTGTGATTTTGAGATAAAATTGTAATTATGTAGGTAAATTAAGTCTAGTGGTAATTTTTGGTTAAGCTTGCATACGATTATGAAAAGTTTCTCTTGATTAAAATTTAGACACATAAGTGGTTAAAATGAAGTGTCTACATTTTCCTCCTATTTTAGAATGCATTACAAGACACTAGGAATAATAAAATATTTTAAAAGAAATAAAACTTCATAAAAAATAAATTTGATAATGATTGAAGAATGATTTCCTCATTCTTTTCATTTCGCTTTAAAGTTTGAGTCGATAAACTCAAATTGATGCCTCAAAGGGCACTTGATTAGCTATGGATGCCCCCTCAAGGGGATATTTGGGGAAAAATTTAAAATAGATGAGTCATTGAAAAAAGATAGGAAGAATCAATAATGGGAGAAATTAGAAGAAAACCTAGATGCTTGACTTGGCCCCAAAAAGGGCGGTCTTGGGTGATCATAATAATGTGCCCTAGTAGGGTAGATTTGATCACTAATAAAAGGAGCTACCTCACTCAGGAAAATTCTATCCTTGATCAATCTAAATGGGTTACTATAGAAGGGTGGATTTTGGTTTTGATAAATGATGATTAGGCATTTGATGAACTGGTTGGGGGATATTAGACAAGGAGATCTTTTACTCTGCCATTACTGATTAGAATTCCAATAATTAATTTTTGATATAGAACCTAATGGTATGCACCATGATATAAAACACCATGATGATCAGGTTATAATGTGAATAAGGACTAACCCCTAATCTAATAGATAATTGAAAAAAATACAAAAAAGATAAACACTTTGATGGTAATACTTCCATTTACTAACGGATGGACTCAAGTACAACTACATGATAAGAAGCACCATGATGATAAAACCACCAACATAATAGATTGATTCAAGGTGATAATATAAAATTGAAAAAAATAAGCATACAAAGTATCAAACAAATACAAATTGAAAATAAAAACAACATAAATCATCATGTTTCCTAAGAGAAAAAGAAAAGAAACATACCAAGAACAATCAAACATAATCATTATTGACAAACACATAAACACACCATAAAATAAGAAATTAATGTATCATTTGTGCGTGTGTGAATGTAAGGTGTTTCTCTTGGAGATTTCCCCCCTAAGATATATATAAAAATTTATAAGACAAGATGAAAACCTAGATGGAAGGGGCTAATAGAAGAAAAAGGAAGGGGTGGCCAAGATAACTTTAAGTGCGACATGTAAGTGGATGTTTCCTACATAGTCCTATGGACTCCAAGACAAATTTAATTTTATCAAAGATCTGGGAAAGAATAAAAATTATGATAAGTAACACATTTGATTATAGAATAATAATAGGAAAAGGAAAATTCATAAAATGGTAAGAGCATTTTGAGGTAAATCAATAAAATTGAATGACAATAAGATTGGCTAAGTTGACCCAAAATGCCCCATACATCCAAACACTACCTACATAGTCCATGTGGACCTCAAGCTAATGTATTTATCCCATTAATGGGCATGAGAATTAAAAAATGATAATGGTAAATTTTAAATGATGTTGGTTGGCTAAGGGGTTCCCACCTAACAAGTGTGGTAAATTGTTCCATATAACACAAAGCCAAAGGCTAATGGTGAATAGGATGACAAATCAAGGAAACATTTTATGGATTAATATCCCTCATGGAAATTTTAATCCCTTTTTGTATTTTATGTATTTTTAGATTTTCAAAATTTTAGGGTTTTTTGGAGAGTTTTAATTTTTTTTGGGTTTTGGTATCTCAACTCAATAGAGGATTATGAGATACAAAATGGTGTAACTCAAAAAATGATGAAATCATGGATTAGGTTTCTCATAAAATGGAAAGAACATGGGAAAAGGGGTGACTAAGCTAACCTTAGAGACTGAGCACTACCTACATAGTCCAAATGGACCTTAGGTTAAAGTAGTTCAACCCTAGTAGACATTACTATGAATCAACAACAGGTTTGAAAATAGGAATAGTGTTAGGTTGTGGAGCTAAAAGCTTCACTGATGCATACATGGAGAAGGCCATTGGAGGAGTTGCTGAAGTGTCATAGACACCGGCGTTGGTCAGGCCAACCGACGTTAGCAGGGAGGAGACAGAAAGCAATCGACGTCGGTCAGAGATTGGTCGACGTCGGTGACCCCCAGGTAGACAGGGACCAACATCGGTCACCTGTGGTTTGAGCTGCGAGTATATTACAGGTAGTTAGTTGATGAACCAAGTGTTTACATGTTTAGAGCTAATTTTAGACTGAGAGCTATGGATCTAATTATTGTAATTAGGTGTCTAATTATTGCTTGGATGAGATCTATATAATAGACTTATGGATTGTATTGTAAACTTGTGCTAGAGAGTAAGAGAGCAATATTATAAGCTCCTTCTGTGTTTGAGGTGAGTAATGGTGTGTTCCTCCTAGTGCCACAGTACCAAGTGTGGGTGCTGGATTGGAGAATCAACAGGGTTCTTCATGTATGTATGATCTTGGTCATCAGTTGAGCATGGATTCTATAGGAGATCTACATGGTAAGTAAGATCATTGATTTGCAGGTGTATGTGTGTGCAAGGTCAAGGTTCACAGATGTGCAAAACCAAGTTGATTTGCAGGTGTGCAAGATCAGAGAGGACAGTAACACAACTGGGAGTAGAATCAGGTAGGATCTACTTGGAGTACAATGTGTACTCAGATAGAGCAAGAGAGGAAGGCAAGGAAGATCCTTCTATAAGTAAGGTCTATTGAGGTGCAGGTTGTTGCAGGTTCAAGGGAGATCTACTTAAAGTATGTTTGTGTACTTGTGGAGTGCGTGGAGCACAGGTATAAGGTGAACACCAATTTAGTGTTTGAGTTGGGTGTTGGGACCTAAGAGAGAGAGATTTTAGGAGAGAATTACTGTTCACTTGAGGTCTGGGAAGCCTCTGAAGAGGTGGTGGAGAAGAAGTGGCATCTTCTTTATTTTCTATATGAGTATTAATACAAGTTGTGTATTGTCTCTCATATCTTGTGTTATTTTTGGATTCTAGTTACTTGTTGATTCTGGTTATTTCCACATATTAAGTTGCTTTTATTTGGTAATCAATTGTGTGCTTCCGGTATTCATATCCCAACACGTGGTATTAGAGCTAAGGTTGTAGGAAGCGATTTTGTGTTTGGTTACAGGTCACTCTTAGGGGTTTCTGATTGAGTGGGAGTAGAGCAATGGCAGATCAAAGTAGGCTAAGAATGGAGGAGTTGAAAAGCACAGATAGTCACTTATGGTCCTATGGAAAGATAGAGCAGGTAAAAGAAGATTGTTGGTTGGTAGTAGATCAGCATGAAGGAATTGAAGATGTGGATGTTGCAGGGGTTGTTACACAGGATGCTTTGGAGGTTTCTTGGATAAAATTGAATCTTGGATAACAAATTTTGTTGCCTCTTTCCATGCAACCCCAGGGAGAGGAGCTGGTGAGCCTTGCCAAAGAATTGGCAAAGGGGAAGTGAAGCTAAAATTACAGGTGGAGGCCAACACATGGGTGTTGAATGAGGTCATGCAGGTCCCAAATTTGGAGATGTTGCTAATTTCTTCAGAAAAGTTGGGTGATGAGAGATGCACAAGAACTCTCATAGCGGATACACTTGAATTAGCTGGTGGTAAGAAAACATGTACTCTTTATCTACTTGTTTATATTACTGATTCTTCTTTTGTTACGGAGACGTGGCTTCGTAGGCTTGGTCACATGAGCAAGAAGGAGATGCATGTTCTTAAGCAGAAGATAGATATATTTGACAGGCTTAAGAACTGGAAAGCCTTGGTGTTCTTGGAGGAGATGGCAGACAGAGACCAGTGGATGGGCTGGATACTTCTGAGCAGGGCAGTTTGGACATGGGACTTGATTCAAAGGAGCTTGCAGGTGAAAAGTCATCACTTACAGGAAAACATAGGTACCAGTGTCGGTAGGAGGTAAGACCGACGTCGGTCACGAGGACTGATGTCGATATTAGGGACACTGACATCGGTAGGGTTGGTAGTCAGGACAGGCACAGGAACCGATGTCGGTTGGATGCAGACTATGAGATGGCCGAGATTGGTCATTGTAACAGATTTTGGGTGGACAGCATGCTGTCAAGGAGTCTCAAACACCCATATGGAGGATTGAAGACATAAGTAAGCCTCAAATTCATTGTTCCTCTTCTTTATACTAGTTGTTGATTGCAGAGTAGGAAGGATCCAGGAAACAGTGGGAGCATGGCATGGAAAGATTGCAGAACCAAGCAGTAGATTTGGTAGGGTTTCTAGTAGGTATGAAAGCATAGAGATGAATGGATTCCTTAGTTGAAGAATAGAGAGAATGGACATGTGAGATGGAAGACCAATTCATATGGTCTTGAGAAAGCTGCAGGACAGTGGTACAGGTTTTGACAAGTGGATGACAAAGCATGACTTTAGTCAATGTCAGGGTAACTACTGTGGTTTGATTTACGAGAGGGATGATGGTCATGACATCATTCTATTGCTATATGTGGATAGTATGTTAGCTAGCAGGTTTGTACATACAGGGTGTTACTAAGCTAAGGGTAAGATTAGTTCAGTGGTTTGCTATGAAGAATTTAGAGCAAAAAAATTCTTTGGCATGGGAGACATGGGAGATCATAGGGTGATTTTGTTTCTAGTGGGATCTAATGTAAATCAGGTGTTGGCGAGGTTCATTATGCAGGATGTAGAATCAAAGCAAACTAAGGGCTGGATAGTTCAGTGTCCAAAATCACATGAGGTCTAATATAGACCTGAGTTTGCCCAAGCAGTGGGTGTTGTCAGAGAGTTAGGAGCTAATTCAGAGAAGTGGATTCTCAGGGATGTGAGAAGGACCAGCAGCAGGGATTCATGCTATTCAGGGTCAGGACTTCACTACATGGGTTTGTAGGTTTGGATGCGGTAGGGTACTCGGATGACAGGAGGTACACCATAGTGTGTGTGGCAGGTTGTCTTCAGGATTCATCTTGAAGAGGGATACAAGCCAAGAAATAGATTAGATGGGGTACAGGTACAGGTACAGTGCAACTATTTATCTCTAAGTGGGAGATTGTTAGGTTGTGGAGTTAAAAGCTTCACTGATATAGACATGGAGAAGGCCATTGGAGGAGTTGTTGAAGTGTCACAAACACCAGCGTTGGTTAGGCCAACCGACATCGACAGGGAGGAGACAGGAAGCAACTGACGTCGGTCAGAGATTGGCCAACGTCGGTGACCCCCAGGTAGACAGGGACCGACATCGGTCACCTATGGTTTGAGCTGCGAGTATATTACAGGCAGTTAGTTGATGAATCAGGGAGGGTCTACTTGGAGTACAGTGTGTACTCAGATAGAGCAAGAGAGGAAGGCAAGGAAGATCCTTCTATAAGTAAGGTCTATTGAGGTGCAGGTTGTTGCAGGTTCAGGGGAGATCTACTTGAAGTACGTTTGTGTACTTGTGGAGTGCGTGGAGCACAGGTATAAGGTGAACACCAACTCAGTGTTTGAGTTGGGTGTTGGGACCTAAGAGAGATAGCTTTGAGGAGAGAATTACTGTTCACTTAAGGTGTGGGAAGCCTCTGAAGAGGTGGTGGAGAAGAAGTGGCATCTTCTTTATTGTATTCTTTTCTGTATGAGTATTAATACAAGTTGTGTATTGTCTCTCATATCTTGTGTTATTTTTGGATTCTAGTTACTTGTTGATTCTGGTTATTTCCACATATTAAGTTGCTTGTATTTGGTAATCAATTCTGTGCTTCCAGTATTCATATCCCAACAAATAGCATATGAATAATACAAATGGTATAGGTTTTAACAAGATCTAAAAGATGCATTTTTAATATCATCATATATGGAAATTGTACATAAGCTATTATGAGATACTACCTATCCTGGATGTGTTGATGGTGACCAAATCTAAATAATATGTGTTTGGGTGTCATTATTCCCTACATTTAATCAACTTTCTGTTGATGTCATATTGAACCAAGGCTGTGTCTAAAGCTATATGCAACAAGAGGAATCATAATGATTTAGTAATTGATTGTAGGTATTTGTATTTTTTATTTTTTAATTTTTGGGGGATTTTTAATGCCATAAGGACTTTTTGGTAAAAACCATATTGGAATCAAATGATGAAAATTGCTGAAAATAAATGCACATTTGCAGAAATGAATTTACTGAAAGTAAACACATGTTTGCAAAAATGAATTTGCTGGAAGTAAACACATATTTGCAGAATGAAATAGAATGCTGGAAATAAACACACTTTTGCATAATAAAATAGATAGCTGGAAATAAACACACTTTTGTAGAATAAAATAGATTGGTAGAAAATGATTACAAAGAAATGAGAATTTAATCTAAAATGCCTGCAGGAACAAATTTACAACAAATTTTAACTTTAAAGAGTTAGAAGCATTTATAAATTTAACAGAGTTACCTATTTGCTTGAATAAAATATAAATACCGACCAAAAATGAAGATCCTGGTTCTTTGGAGGAGTGGACCCTTGCTCCACTTAGAAACATGATTGAACAATTTAATTTGCTTTCAAAATAGAAATGGATTATTTCATTGATAAAATGTTCTATATTACAAAAATGTACTAATCTATTCTTTTTTTAATATTCTTCAATGATCTTCTATAAATATCCTAAATTCCTAGGTCTGCATATATAGATGCTTTGATGGCTGTAACTATTTCATAGATATGATGGAATGGAATTGCACCCAAAATAGATGCTAAATCAAGATATGGTTGGATGTCTAGCTGTGTGATAAATATCTTGGATCTGTAAGTGCAAAAATTGGGAAGTTGCCCTTAATTTAATGGGATCATTGACCTAATAGATCGCTAGCTATTTGTAATAGATCCTTATTAGTTCCATATCTAGCCGTGAAAGTGCTAGAGCTTATCTATAGGAGTACATGAGCTAATTTAGATAATTCTGGGGCTAAATATAGAGTTCTAGAGCTAAGTCTAAAAATGCGACAACTTGAGATAGTATGGTGGAGTTTTAGAATTAGGCTGAATTGATTCCAATGCTTCCAAAAACATGCAATCCACTTCATATTTATTCTTTAGCCTGATGATGACCTATTTTATTGCAAAACATGAATTTTTCAACACACTTGTTAGGAATTATAGGTTTTTAAATTTTAGAATCACAATCAACAAAAGATGGATAATTATATCCTAGCTCATCTCAGATCAAAATAAAAGTTACAAAATGCAATCAAATTTAATAGAAAGAAAGAGTAAGATGAGGTCATTTATTATACATTTATCTGGCATATCCTGGCCTCATCATTTCCCCCATACTTATTTGTAAGTCCCTTTACAAACTTCACTCTTCAAATTTAGGATTGTATATCCTGCATTCTATTTGATTGCTCAGATCAAATGGCTAGAACTGAATATCCTAATGCTTTGATTTAGAGGTACTATACCCAGCTCCTACTTCTACTTTTCTTTTCCATTCTATAAATTGAGTGGGATTTTGAAGTTCTCTATTTTTCCAAGGAGATATGAAAGTGAGAAGTAGAGGTGGCCTTGTCCGCATGCCTATCCATATGCACAGGGGGTTTCATTGATCCGAGGAATTATTGTGCATAAAGCTTTTACCCTTTCTAGACTCTAGATCAAATTTGAATGGGATATTACTTCTCTTCTTTTCAATGCCACCAGAAGAAATTCCCATCTTTTTAAACATGCATCATAGATATTATAAAAATTTGCCTTCTCATAAGAGGTGAAAACATCCATGCTTTGTTGTAAATTTAAAAGATAAGGTCCCCTGAACTTGTCATTAAATGCATGGGATTGGAAATGTGTAGCAAAGGCGAGTGGGTTACCATAATGAATTCTCATACAGAGACTAGATGAACTAGCCTTTGACCAATGCTCTGACTCCCTTTCCTGCCATGCAATCTTATTTTGAAGAATAGAGACAAATGCATTAAGCTGGCTTTCCCCTACATACAAAATGATCATAAAACCTATATTTATTTCTAGCATAAAATTGCAGAGGTAAAATTCACAAAGAAGGTTTTTCTGTTCTGTATTGGCTAAGGAGTAGGCGGCTGAGAAATCATCTTCATCTTTTATTTCATGTGGAAGGCCACATGTTATCCTTGCCAAATCCCATCAAATGAATTGTTATTCAAATCTTTCATCCCCTTCTTCCTTTTCTATTTGGCTTGGTCTAAGAGGAGTCATGGCCATGCTGCCCAAAATATTAGTAGCTTTAATTTCCAGCCTTTCTTATTCTTCCATCTCCTCTGGACTTTATTTAGAACTTTTATGACATCTTCTTTCTTAGGGAGCCTCAAAATGTGTAGACATAGGTCTCCTTTTAGAAATTCTTCTAATGTTTACCTTTTTCTCAGGCCTAGGTGAACTACCACTGTCAGAGATAGGTATCAGTTCTTTTGTAGCTTCTATAGAAGAAGAAATGTCCTGAGAAGGCATAGTAGGGTCTGTAATTTTAACTTTTCTTTTAGATTTTTCTTCTTTGTGGTATTTCCTCTTCCCCTAATCTTTTCTTTTCTTCAACAATGGTATTAGTTTTCAAATGAACTGAAGGGGCAGGAGGATTTTCAATTGTTCTTCTAGAAATACTAGGGTTTTGCCCAAATTTTCTAAGAAATTTGTCCCATATTTCTTCCCCATTTTTCTTTGAAAATAAATGGTGCTGGAATACCAAATGCACTAACCCATGATGTCTGATTTTTCCTACACCCCAAGAATACCTCTGGGCCATTGTATGGATGGAGTCAAAAAGAAACCCTGGAAGGTTTACTATATATTCTGATTTTTTAGCTCCATATCTAAGGTGTATAAGGATTTTTAGGACTTCTTTTCCTACTATCCCAAATTGTCCATCACAAGTTAAATATTTAACTATCCAAAATGCTACTCTATCAAAGGGTTTGGGCAAGCTGGCCCTTTTGACTCCTTTGATGATTTTCTTTGTATTATAAATATACTAGGGTTCAGCTTCCCCTTCTTTCAATAGAGTTTCAGCCAGGTCTTTTAATATCCCCTTGACAGGGTTTGGGACATGCACTATTAGTATTCTAGACATTTCACTTATTACATTCAAAGAAAAAGGAATAATAACCTTCCTAATTTTTGTCCTTGATTGTTATAAATTGATAACAAATTCTATTACTAGTTCATCGTTATACTTGGGAAATTTCCTTAGAAACTCCAACCAACCTTCCTGTTGAAAGATGGTTGCTACTTCTTCATCTGCAAGGAGCTAGGTATCATTTTCTAGTTTTAACTTCTTTTTGATTCCCATGATTCATTCTTCTTGAATCTTACATATGTTAGTTGAAGATTGCTTCTCTTATTGGTGGAACTAACGATTTTGGCTATAGAACTAGTGGATTTAGTTACCAGTCTGGTGAATTTGATAGTGAAATTACTGTACTCAGCTATGGAACTTAGTGATTTCAACTGTGAAACTACTATACTTAGCTATGAAACTGACAGAGGTAATTCATTGTATCTCTTTTAAAAATTTTTTGTAGCTAGCTTTTACTTTATTGATGCAATAATAAGAATGATTCTTTACGACTATCTGCCAACTCATTCCATCATCAATATCCTTCTCATGATTTGGCATATTTACCCATGATGTACAATAGATGACTCATCATACTAATATTTTAAATTAAGTCTAATCACACATGCAAACTTTCAATTTAACCTTTAACAAGTTAAAAACATAATTACCATCCTTGATGATGTAATCCCTCCATCATGATGACTCATCATTCTTGAAAAGTGGTTAGAAAATAGTTAGAAAAAAGTTTTATTTAAATTAGCCATTTATTTGAGAAGATCAATTGCCATTACTGGTTTTCAATTGATCTTTTTTTTTTGAGAAGAGAATGCCATTTACTGGTTTTCATCCTCTTCCCTTTATTTTAGATCTTTTCATCTGATTATTTGATCATTTTAGAAGAACTGGGTTCTTCCATATGATCAAATTATTTGTTTACTTCAATCTACTTCAAGAATTCATCCTTAGTAGGAGGCTTCCTATAAATTTTTAGCCTGTGTCCATTAACCAAGATTATTCTTCTACTACCATCAATGGGAAGTAACTAGATAGAACCATTGTCAAATATCTGCTTGATCTGATAAGGTCCCAAACATCTAGTTCTTAATTTACCTTTGAATTTTTGGTACTTAGAATCAAACAATAATGCCTAGTCTCCTACTTTGAATTATCTTTCCTTGATATGTGAGTCATGCCATTACTTCCTTTGACCTTGGATTATCTCTATCTGGTGAAGTGCTTCCATTCTAAATTCATCCAATTCATTGAGTTAAAGGATTCACTCCTTTTGAGCTACATCCAATTCAATTCCCACCTTAGCTATTGTCCTCAATGTCTGTAGTTCAAACTCAATAGGCAACGAGGATTTTTTCCCATAGACTAACTCATATAGTGAAAACCCTGTTGTGGTTTTCCAAGTTGTATTGTAAGCCCAGACAGCTTCAGGTAGTCTTTTTACCCAATCTCTTCTTTTAGCTTCAACTATTTTAGTGAGGATGTTTTCTAATTCTCTATTTGTTACTTCAACTTGTCCATTTGCTTGCAGGTGATAGGGAGATGACTTCCTATGATGGATTTAATAATACATTGTAATGGCCTAGATCATATTGGACATAAATTATGGTCCCTCGTCTGAAACTAGGATTATTGGTGCTCCAAAATTTACCATAATTCTATGCCAAAGGAAATCAACAACTTCTTCTTCAGTGGCATTTGTTAAAGCCTACACTTCTACCCATTTTGTTACATAATTAGTATACACATGAATGTGTTCTTTTCCTTATGAAGGAGGATTAAAGGGTCCAACAAAATCTAATCCTCATCTCTCAAATGGTTCAATCATTACTTGTGGTTGGAAAGGCATTTCATTGGTAATGGTTGGTTGTCCCATCCTTTGACAAGGATCACACCGCTTGATATATCTCTTCACATCTTTATATAGAGATGGATAATAGTAACTAGTGCCAAGTATCTTGTGAGCTGTTCTTTTCACTGAATAATGTCCTCCACTTGGTTCATCATGACATACATAGAGGATGTCAAATATTTCATATTCTCTCACACACCTGCATAAAACCAAATTAGGACCACATTTAAATAGCATTCCATTTAACCATTTGAACTGTGCACTAGTTTTGATTAACTTCTTTATTTGTTTTTTAGTGAAATAAAGAGGAAACTTCCCTGTTACAAGATAATTTGCCATGTCAGCAAACCATGGTGTATTAGCTGAAATAACAAACAATTGTTCATCTAGAAAGTTGTCCTTGACTAGATCTTGCTCCCCTATAGTGGTCAATATTGACAAGAAACCAACTACCACATTAGATTTGCCTGGATTGTCTAAAATGGTAATATCAAATTCTTGTAGAAGTAATAACCATCTAATTATTCTACCTCCAACCACTGATTTGTTCATTAAATATTTAATTGCTGAGTGATTTGTATGTACAAATATTTTGTACCCTATAATGTAATGTCTAAATTTATTGATTGCATAGATCACAGCCAGAAATTATTTTTTAGTGGTAGTGTAATTTCTTTTAGTGGGAGTAAGATTTTTACTTAGGTAGTAAATAGCATGCATTCTTCCTTCTTCATCTTTCTATCCCAAAAATGCACCAATTGAGGTATTTGAGGCATCAGTTTGGATGTGAAAAGGTTTCTCCCAATTAGGTCCTTGCAATACTGGGGTAGTTACTAATTTCTCTTTAATTTCTTCAAAAGCATGTTGACACTATTCATCCCAAAGAAATTCACAGTCTTTGTTAAGCAACTTAAACATGGGGGCAATGATTTTACTAAAATCCTTAATAAAGCACCTATAGTATCTAGCATGCCCTAAAAATGACTTGATATTTGTGGGGATTTGAGGAATAGGCAAGTCTGAAATAATCTTAATTTTGTTTTGGTCAACCTGAATTCCTCTTTTTGAAATATGGTGCCCTAATACGATCCCTTCATCAACCATCATCAAACATTTCTCATGACTAAGAGACAAGTGATGTTGTTCACATCTTGTTAATACTCTGTTCAAAATTTTTAAGGCATCATCAAATGTATCTCCATGCATAGTAAAGTCATCCATATATAGCTCTACATAGTCATTTTTTAGGTCTACAAAAATTGCTAATACAACTCTTTAAAAGGTTGCTAGAGCATTACATAATCCAAATGGCAATACCCTATAAGTAAAGGTACCCCATGTAAAATTAAATGTAGTTTTGTCCTAATCCTTAGTAGCAACTCTGATTTGATTATATCCACTAAATCAATCTAAGAAGGAAAAGTACTGTTTACCTGAAAGGTTGTCTAAGACTTGATCTATGAATGGTAAGGGAAAATAATCTCTGAGGGTGGCTTTGTTCATTTCCCTATAGTCAACATAAATTCTCCATTTTCTATTCTTTTTAGGGATAATTACAAGAGGAGACACCCACTGGCTATCTGAGATAGGGTATATAAAACCTACTTGTAATAGTTTTTCAATTTCTTGTTTGACTATATCCCTTAAAGCTAGATTAATCCTTCTCTGAGGTTGCTTAACTAGTCTAATGTTTTCAGTATAAAAGTGATGGGTGCAAATACTTGGATGAATTCCCTTCATATCTCTATAGTCCCAAGTAAAAGCTTTAGTATGATCCTTAAAAAATTCAAATAGTTTGACTTCTTCATCATTCTTTAACTAGCTATTAATATTCAAAAATTTTCCTGGTTGAATCTCAACATGTTTGGTTCTAGAATATGATGAACTGATTTGTTGAAGGGGTTCCATTAAGGTGTTTAGTGGACATGCATGTGGTAACAACATATGATATGTAGCAACATCTTTGAAAGTTCCTAGAGGTAGAATGCTGGACAAGGGATAGCAGGAAGAGTTATGATACTTATCTTGTTGTAGGTCGAACTCCTGGTTACTACTATTTTTCAAAAATTCTTCATCATCCCCTGATATCTGTAAACCTAAATCTATAGATCCTTCCTCTTGCTAAGATAAATTGTGTTCCTTTGGAGTGAAATTGTCTTCATTTGTAGAGAATTAGTGTGGTTCTAGAACTAACTGTGATGGTTCTTAAATAGATTCAACGTGTTCTAGAACTAATTCTGACTACTCCAATAACGATTGATGTTCATTTAATGAAGGATTAACCATATCGTCTATTTCCCATGCATGATCTTGCAATGTTATCATAGCCAAAGAAGATAGATTTTTTTCATTAATATCAAGATTATCAACCCATAATTTTGCTTGATTATCAATGAAAGGTCATGCAGATGGATATAATGAAATTTTCTTAGAATTTTTACCATTCAAAATAGTCATATCACCTGACCTACAATCAATTAAGGTAGAAACTATAGCTGACCATGGTCTCCCCAAAGTAATGGGATAACTAAGTGTTTTACCTTTTGGTTGTAAGATAAGGAAGTCAACTAGATATTCCCATGATTCCACCATCACTACCACATCTTCAATAACTCCTAGTTTTGCTACAGACTGATTTGCCATCTACAATATGGTATTAGTAGGTTGTATGCCTATTGATGGTAATGTTTTCAAAGTGCCCACTATCATTACATTGATAGCTATGCCCAAATCAATCAAAATGTTATGTATATCCTTATTCCCTATAGAAACAAAAATAACAGGGCTTCCAAGATCTCCATATTTGGGTAGTAGGAGTTTTCCTACTAATAAATCAGTAAGTTTCCCATCTACCTAAATAGTCTTTGGGTACTAATTCTTTCTTCCAAGATTTTTAAAACATAACAGTTTGATTAACTTGTTCAACTCTAGAATATCCTTAACTAATTGTAACAATGGTATTTCAATATTCAATCTTCTTAGTTCCTGCACCAATTCAGATTCTTTAAGTTCTGTGATTTCTTTAAGTCTTTCTAGAAATGGAATCTTAGTAGAATTTCTTTCTGGTTCCTTATCTTTTTCTTTGTCATCTTCCTTAAGTGTAACTATGCTAGGGGTTTTAACTTCTTCTATCATTTCAGTGATTATAACAAGTGGATTGCTAACTATTTTACCAGATCTAGTTTGAATATTTTTACAATCCATTATATTTAAATCAACTGATTTTACTAGTTTTATTTCATATACAGGAGTTGTTTGTTTATTTCTTGGGTTTGCTATTGGTTGTGCTGGCATTTGTGTTTGAACTATTTTTTCAACCTATGGATTTTGTGATAGAGGTCCCATTATGGCTTGTTGGTTTTGATTTAGATATGCCTTCCCTTGCACATAATTATTAGGGCCCCATCTAGGTTGTGGCGAAGCATAAGGATTTCCTTGACCAGCCCAAGGTTGTTGATGTCCTGGAGTATACCAAGATTGACTTGCCCAATCCTGAGGATGCCATATGGGTTGAGGGGCCCAAGGTGGTTGTCCCCAACTTTGTGGTATTGTTTGAGCTACCCATGGCACCATCCAGGGATTAGGAGTTGGTCTTGGCATAAACTGTCCTTGGTTAGGTTGTCTTCGAACAAAATTTAATTCTTCTATGGTGGATGATATATTAGTTTTTTTGAGCTGATTTTTTGAGTGGAAGAAGAGAACAAGTGTGAGTATCATGTTATTTATATTCAAAGACAAGACATACTTCTATTTTATCCAAAGGACATTCCCTTATTGCATGTTTCTTCCTGCATCTAGGACAATACATGGCTAATGGTTCAAGTTGGGCATTTTCTTTAGCTTGCAATCCATCCATGGTGGAGGTTAATTGAACTAATATATCTATTTTAAAGTTTTACAATTCATCCATTAAATTTTTCATATATGGATTCTAATTTTTAACCATTTTCCCTTTTCTAGGTCCACCCCTTGTCCTTGAATAGTTTCTACAAATTTCTATGATTTCGTCCATTCTTAATTGAGCAATGTTTCCTTTTCCAATTAAATCAAGGGTTTCCATAGATTCATCATCTAGACCTTTGAGAAAAATGGTTTTATTTAAATCTTCTTGAAGTACAAATCCACATCTTTTACTCACAAAGAGGAATCTATCCAAATAATCTTCCATATTTTCATCTTCTTCCTATTTGATTTTGAAAAATTCTTCCTTTCGATTTCTTCCTCTATAATAATCTTGATATTTGTCTAGGAATAGAGTTCCCATTTGTTCCCATTTGGTAATAGAATTAGATGTTAATCCCATAAACCACCTCATTGCTGCATCCTTCAGAGTAGATGGAAACAACTTGACTTTTTGATTATCTGTCTTGTAATCATAAGTCTGACATAGTACTTTAAACTCAAATAGAAATTGATCAGGATCCTCAGATGACATTCCTCTAAATGTGGGCAAGTGTGCAGGTGAGATTTTTCTCATAGTGGTTTCATCATTCTCGATCTAAATGGGATAGGTAAATGTTATCTCAGGTTCTCTTCTAGCTTTTCATGCCATCTCTCTGGTATTTTCTAGTCCCTTCTCCCAGTCAATGTCGTATGTGGTCTATTTTGGGGATGGTGAAAAGTCAAGAGTAGGAGGTTGACTACTCAATTGAGAATCAAAACTTTCCGTCAATGGATCTTGAGACATAATCTTCCTCCCTAAGGTTCTACTTGGTTCTGGTGACTGATCCAAAAATTCCAAAAATGGCAATTTTGCTTCTTATCTTGTAGGAGATAATGGTGCCTCCAATTCTTGCTCAACATCCTTACTTAAACTAGAGGATGATGGAAATTCTTATTTAGATATTTTGGGGAGAAATATACCCTTGGAGTCTCAAGGTTTACTCATAAGTTAGGGAAAATTTCTTTAATTACTAAATGAATGATTGTTACCCTTGTTGACACCTAATTATAAAATTCCAACTAGTGAGTCCCTAACTATGGCACCAAAAATGTTTGGTTGTCATTATTCCCTACATTTAATCAACTTTCTATTGATGTGATATTGAAGCAGGGCTGTGTCTAAAGCTATATACAACAAGAGGAATTGTAGCGATTTAGTAATTGATTGTAGGTATTTGTATTTTTTTCTTTTTTTGTTTTTGGGGGATTTTTAATGTCTTAAGGACTTCTTGGTCAAAACCTTATTGGAATCAAATGGTGAAAATTGCTGAAAATAAACACATGTTTGCATAAATGAATTTTTTGGAAGTAAACACACATTTGTAAAAATAAATTTTCTGGAAGTAAACACATATTTTTAGAATGAAATAAAATGCTAGTAATAAACAAACTTTTGCAGAATAAAATAGATTGCTAGAAATAAACACACTTTTTCAAAATAAAATAGATAGCTGGAAAATGATTGCAAAGAAATGAAAATTTAATCTAAAACGCCTGAAGGAACAAATTTATAATAAATTTTAACTTTAAGGAGTTGAAGGCAGTTATAAATTTAATAGAGTTACCTATTTGCTTGAATAAAATATAAATACCGACCAAAAATGAAGATCCTGGTTCTTTGGAGGAGTGGGCCCTTACTTCGCTTAGAAACAAGATTAAACAATTTAATTTTATTTTAAAACAAAAATGGCTTATTTCATTGATAAAATGTTCTGTATTACAAAAATGTACTAATCTATCCTTTTTTTAATTCTATTCTTCAATGATCTTCTATATATCCCCTAAATTCCTAGGTCTACATATATAGATGCTTTGATGGTTGTAACTATTTCATAGATATGATGGAATGGAATTGCACCCAAAATAGATGCTAAATCAAGATATGGCTAGATGTCTAGCTGTGTGATAAATATCTTGGATCTACAAGTACAAAAATTGGGAAGCTACTCTTAATTTAATGGGATCATTAACCTGATAGATCTCTAGCCGTTTGTAATAGATCCTTATCAATTCCATATCTAGACATGAAAGTGTTGAAGCTTATCTATAGGAGTACCGAAGCGAATTTAGATGATTTTGGGGCTAAATATAGAGTTTCAGAGCTAATTCTGAAAATGTGACAACTTGAAATAGTATGGTGGAGTTCCAGAACTAGGCTGAATTGATTCCAATGATTCCAAAAACATGC
Source organism: Torreya grandis (assembly GCA_037957365.1). Taxonomy (NCBI): domain Eukaryota; kingdom Viridiplantae; phylum Streptophyta; class Pinopsida; order Cupressales; family Taxaceae; genus Torreya; species Torreya grandis. Next base: position 1,409,912 of record JARHVA010002734.1, read on the forward strand.
AATCCACTTCATATTTATTCTTTAGCCTGATGATGACCTATTTTATTACAAAACTTGAATTTTCTAACACACTTGTTAGGAATTACAGGTTTTTAAACATTAGAATCACAATCAACAAAAGATGGGTAATTACATCCTAGCTCATCTCAGATCAAAATAAAAGTTATAAAATGCAATCAAACTTAATAGAAAGAAAGAGTAAGATGAGGTCATTTATTATACATTTATTGGGCATATCCTAGCCTCATCAATATGTTGGACATTTTCTATAAATTATGGCATTTGAGATTGTTTGTTATATTGATAAACCAAAATCAAGATCAAGAATGGTAAAATGATAATATAATAAGATCAATATGGATTGACTCAATTTAGAATTGGGATGGAGGGGGATTTTAGGTCATGCCCCTAAACAAGGGTCCTCATAGACAATGTTCAAGAAAATCAAGTGTAGTAATGTTTGAGATGCAAAATATTCATGGGCTTATCCAACTCTTATCCATTTGGTGTAGCCAATCTATATGATTTAGATCCATAATTTATTGTGATGATGAATGGGCCTAACCATTTAGGCTCAAATTTTCTCTTCTATTCATAGGTAGTATTAGTATTCTTTGATTTTATTTCAAGACCAAATCACCAATTTTAAAGTATCTATGTTTGATATGATTGTTGTAGATATGATAACCTATTTTGATAGGCTTGAATATTGTTTAAATTAGTTACCCATTTTTAATCAAGTAGTTATAATTCTTGTAGTTAAAAAACTTTTTATTCCTGCTCATAAATGATATTTTGTAATTAAATGTACAAAGAATGCAACTCAATCTCAATAGGGAGAATAGCTTCCATGCCATAAAGAAGGGAGTATAGTGTGGCTCTTATTGTGGTGAGGCTATTGGTATGATATGCTTAGAGGGTAAGAAATAATTATAGATGCCAATCACATCCAAAAACATTAACAATATTTTTAAGTATTTAGATTAATTTTTTGTTAGATGCTTCATCTTGGCCATTTATTTGAGGAAAATAAGTAGTGGAAAAGTGTTATTTGATCTAGTATTTGGTATAGAGGGATTTGACATCCTTATTTTTAAAGGATTTGCCATTATCATAAATGAGATAAAAGTTAATGTTGAAATGGTAAATGAGATGGTTGGGGATGAATTTTGAAATCTACTTCTTGGTTACATAGGTGAGTGGAATGTTTTCTACCCACTTTGTAAAATATTCAATTACAATGAGGATAAGTTTATGCCCTTCTAATGAAACATGATTGATTTTACCTATGAGATCAAGTCCCCACATGGAAAATGTCCATGGTGTAGTGATGGATTGAAGTGGTTGAGATGGAACATGACTGAGATAGGCATGCTTTTGATAAGCCACACACTTTTTTACATATGCACATGCATCAGCCTCCACAGTGAGCCAGTAATACCCTATATGTAGGATTTTATTGGAAAATATTAGTCCAATGGTGTGGAACCTAAAAATCCATTCTTATTGTAGACACCGCAAACGTGTCTGCACCTTGGTCCTCCCCCTTGGCCTTAAACCCCTATCCTAACCCTTGACCTTGGCCCCCTTTCCACCCTACCCTTGCCACCTTGGATCCTCCCTTGAATCCCTCCACCTTCCCCCTAGCATTTATTAGGCCAAATCTCTTCATTATCTTCCCCCCACGCCCATTTTGGCATCCTCGTGACCGTTCTTCCCATCCCCCCTCGCTCGGCGGCGTGCAAGAATGGGCAGAGGCTATTTTTAGCCTCTGTCCCCATTCTGCGACCGCCGACGTCGGCGACCCTTCGGCCGACGTCGACGAAACTGCCGGCGTCGGCATCCTTCATTACCCCTTTCTGCATCCGTTGTAGCCCCCTGGACCCTTGAGCTCGCAAACAGATCTCTCTTGGTGTTTTGGCATTCGTCTTGTCTCCGTTTGGACCTCGTGCAACAACAGCAACAGGTGCAAAGGTTCTTCATCAGAGTTCTCTTCTTGCAGAATCCTCTGTGGCTTCAACAACAACTTCTTCAACTATTCATTCAGCAAGCAAAAAGGTAAGCAAGTCTGTTAATTGATTCTATTTTTTAAGTTTTTAGTTATCTGCTATTCCTATTCCCTCCATCCTTCCCCCTGAGAGGCTGAAAAGCCTTCTCAGGACCTGTCCTCTGTCCATCCTCCTCTCACATTGTCCCACTCTTCATACCGATCCCAAACAACTCCCTCATCCCCCTTTTGCCAACAAAGACCCTGCACAGGGTAAGACCACTCCTCAGTCCATTCAGACCCATCCCCGAACTCAGTCTTGACCTTGCTCACATCCCGGACCTGTCCACAGTCCAGAACACATCCCAGACCCGACCACAGGCTACTACCCCGACCGACGCCGGTCACTTCCCAGACCGACGTCGGCAGACCTTATAACTGATGCCGGCAGCATTTCCGACCTCGGCGACTGTCATCAGCCCGACTGCTCCTTTCAGGTAATCATTGGTGTTTTCTTTCATTTCTAATCTATTTATCACTTCTATATTCTGGCATCTTATATTTTCTTAGTCTTTATCTGTCTGTTATCTGTGGGTTGACCTCCCTTGAGGAAGTTTTTACACTTCCGGGAACAAGCTTTCGCTTGGCAACCCACTACCTATCTATCTAACATTCTCTTGTCCAAGTTTCTTTTCGTTGCAGGTGTCATTCCTCCATAGCCAAAGAGGGGTGCTCACAAGCGTCTGGATTATGGTGCGCAGTCTTTAGTCCAGGTACTTCTCATGCCTTGTCCATTACTTTTTAGTTTCTTCTTTCTCTTAGATGTAGAAAGCGAATTAGCTCAAGAAACATTCTGGCATGCCCGGTGGGACCCTAGGTTCCTCCTGGGTTCCTTTTTCTTCATTCATTTAGGAGCATTAGGTTCTTACCTTTTCTCCTCTTTCTCTTCTTCTCAATGACACTATAAGCAAGAACTAAAACGAATCCTTCTTTTCTTTCTTGCACATTCTAGACTAGCCTAAACATCATACTCTTGACCCTTTCTCAAAACTTGTCTGCATCACAACATCACATTTCAACTTGGGCATTAAAACGTATTGCACTTTCATTTCTGCTTGTGCTTGCATTAGTCCACATCTAGTAACTTAAACGCATATTGAATAAATCTAGACACTTGATGTTACACTACCGAACCACATGCACTAAACGAACATAAAACATACCTGAGACAAGGCCCGACTGGGATTTCATCCCCCAGTGGATACCTTACCCGTCCCGGTGACCCTACTTGGATTTCATCACCAAGGGGGAAGCCCACTCCATTCTCTGGCGGAGGATAAACTCTAGGCGAGGTATATCTTGGCTAAGCGAGACTAGCTAACCACTGGAATCGTGAAGTGAGGGGAGCTTGCTCCTTAGCACCAGGCCACGTACCAGACCCTAACACAGATCTTTGAGCACCTAAAACAACACCTGAAACCATCTTTAGACCGCCTTCTTCTAGGACCCATTTTTCAGCCAATCTCCCCAAACATCCATCTAAGGCATAAGCCACAATTTCTAAGGTTAATTCCTAGGATTTATTGCTTAGGCTTGTCTGTCTCTCTCTGTTTTCCTCTTCTCATCTGATTGTTTGAGTGTGTGAGGATGCCTTCTTCATTGTTTTCCAAGAACCTTTTGGTTCTCTGGAAAACACAGTCACCGACATCAGTTCTGCCACCGACGTCGGCTTCCCCTGTCACCGACATCGGTTCTAGTACCGACGTCGGCTTCATCTGTTACCGGCATCGGTTATCTGACCGACGTCGGCCACCTTCCTTACCGACATCGGTTTTTCAACTGACGTCGGTCTCTATCACTATCCTTTTTCTTCAAAACCAGCAGCCTAAAACCTATCTCTTCTCTGTCAAAATCACATTCTAGTTTTCTGAGACTACAAAAACACAGTTTCTGAAACCAGGACTCTCTTCTTAACCACTTTAGCCAACAGCCGCTTCCGTATATCCTGTCTCTAACCAGTCCTATCATGGAGTTCCACTCGGAGACTGAAAGAACTCCTACAGGACCGACCCCGACCCCGACCCCGACTCAAATTCCCGTCATCCCTGAAGGGGACCAAGATTTCGAGAGATTCTTGAACCTCAATACTGCAGCCCTCCAAAACTATCTCGCGAGAAACCCAACGCGAGACCTTTCGAGTGACGTGGTGATGACATCCACACCATTCGCCACCCAACCCTTTATGACTCAGCTTTTCACCTCAACTATTAACCCAACCATGGCCAATACGCAAAGTTTGGCCTCCCCGTCTATTTTTAGACCGACCTCCATCGGGGTTCCATTACCCCCTCAACTACCTGCAATTCAACCAAGTTCTACATCATATCAGAACTTGATTGCCTCGACCCCTCACACTCTTGCGCCCATAAATATAGGAGTGCCAACCTGTCTTTCTACCAGTGCCGCCGTTCAACCACCTTTGGCAGTGCCCAGTCAACCTATACCTTCGACCTTCGTAACGAAACCACCTCTAGCCTCCACTTCCGCCCCTGCGACTAGTCATCCGTACATTGTACAACCGACTATGTCGCACGCCTCCTCTAACCTCTTCTAAGCGCCTTACAACTTAGGGGGCGCTCAACCCGCCAATTCGTCAGCAGATCTTATCAAGATGCTGATGGATAAAATGTCCAGTCTCGAGGCCTCCATTTCCGGTTCAAGCAATACTTTGTCATATGAACAAATTTGCAATGAGCCCATCCATCCTTCCGTCCCTATTCGACCATACCCTAACCATTGGGAGCTTCCTAAATTCACTCGCTTTCAGAGTAAGGAAGACCCACAACAACATCTACGAGCATTTAGACATGCCTGTTATCTTATCGCCCACGATGATGCATTACTTCTATGCACGTTCCCTATGTCCCTTTCTGGCCCTGCCCTTGACTGGTATAGTTCTCTTGCCAGACACTCTATCTTTTCATTCATCCAACTCGCCCAACTATTTCTTGACCATTTCTCAATCAACATCACCAAACAAGTCTCAATCACAGACCTCTACTCCATCAGGCAATTTGATGATGAATCTGTAGTCGATTTTGTCGCTCATTGGAGAGGTCTGATTAACCAGCTCTCCTTCTCTTTACCTCAACCCGAGCTCATCGAGCTCTTCTCTTGAGCATGTGCCAGACACATCTCTTCTACCTTGCGGATTCAGACATTTCACACTTTTGACAAAGCTTTCATCATGGTTCGAAAGCTTGAACTCCGTGCCCTTGAAGAAGATAAGGTCAAATTGCGTAATACCAACACAAAATCTACTGACCATTCTTCTTCCAGACCTTCTTCTTTTGCCAACTCCAAGTCTAAAGGAGTGGCCAACACTGGGTCATTAGATCACCATCCTCAACAACAATGAATTACTCTCAACCTTCGACATCTTCCAGCATCACCAAACAATTCCAACAACGGTACATTCAGCGTTCTTACACTCCACTTGGAGAACCATACGCTTCCGTTTTGGAAAAACTTCTCAAGCAGGGGGTCCTCAATCTCCCTCCAATCCGACCACCTCAATTTGACCATTCAAAGGCCATCCCTACATGGTATAGGGAGGCTGACTTCTGTCCCTTTCATCGCGTCCAAGGCCATGACATCGACAACTGCCAAACTTTCAAAAACATCATCCAAGACATGATCGACAAGGGGGATCTTATTTTAGATAACCCGAACACCCCACCTAACCAACATATTGACATCTTCAAACAACCATTTCCTAATCATCCGCCTACTCAAAACAACGTCCAGACTTCGACCAATGACCCTCAGGACCATGACATTCACATGATTAGCACTATCTTGCCTCTTGTCCTTGACCAACCTCTTCCATTAAAGGATGAGGAACCTCCTTCTCCTACTAGTCCTCCATCTACCTCTCTTGAATCGGAGGACGCTTTGACCACATCAATGCCATTAAGCCCACCTTCATCCGAAGACCCTACCTTACCTACTCCTCAACTACAAGTAGAAGGCACGATCATCCATGCCCTCTGCCCACTTGAGGAGCCAGACTCTCTTATTTCTTCTCCACCAAGAGAAGAACCAGTCTCTCCACCCGTTTCAATTGAGAAAGACCCAGTCTCGGTTTCCTCTTGTCCGTTGCCTGAGATTGTTACATCTCACTCACCTTCGTCCACATCCAAACCCAAACCCACATCTAACCTCACCTCACACAACGGTGGCCCTCGACCCAAACACACGAAAGCTACTAGACCACATCGGAGAACTCCTCCCCCACCTTCGTCATTACCTTCAATCTTGGGCCCGCATCCGTCCACTTTAATAGGAGTGCTTCCCACTCCCATCCTTCATAGAGGCACATTGCCTCCATTACTTCCTCATCCCATCAGACATACATCTCATCCGAACTCTCGACCTATGCCTCTTTCACCTCCCAAACCAACGTCACCAACCCTCACTGCAATAAAGCATCCAGACCCGTTAGCAGGTTCATATGTCTTGCTCTTACGGCACTTGTTGCAGTCGTCTCGTATCGACCTCCTGCCTCTTCGCCAATATCAATCTCTCAGACGTAAACCACCATGGTTCGATGACACTCGCATTTATGCATATCATCACACGCGTGGGCACGACACGGAGCATTGTCATGCCCTCAAGGTCGCCATTCACCAATGTCTTGGGAATGACACCCTTCTTCTCGACCACGTTATCAATAAACCCTCAACACCACCCCACTCATCAACTCTCAGATTAAGACCATCTTGGTTCGACAACTCCACATTCTGCCATTATCATCACACTCCAGGACATGACACTGAGCGTTGTTGCGCTCTTAAAGCTGTCATTCTTCAGCACCGAAAAAAGGATTCCCTTCTCATCAAGGGTCCTCTTGACCACCTTTTTGACAAAACATCAACCTCGACTCATGCCTCTCCAACCTCATCACCTAAATCAAGATCTCCACGCCAGACTGTGGTCCCTTTGCCGCCTTTGACCCCCTTATTCGACATTAACACCGTCCATCTGACCGCTAAACCTCAACCGACCTTAACCAACCTTTCAAACATTCTCCCTACCCGCTGGGGGAATTCATCCTTTATTCAAACCTCGACCAACTATTCAACCCAGTCTCTACCACATATCAATCACTTATTTTATCTTAAAACCCGACCAAGTATCCGTCGACTCAACCCCCGACCAATTATTCGACTAGTCTCAACCAAACTTCAACCAAATATCAATCACCCTGACCTCTCGACCAAACATTCAACCTTTCTCGACCAACCAACGACAATGTCAACCAACTTCACATCCATCAATCAACACCTGACCAATCTGGAAAGAGGCAAATGGGGTAGGTTTGCTCCCAATTGACTCGGACCTTAACATACTAGCATGGCCCAGGGTCTTATTAGACCTTAAACCCCTTTTTATGTCTTGCATCTTCGACCTTTCTTCTGTTAGTCGAGTGCTCCATCACTTGACGTTTTACTTGAGCTCGTCCCTTGTCATTGTCATTCCTTTTCCTATCAACCCTGCTTCCTAACCCTTGTCAACCCCTTTTTTGTCAAGCAGTAATGCTTTGTCCTAATAAAAAGGGGCATCCTTGAACTTCTACAGCCTTGTCCATGACTCTAAATCAAAACAATCAAAAATCAAAATCAAGATGTCAAAACATATCCATGGTCACAAAATCAAGTCAAAATCAAAAAGACAGACTGCTCCCTCAAAGGACAGCTGTACTATCATTGCTGTATTACTAGACTGATCCCTCGAAGGACAGCTAGGCCAACTTATCAAACATTATTAAGCGAAAATATAGACCACTCCCTCGAAGGATGGCTATGACTAAATCTCGCTACAAACAGTGCCTTTCTTAGAAGCTTCCCGCATTGATCAGCTTCGCAACATGACCACTACATCAAAAGACATCTCTATATAGGCTTCCCGCATCGATCAGCCTGCACAAAAAAAAAAAAAAAAAAAGAGTCACGGACTTGGCTTGTAGTTGTCTCAGGGTCTCCTATAAAAGGGGCAAGGTTATTCCTGCTCTTAGACTGGGTTACCCTATCCTCTTCCTCTCACCTGCTCAAGGGACTTCGAGCTCACTTTAATGTCAAAGTGATTCGATTACCGTTCTAACTCAACACTGGTCAACGACGTAATGCATGAACGGGGCTTTTGTTCTAATAACCCCTATCTATGCTTCCTTTCTGGTCCTTGTCAATGAAAGAGTGATTTGCCTTTCATCTTTTCTCTTCGCTTTGGTCACATTTAACCACATCAATTAGCGACTCATCTCAAACCCAGCCATTTTCATCATTTTCAGCTGACATCATCCTAGACCATTTCACATAGTTTCTATGGACACCAGTACACATGGAAACTACCGACTAGACCCAATTTATGTTAAGCATAAACCAATACTTGCTGAAGCATAAATCGACTTCTATTCATTTTTAGCATATATCCATCGCGACTATGGAAACTTGCTAGGGATGAAAGACTCTCGACCAATGTTACAGAATACACCATTTGGAAAAGGTTGTAGCATCATCTTACCCTCGTCATTTCAACACATGACCAATCTCATCATCGACCAATCTTCTCAATTTGTCTAAACTACATTGGTCTGAGGCCCTATGACCAGGGCTATGTAGGCAGCACTCAGATAACACATCCTCTGAGGTTAGCTTGACCACCCCCGTTTGTTCGTCTCTTTGATGAACAAACCTTCTCTTCTGCGACCTTGACCTTGACCAAGACCAATCATTCTCTTTGACCAAGACCAATCATTTTCTTTGACCAAGACCAATCATTTTCTTTGACCAAGACCAATCAATCCCTCTAACCCTCCCTCCCTTTTAGGGAGAACTACATCGGCCTGAGGCCCCTACGACAGGGGCTATGTAGGCAGCACTCAGTTGACATGGGGTCTTCTGAGGTTAGCTCGACCGCATCCTTTCATCCATCCATCCCCTTGACCAATGACCATCCTTCGACCTTCGACCACTTCCAAGACAGCATGTTGCCTTGGTTGTTTTTGCGTGTGTGCTACCTCACGGCTGGTTAGCAGAATTGTCTGCAGACTATTTTTGACCCTTCGCAAGTATAGGATCGCGAGCCAGTTGATCCCTACTACTTGTGGCTTTTTCATGTTTTTGGGAGCACTTCCTGAGCCCTGGATACCTGGAACACGATGACCATTTAGAGCTTCAGCTTAAATTGAGTGACCCGATCAGCAGATGACTAAATGCTGGGGCCCGATTACTTCAATTTTGGCACTCCTTGACCCTCGACATGCGACAATTTGACCCGACCATTCTGTGACGTGGTATACGCGCAATCACGACTTTTGCAGCATTTTCACTCACTTTTCATCTTTCTCATCCACCTTTTGTCAAATTGACACTCGATCTTCGGTTCCCTTCTCTCGACTATCGCTTTGAGGGGGGAACACCTCATCCCTTTTCTGGGGCAACCAACTCCTATTTTTGTCTTGCAATTCGTCTAGAACAACCAACAAGACAAAAAGGGGCAAATGTAGACACCGCAAACGTGTCTGCACCTTGGTCCTCCCCCTTGGCCTTAAACCCCTATCCTAACCCTTGACCTTGGCCCCCTTTCCACCCTACCCTTGCCACCTTGGATCCTCCCTTGAATCCCTCCACCTTCCCCCTAGCATTTATTAGGCCAAATCTCTTCATTATCTTCCCCCCACGCCCATTTTGGCATCCTCATGACCGTTCTTCCCATCCCCCCTCGCTCGACGGCGTGCAAGAATGGGCAGAGGCTATTTTTAGCCTCTGTCCCCATTCTACGACTGCCGACGTCGGTGACCCTTCGGCCGACGTCGACGAAATTGCCGGCGTCGGCATCCTTCATTACCCCTTTCTGCATCCGTTGCAGCCCCCTGGACCCTTGAGCTCGCAAACAGATCTCTCTTGGTGTTTTGGCATTCATCTTGTCTCTGTTTGGACCTCGTGCAACAACAACAATAGGTGCAAAGGTTCTTCATCAGAGTTCTCTTCTTACAGAATCCTCTGTGGCTTCAACAACAACTTCTTCAACTCTTCATTCAGCAAGCAAAAAGGTAAGCAAGTCTGTTAATTGATTCTGTTTTTTAAGTTTTCAGTTATCTACTATTCCTATTCCCTCCATCCTTCCCCTTGAGAGGCTAAAAAGCCTTCTTAGGACCTATCCTCTGTCCATCCTCCTCTCACATTGTCCCACTCTTCATACCAATCCCAGACAACTCCCTCATCCCCCTTTTGCCAACAAAGACCCTGTACAGGGTAAGACCACTCCTCAGTCCATTCAGACCCGTCCCCAAACTCAGTCTTGACCTTGCTCACATCTCGAACCTGTCCACAGTCCAGAACACATCCCAGACCCAACCACAGGCTACTACCCCGACCGACGCCGGTCACTTCCCCGACCGACGTCGGCAGGATAACCGACGTCGGCAGACCTTATAACCGACGCCGACAGGATTTCCGACCTCGATGACTGTCATCAGCCTGACTACTCCTTTCAGGTAATCATTGGTGTTTTCTTTCATTTCTAATCTATTTATCACTTCTATATTCTGGCATCTTATATTTTCTTAGTCTTTATCTGTCTGTTATCTGTGGGTTGACCTCCCTTGAGGAAGTTTTTACACTTCCGGGAACAAGCTTTCGCTTGGCAACCCACTGCCTATCTATCTAACATTCTCTTGTCCAAGTTTCTTTTCGTTGCAGGTGTCATTCCTCCACAGCCAAAGAGGGGTGCTCACAAGCGTCTGGATTACGGTGCGCAGTCTTTAGTCCAGGTACTTCTCATGCCTTGTCCATTACTTTTTAGTTTCTTCTTTCTCTTAGATGTAGAAAGCGAATTAGCTCAAGAAACACTTATATTTATCTACATGCTAATCTAGACTCTACCAAAGCTAAGCAATGAAGTAGAGTTCCATCATATCCTCTACGATATAATGTGGTATTGAGAATGGTATAATGGGAAGTGGTATGAATGAAGGGTTTTTAATTGTTATGAGAAAGGTTATAAGGGAGACTATTATCATGAAGGTAGGCATATATATTAGAGTGCCAAGGTGAGATGGGACCAATAATATCACATACCATTTTAGATTTAGAATGTTCATGAGCTATAATTAAGTGATGTTCAATAAAGAACTGGTAATTGATAACATGATCTACAATTGTTATTAGTGAATCAATTATTTCCATTGCATCGACAATTTTATTGATGTATCTTGGAATTTATTCAAATTGGATGTGTTTAAATATTTATTTAAGATGGTCTACCATATTCTTGTAAGTAATAAGCTTGACATATTTAGTCTGGTATTGCTATGTCACCTAGTTAATAATCAATATAGAGTCTCCATGAACATGTAATTTCTTGATATTCCATTGTACTTATAGATGAAGCCCTGTAATGAGTGATTCATACTCTATAATATTATTGATACAATAAAAAAGAATATGGAATACTTTAGGAATGATATCCATTTGCATTTTTATGAATATAATATTGTCTCTTGATCCATGATAAGTGTATAAACCATCAAATTAAAAGGTCTAATGTTGATCCTTAGAAAAAGTGTCATTTAGAGTCATGATTGACTCATCAAGAAAATTGAAAATAAGAAACTTGGTATCTAACAAGGGTGATTTAACAAGCTAACTTGCAAGTACTTGGCCCTTAATGTCATTTTGATTCATATTTAAATCTCAAATTCACTCAATAGCATAATCCATTTGGCCATAAAACTAGTTATGGATGATTTAGAAAGTAGGTATATAAGTGGGTCTAAGTTGGCTATAACAATGGTCTTATTGTTGAATATATAATGTCATAAATTTTGGGATATAAACACCATGGATAAGTAGGATTTTTCAACTGAGCTATAATTATTTTTATAAGAAACCAATGTGTGACTCAAATAGTATACAACTTGTTATTTCCCTTGATCATTATGTTGTGTCAGGAGTGCCCCCAAGGCATATTCAGTTGTTGAGATGTATAGAAGTAACATATTTATAGGTGTAGGTGGAGCTAGAATAGGTGGATTTACTTGATATTATTTTAATTATTCAAAGGCTTGTAGACAATCAATATTCCTTGAGAAACTGGTATCTTTCTTTAATAAATGAGTGAAAAAATGAAATCTATCTACTAACTAAGAGATAAATTGCCTAATAGATTAGATCTTACCCTTTAGGCTATGAAGACATTTTATATTATAAGGTGAAGAATTTATATAATGGCCTTACCCTTGGCTAGATTGACTTAAATTCCTTAGTAGGAGATAATGAAGCCTATTCTTCTTCTTGAAGTAATGCCAAAGACACACTTTTTAGGGTTAATCCTTAACTTGTATTCACAAAGCCTTTCAAAGATTATTCATAATACATCTTGATGTCCTTCTCTAGTCTTGGATTTTCCCCAAATATCATCCATGTAGTATTCAATAATATCATGCATCATATCATGAAAAATGACAATTCATGGTAGATTTGTATGTGGTACCAACATTTTTGAGGCCAAATGACATCACTTGATAACATAATATTCTCCATGGAGCGGTCAACACTGTGTTGTGGTGGTCTTCAAGTGAAATTTTGATTTGATTATATACTAATAATCCATCCATAAGAGATAAAATCTCTTACCCTACCTTGTAATCAACAATCATATCAATGTTGGGTAAAATAAAAGCATCCTTTGGGCATGCTTTATTGATATCTCTAAAGTTGGTATATAATCATATTCTTTGTGGATTTTTGTTGACTAGGACTGTGTTGGATATCCACCCTAAATAATCAATAGGATGGATAAACCCTACCACCAATATTTTTTCTAATTCTTTATTAACAAGAATAGCTATTTGAGGGTACATTTTTCTCAATTGCTACTTGATAAGCTTGAAATCAAGGTTTATAACAAGGTGATGTACAATTAAATTATGGTCTAATCTAAGAAACTTTGAGTAATACCATGAAAAATATCAATGAAATTTTGAAATAGGTCAGTAATAAGCTCATATTCCTCTTTAGTGAGGGGCACTCTATGTTTGATCCATTAAGGATCGATAAGTGTTCTGATGTTGACTTCAATGATATCCTCGACAAACAATGTGGAACCATCTTCTAGAATAGTACAAAATATGGTAAATTGGTCTTCATATTTTTTTGGGGTCTTGAATATCTCATCAATTTCACCCATGTAGGAAGAATATCAATCACCAAGGTTTGACAAAGGCTTGTGGGAAATCCTGAGTTAATCAATCAAAGACTTTTTGATCCTCTAAACTAATTCTTGATTGGCATAAATTTTTGGAAATGGAGGAGGCTTTGATTCATTTGAAAGAGGGTGAACTTCCTCATCTAATGACACCTAAAATAGGTTTTTACCATGGGACTCATCTTTTTCTTTACTTTTACCCTGGTCCAAAAGTGCCTCAAAGAGGTTTTCAATTTAAGACTTCAATGTTTGATTTGATTTGATTTTTTTTTGTGACTAAGCAATTTCACCTACTCTCCAAAATAGGTAGTAGGGTCCAATGTGATAGAAAATCCCTATTTGTGATCACCAAGTGATAAATTATCTCTAAGCCCCAAGAATTGATAGATTGCTTCATTATTCTAAAAATCATATAATGGTATATATAAGTCTTGTTGGTCCAATTTGATCAATTAGGGATGATGGAGGAAAAGAGGGGAATAAGATGACATGAAATTAATAGTATAAATGGTATTACGGTTGAATAAATTAGTATCAACTCAACATAAATTATTTAATATGACTCTATGTTACTGTCATCATTGTCTATATTAGACAACAAATTAGAATCACTTTGATATCGAAGGGGTCACCCCCAGATAGTTAACATAAAATACCTTGAGTTATTTTGTGTTTGGAAATTGACATTGGCTCAATAAGTCCTTGTTATTTTTCCCTAGGCCTTTTCTCTTATATGCTTGATTATTCATTATCCTATTTAGAATAGATACTTTGTATTTTAGTAGTAGGAGGAAAGCTCATCATTGTATAACCATGAATCATCTTTAGCCATGATTTGTTTTTTCTCTTGGGAAGTGGTTTTGATGAAAACCATAGGTAATTTTTGATGAGAATCATACTTTCTATGCCATTATATTTTAGTTTCTTTCAATTTGGGTTTACCATATGATTTAGGTATTTTAGGAAATTTGACTATATGAAACACATTGCTAACTTTTTATTCCCCAAAGTCATTATCTTAAATGGTAAAATGATTGGCTATTGTAGTAGGTGGAATAGATGAAATAGAGGTAAGATTTATTATATCTACATAATTAAATTTAGGTGGTTGATCAACTATATCCTTATCCTTCTTGGGGACAAGTTATATGCCAAAATGATGGTTGTAGCTTTTGTATTTGACTTCCAAGTTTTATAGAATTGGTATGACTTCAAGTCACTAGGAATAGTAACTTCTAATCTAGAATGGGGAACCTTGATACACTGATGAACAATATAAGGTAAAATGTGTACTTCATAAATCCATGGTCACCCAAGGAAAAAATTAAAAGATAGTTTTAAATCAAGAACATGGCAAAGAGTATCATGGATTAGAGGCCCAATGATAATAGGTAAACAAATGGTACCCTTAGATTACCACTCATCATTATCATAGGCTATAAAAGTGATGATATTTAGCTAAAGATATACTATTATGTAGCCCAAGTGTTTGACCAACTTCAAAGTTAAATATTTATCCATGAACCATTATCTATGAGGACTCATTTAAATTTATACTAGGAAATGATTGCTTATATGTAAAGTGGGTTATTATGAAAAGGTTGAAGGGATGACATATCAGTTTGATCAAAGGTGAGTTGTTGGTGTGGAGCTAAATGACTCATAAGTGTTTGAAATTTATTAATCTCAATGTCACTTAGGACATTATACTGACTTATAATCTCATTTAAGATGTTGTTTTAGACATTTAATGTACACAAAATATCTAAAATAGAAATTTTCATTGGTGTCTTTTTTAGTCATTGCATAATATCATAAGTTTTGTCATTAATAGGAGTAATGGGCCTGGTTTTCTAAAGTAGAGGACTTTGAATGGGATTTTTTGATGGAGATGATGTAGGACCTATAATGGTAACCTTAGAGCATCAAGTTTTGATTGTACAACCTCGCATTAGTGAGGGGTTACCATAATTAGAATAAGGGGTGTAAAGGCCTAAAATGGTAACTCTTGTATGTTAAGTGGCATTTGGGCCATTACAAGCCAAATAAGGATTATCAACAATTGGAGGTGGTGGTCCTAAAATGGATAATGAAGGTTGTCAAGTATTCTTGGAAATTTGCTTAAGATTGATATTAATGGTATCAAAATGTCTAGTAGTAATGTGACCAAAAACATTGTAGTCATAGGGAATTTTTATAATTAAATTTATTAGAATGGATATATTAAAATTTATTCCAATTTTTCTAGTACTAGTTCTATATCTAATTCTGATTGTAAGGAGAACTATTCTAATTTTGATTTTTATTGGCATTATGCTACAAAAAAGGATTTTGATAGATACACAAATCTTCATTAGATGTCATGACCACATTATCCAATGTCATTTACCCACTTTCAATCAAATCTTGAATAAGATGTCTATGTTGCACACATATATGAATGGAATGGACTTTAACCTGATGATAATCTCAAAAGTCATTCTCATTATACCAATTAGGTTTTGGCTGATTTTATAGAAATGGTTTTAGAACTATAAAAAAGATCATGTTAGCAAAAACTAGATTTTGAAAAACCATCTCAATAGGCTCATCAAGATTACTAAAAAATATGTTGTTATAATAACCTCTTCTTGGAGGTGGTCTTTGTAAAGAAATAAGTTTATTAGGTGGGTTTTCTTGAACAAGTGGTGGTTGCATTATTTACACATGTTGAGATTTAATTACCCCATATCCTATGACCTTTATGTTCTTATTGAATGGTTTAGGCTTCTTTGATGTACCTACTTGTGTTTGTGTAAGAGTTGGTGTTTGAGTCTTGTTTTGAGCTTGGTTTTGATAGTAAAGCTTGATTATTCTTTTATTGATGAGGGCTTGTTTAATCTATATTATTTTGACAACAAATCATTCAAATATATTGACACACATAATATTGAAGTTATGAGCAATATAAAACTATAGATTAGTAGTGAACATAATGGCTAATTATTTGTTAGGGAGATTAAGTGGGATTTAACTAGATAATGAGTGCCACCATTGTAAATAAATAGCATTCTTTATCCTCCTCATTGTTTAATCTAACATAGATCAACCATAGTCAGTTCATGTTCCACATTCAATCAAAAATGTTACATGAATATCTTGAATAATTCATCAAAATTATGAACAAAATTATTGGGTAAACCAAGGAACCAATCTAAGGCATGCCCATCCAGTTTTTGGGGAAAAAAGTGAAGTAGGTATATAGGGTTATATGCAAATTCTTGACATGCAACAAATAAATATTTTAGATGCTCATTGGAATCACATTTTCCTTTGTATTTTTAAATTTTTGGAATCTCAAAGTGAGGTGAAAAAGGTATTGGAATATAGATCATATAAAAGGATAAGAGAATATGTCATTAAACTTATTACTCTAATTTCTTGCCTGAATGGCTAAAACTACATCTTTGACCTCTTTCAAATCCTAAAAATTAAGACCATAGTGAGAGTAAGTGGGGATATTTTGTTGGGTATTCAAAGGCACAATACCTTGACTTAGATAAAGAGTGACGATCCGTATAAATGGCATCATTTTAATCCCTACCTATCTACCTTTTTGGCCTCGAAATGCCAACATTTCCTATATGCCTTATATATTTCCTTGTTTTAAGTACTCTAATCATGATGATATATATTAAATATGTTTATGGGAATGAAGTTAGTTTTTATCTTGTGATTAATGTTTAATATGCTATATTTTATTAAGATACTTTTACTTCTCATATTATGTGTTGATTAACTTGATTGACAGGACCTACATGTAGCATAACTAAAAATTTATGTCCTACAACAACATGATGAAGTCTGGATATACATAGCCATAACATCATATTGAATATAGGGCATAACTAATAGGTTATTAGCCTACAACCACTAGGAACTATCACAAAAAACATGAATAACTACATGCAACTTGCCAAGCATGTAACCGTTATAACATCCATCATTTTCGTTGATTTTGGTCCAATGGCAAAGATTAAAGAACAAGCATGCATGACCCTATATAGTCATACATGATGAATAGTAGTTGAAAATTTATATTATACCACATTTTTATCCTTCTATAGATGATATTTTATGATTACATAGCACCTTAATCTTGCACACTTGGCAAACTAATGAACCTAGTTGTTCCTCTTAGTTTTATACATACATTGCTTCTACAAGTCTTATATATACTTTATCTTGTTACCCTTGACCTATATATTAGTATGACTAGCATTATATTGATGACACAGACATCCCATCTTGCCTAGAATGCTTAAAATGCACTTATCTTATAACTTTTCATGTTCTAATCATAAGCCTTCTCTCTTTCTCCTTAGATACTAATGCTCAAATTATATAGTATCATCGATGTTACTATCCTAGCTTAATGCAAGTATCAAGTGCTCTAAATTCATAAAATTTTCAAATGAAGTGTATTATAATGGTTGGCCTAAGTGATTTAATATGATTTATCTATTTATAGGATTGGCATAAATACAATATCAACCCTCATTCACTCATCACCTTAAAAAGACTAAAGAGACCAAGGCTCTTATTAGAAAGCGCTATATCAAGCACTCAATTGATCAAAGCTTTCCTCATAGGTATAACACAACTATAGGTTTGAATTACTAAATGAGTATTCATAATGTCATTTTTTCCAAATTATAAGCTAGGTCACTTTTGTATTTACTTTACACATTGCATGATTCACAAAATATACAACATATAGGGGAGAACTACATGAGTTTGAGGCCCTATTATAGAGTATTGGATATTTAAGAAGTGCACTTTGATAGTGGGATCATTACAGGTTAACTCTATATCATGTGCACACTAACCAATTTTCCCCTAAGGTCACATTAAATATGAAAATATAAGGTTTTGCCATTTCACTAGGAGTGATATTCCATGACCTAGATCTGAATAAACCAGAATGAAGCTGATTCCAAGCTTAGGATCATATAAGTGGTATCATCTTATTTGATTGCATATTTTATATAGGTCACTAGCATTTAACTTAGACACTAACATCAACACAACTATCTTAGTTTGACATAATTATATAGAGATCTAGAGGCACTAGATCCATAATTTTATGGTTGATCCAAAACTATCTTCCTGCCTACTTCCTACCTATAGTAGATCCAAAACTATATTAACATCAGAAACAAATAAGTACATTATCTTATGTCATTTATATATCTATAATATCTATACTTTCCATTAATATCCTATCTTAGTTTTATAAATTTATCATATGGTACATATGAGTTTAGCACATTAATTGGTTTGTTGTAGATCTAATATTCACCCTTGTGCCCTATAATTTCTATATCCTTAACCCTAACCACTAAATAGTATCCTTATCCAAATTAAGGTTAAAAGTTTGGTAAACTCAATATTTAAACAACAAACCCTAGGCTAACTAGGGTTTTCTAATTTATTTTATCTGTTGTTGATCCTCAATTGTCATAAAATATGTGGAACATGGATTATTCCATAGAGTTTGTATGCCTTTCCTATCTGGTCCTCATTTTGATATTTAGAAAATTTAAAAAGGATAAAAATTATTTTATTCCTTTTTAAAACCAAAGGAAGATGATATATTTCACCCTTTTAATCAGGTTCATGTTATCCCTTATTCAAAGGGTAAGGTGGATCATAATGTTATAAAAAAATTAGGTAACCATAAAACCCTTCCAACATCCCTTGATAATACACATGTGAATGTTCAATTTGAAATACCTAGGAATTGTACTTATGAAACCCTAAAATATCCACTAAAAAATATGATCAATATGTTTCATGAGTTATAAAATCAAAGTATTTAGAATTAGAGACCATTTTAATACAAAATCATATTATTATATTACAAAATCCTAAGCATATTATATTATATAAGCCACCAAGGAGATAATTTACAATTCTACCCGAGTCCCAAGCATTATTACTCCTATAGTTTCTAGAGTGCCACCTTATATCTCTTCCTCCTCCTATAGAGGTTGATGTAAATAGACCTCTTTTTAAAGGATATTAGGTAAAATTATTATTGTGATTATCACCAAGGCCTTGGACATACTACAAACATATGTTTTACCTAAAATCATAAGATCTAGGACCTCATCGATGACCAAATGATTACATTTTATGATCTTTCAAAGGAATTAACTTCACAACAAACCAAAAAGTGCACACATCACTAGGATTTAACAATTACCTTATATATGGGTGGTGATTATTGTTGACATAACCATATTGATTCTACACAAACCAAAACCACTTGCAACATAAAGAATTTTCATCAGCTTAGTTTTAACTTACAAGATTTACAAAAGGTCACTTGGAAATACTCCTTGGAAAACACAATGATACAATTTATTTAGGTTCTAAAGTAATTCAAATACGGGTTTGGGTTATGCCTACCACATCTCCATATGTATTTACACTTGAAAATATTTGGCTATACCAAATTGAAGAAACCATTGACCAAAATCAATAAGGCATTTCTTTTCCTCATGAAGGAAAATTAATACATATTTCAAATGATAGCATTACATCTACTACACATGCAAAATGTGAGGAGGATCATGATATGTCCCTTTTAGACCTAGCCAATCATGATGCACACAATGTAAAAGATCCAACTTGAGGTTGTAAGGTTCACAATGTAGGGGGGGAGACATATATGACCGTCCATTAGATGGAATCATATGATGATTTTTACTCATCATAAAAAATACCAAAAAATCAAAACATTAAAAAATATCTAAAAATATTCTCAGTTCCTACATGTTCTAGCTCCTTGGCATTTATGTTTTAGTTTAATGATGAGGGATAAGATATCATTTAATCCTATATACACATATACATACATACATAGATACAAGATACACTCTTATTTCAGATATTGGGCATTCCCTATACTCATGTCATATGGACATTGGGGGAATTCACTTCTTCAATCTTGATACACATAGGTTATATGATTTGATGTTCACTCTACACTATCATGTTTGAGATTACATATATACTTACACATGCCTATTATCTAGGGTTATACATTACATAGGGTACTTGATATGCTATGAACTTGATGTGTTTTGATAACAAATTTGATCCATGGCCCACTATGACATGTTTATGTTGGTTGCTTATGCTTTTCCTTTACACACTTCTTTGAGTGTTTTTACTTGTTATTGCCTTAATTTTTTGAGAATTTGAATATGTTCCATTTTATATGGCCCTTGTACCTATGTTTTATTTTTTGGACATTTAAATATGTCATTGAGTTCTTGGATATTTGAATGTGTCATTCCTTGCTTTTGTGGACATGTGACTAAGTCATGCCCATTCAATTTCACAACATTTTAATATGTCCCTTATTTTCAATCTCCTTGGACCTATAGCTTTTGACTTACTTTTGAGTGATCTTCTATGTGTGATCTTTCAATTTTTGAGCTTGTACTATTACTATCTAGACATTTCCATGATCTTTATCATGCATATTAGGTCTACATGTGATCACATTGGTTATATGCACTTCAATGTGACATATACCTAGACATATTTCCTTTTATATGATACATGGTTACATTCGTAGATTCACAATTGTCTTACCCTTTTGAGATGAGCTAACTATTGGGTACTATTTTTCCCACCTCAAAGTGGGGGGGGGGCATATTAGTAGGGGCATGTCATGGTGACATGGCTTCCATGTTTTTAACAATTTATAGATTACATTGGGGGCATGCTTTGGAAGCATGTTCTCCATAATCACACAGTATATGATACTTACACTAGTTTACAAATTTAGTGGGAGCATGTCATGATGACATGGATTACACATGAATTCATAGTTTTAGATTTAGTGGTGGTTTGATTTAGAATCATGTTCTCTACATTCATTTGGTATGGTACTTATAATTCATATATTTAGTGGGGGAATGTTTTGGAATCATGTTATCCAAACCTACTTAGTTTTCAACATCTCCAGTTTGCAGTGGGGGTAGGTTTTGGAAAAATGTCCTCCACATTGGTACTTATATCAATTTCATATTTATCCATATATAGTGGGGACATGATTTTAAAGTGTGTCTTTCACACTTACATAATTTTTTGAATTGGTCAAATCACACAATTATATGATTCCAATACACATTTGTGGTAAAATTCTATACATGGTACCATTGTTACACATAGTTTTAGCATGAGAAATATCTAAGGTGCATATGTTATGAAACATGTGATTAATATTTAAAAATCTAAATAAAGTTCAAATTTTGAAACTATTGCACATATTGATACCCAATAGACTTTTAGAAACTTTAGCAAGACAATATACTATAGTAGTTGGTTCACCTTTTGGTATGGTTGGGGTAATTAAATCACTCAATATTTCCTAGTATCATTGGGTTTCACACTGAGATAATCTTAACTTCTTGATGGAAACTCACTTTGCTCCAAATTTGGGGGCATATTCCTTTTAATCTCCCTCTCTCTACCTCCTTGGATATATGAAATTTAAAGAATTATCTATATTTATCCTATCTCAGTTTCATAACTTTAAAATGATAAATATCATGAAAAAATAATTTTCTAATAGGAAAGGTGGTTATATAGACACACATGTTTACTCCTAAACCTTAATATTTCAATTTAAACCTATTTCAAGTAATTTTGACTATATTATATGCACTAATTATACACTGTAACATGATCTTGGTTGCAGGTTAGTACAAGTAAATCACTCAAACCCAACTCTAACAAAGCACTCAAATTCAACTCAAATAAAGATGAGATATGTATACACACCCATGTAATTATTACATTCCTTCAAACTAGTAATTTCATTACTAGATTAAAGTGGGGGGGGGGAATTTTAGATGATATTTTGTGATTTTCTAACATCTCAGTTTTGTATACTTGGAAAACTCATGACCCTAGTTGTCATTCTTAGTTCTACAAATGCCTTGATTTTTCAAGCCTCACATCTATTCTATATTATGCCCCTTGGCCTATCTCTTAGTCTAGCTAACATTATATTGAAGACACAAACATCCCATCTAGCCTAGAATGATTAAAATGTACATATATTATACCTTGACAAGATCTAACCTTGAGACTACTCTCTTTCTCCTTGAACACTAATGTCTGGGTCAGATAATAGCATCAACATTACTATCTTGGATTGATTTAAGTGTCCAGTGCCTTAAAGTCATCTAATTTGAAAATTCAACATATTAAAATGGTTAGAATAAGTGATTTAATGTGAGTTATCTCTTGATAAGATCAATATAAATATAATATCAACCCTCATTCATTTTTCACCTAGGAAAGACCAAAAAGACTAAGGCACTTATCAAAAATCACTATACCAATCACTCAATTTATCAAAGCTTACCTATTTCCACATTATTCATAGGTACATCAAAACTATAGATATGAAGTAATAAATGAGCATTCATAAGGTCATATTTTCCAATTTATAAGCCAAGTTAGTATTTTACTTTCTTTACATATTATATGAATCATACACAAGCCAACACATAAGGAATAAATACATGAGTCTAAGGCCCTATTCTATATTATTGGCTATGTAGGCATCATCCTTTTATAGTGGGGTCTCTACTGGTCATCTTGACATCATGTGCCCACTAAACCATTTTTCCCCAAGGTCATATTGAATATGGAAAGCTAGGGTTTTGACATTTCACAAGCAGTGACAGTCTGTGACCTAGATCTAAATGCACTAGAGGAAAGGTGAATCCAAAACCAAAAGCATATAGGTGGTCACATCCTTTTTGAGATCATATTTTTTTATAGGACACTAGTGTTGAACTCAGACACTAAAATCGATGCAATTATGCCAGGCTAACATAATTGTCCAGAGAGCTAAAAATACTAGATCTAAAATTTGATGATTAAACTAGAACTATCTTCTTCCCTATTTTAGATCCAAAATTGTATTATCATAAAAAAAAACAAATTACCTTCTCTTATGTCATTTGTATATTTAGTATACTTATACTTTCCATTAATAGCCTATCTCAATTTTATAAATTTAGCATATGCTACATCTAAGTTTAACACATTAATTAGTATGTTATAGCTATGATATTCACCCTTATTCACTATAATTTATATATCTTTAACCCTAACCACTAAATAAGATCCTTATTCAAATTAGGGTTAAATACATTCTAACTTACCAAAAACTTCACCCATGTATCTATCTTGTAGCCATTTGTTGGTTGTACTCTCTATACTATGAATATTCTAAAGTTATAATTTATTGTTGAGTAACAACTATAGCCTCTTCTATATATATTAGAACATAGATGCAGGTTAAGGGGAGTATTGAATATGGGAAGAAGATATATAATCTAAGTAGGTTCAAGAAATATCATTTCAACCATTATAATCTTATTTTAGCAATAATTAATTGCTCTAAGATATGATTAAATTCAATCTTTTTTAGTAAATATGTTTTAATTTCAAGGGAAGGATTAGATCTCAAGACCAAATGAGGAGGCCCCCCTTAGGAAAAATTATAGGGAAGATACCAGATCATTAGAATAACTACGTAGATTTCATTTTCAAGTATTCATTTCCATTATTTAATTTTGCATATGTTATTTAAGTATAATAGATGATTTTAGTATTGTGAATGCGTGTTAATTTCTTGAGGAATCTTCCACAACATTTAACTCCATTTAGTTTCATTTATAAAAATGTGTCTATATGCAATTAACAATGTTAACAAGTAAAGTGTGCATATATAGTGATGTCACCTTATCAAGCCAAAATGCCCTTGGGTTGACAATTAATGAAGTAGTTGTTTTAAGCACCAAGTGACTGCTTCATCTTATGATCATAGGTGAGGTTTTACAAGGTTGTTAGGTTTAATTGGTGGTAAAAATTTTCTCATCATTTAGGCATCATTACCAGGGAAAGTGTCACACACTTGAAATCTCCAAGATTGACAATATCTTTTGTTATTTATACTTGCATAGATTAAACATTTATTATTTTTTAACTTAAAAATTTGATGCTTTCTAACTTAACATTTCATAATTTTTAAATAAAGTTTTTTATTTTTGTTAGGTTAGATTAGGAGAATTACAAAAAAAACACAAGCTATACTAACCCTATGCAGGTCAAGGAAAGTAAAATACAAAAAATGAGAGTGGTTGATTTGCATGCAGAGAGAATGGGATCATCTACGTATACTCTTTCCTAGGTAGTCAACCTCTATTGCAGGAATATATATACATTCTAAAATAATTGAGAAATATGAGGAAATCTCTTAGAGACCATCTATAATTATTAGTATAAAACAAGAAAAAGAATAATTCTTGGTTGGGCTGGTAGCATACGTTAGGAATTCAAAAGAGGAAGAGGTTCATACACTTGAGTAGGAATCCTCTATACCATATTTAATAATTACTAATTCATCACCTCATACTCAAGAATATAACATGTAGTTCCCTTTGTCCTCACCTAAATTTCTTGCCAAGAAAGAATTTAAAACCCCTATAGGTCTTAGAAGAGACATTAGGCCTATATAATATTTTGAATTAGATAAGATATTTACTACACAATAGGTTGAATCCTCTATTTTGTGAATCCTCAATAACTTCCACTCATTTACCTTTATATAGGATACCTTCTATCCCTCCATAAAAATCCAAATTTATTTATTACATACCAGGGAGTATAAATATTGACAATGAATTTGAATAGTGGGTGATAGAAGCTTCTAGTCTACACATAGAAAGAGAATTCATGGAGGACCATGAAGAAGAGAATTCTTTCAATGATTCAACAACTTTTGAATTTACCATCCACACCCTATGGTAAATGTCCCTATGAATAATATACCTCATTATGTCCTCCCTAATTTTAGGGGTAAAATAAGTGAAGACCTAGATACACTCCTCTTTGAGTTTGATTTCCTATGCTATAGCTATGATTATGTCCAAAATTCTCAAAAGTTGAAGTTGTTTTCAACAACACTCAAAGAGTAATCTCTTAGAGGGTTTATGGGACTAGGGATGGATACAATTTCTACTAGGGAAGAAATGAAATAAAAATTTATGTCTAAATATAAATACTATTGTCAAGGAAGAAACTATAAAAGGGATGACATCTTTGGGGTAACACAAAAAGATGAATCACTATAGGACTACATGGAAAGGTTCATGTTCAACCTACAAAAATCTAAGCAAACTGTAATTGAAAAATAATCCATCAAATTGACATTTTTTAATGGAGTTAGATAATATTCTTTGAAAGCATTAAACCTAATGATTGGAGGAGATGTTTCAACATTGTCCTTTGAGGATTTAGCACTTTTATGTAGGAACTAATCAAGATTAGAAATGAATAAAAATCATAGAAATAAGATCCTTCATCAATTGTAAATGGAATCTCAAGAATTGAGGTAAGTAATTTTACATAGGAAATGAAACAAGACATCATTAGACATATGACTACTCAACTAGATACATTGCACATAAGGAAGAAGTAAGAAGAAATAGAGAAAGCCTTGATGGTTTATTTCCTAGATTTTCAAAAAAAGAAAGTAGACTACAAATGTCAGGATATTCTAGTAAAGGTGACCAGCATAATAGAGGAAGATCCTAAAATAGTATAATTACATGTAATTAGTGGAGATGGAGATCATATTTTTATGTGGATCAACACAAACAATGGCCACTAGACCATTCAATTAGGGCATGCCATTTAATTTTGTATTTCCAAATTCTTAATTTTCAACTAATTGGAATGGATATAATTCATGGGTACCCATGCAAAATCAAAATTGGTCTTATAAAAATAACCTAGACTCAAATAGTAGGTATCCACCCCAAAATTGATAATCATAGCCCACCCAAAATAATTAGTAGCATTTTCAAAACTAGTCTTGGTAGCCCCAACACCAAAAATATCAGTGGTCTTATCCTTCCAACCCATGGTAATAATCATGGAGAAATGTCCTACCTTGGTTCAATACAATTGTTGGTTTCCCATAGCAACAATAGTTACAACAACATCCACAACTAGCTTTAATGCCAAACACCCAACCACCCCTAGATAACCACAACTACCTGCACAACCTACACCCAACCCCATAAATAAGTTGGTTTAGTCAACATAGACCATTAAAATAATGAAATATATAACTTAAACCTTGGATATCAATGAAGTACACCTTTATTTAGTATGTATTTTACCACAAACCACCTCACCCATGATCATAGAACCTACTGAGGAGATTCCAACCAATCATACTAATCCATAATCCCATGAACCCATTGCTACTCTTGAACTAAGTTTCACGACAACACAAAAATGTCATACCAACCCTCCATTCATGAGAGGTTAAATATCCAATGTCCTAACCAAGAAATTTAATTTCATATCCTAGGGCAATTGAAAAATATGTGTTTCAAGATTTTGTTATGGCTAACATGCCCCATTTTCATAAGAAATGGGGGACCCCTATTTTGGAAAACTTATAGCCAGAGTTCCCATACATGTCCTCATATTTTGGTTGGATCTGCCTATGCCAAGTCTCTAATATCTTAGGTTACCCTACTATTTTTTCTTGAGCAAATGATGTGGATAATGACTAATTGATCCAACTAGTAGGCCTCATTGGTTTATGAAAGAGACCAATGCAAATCCTACCTATACTCCATGGTTAGGGTAGGTCCTCTTGCATTAAATGTTTACATGATGATTTTTTAGGATTTACCTTACTTGGCAATTCCTGAAGCCTCAATCCTATTTCTAGTGTATCAAATCCTTGAGTCTTACATGGCATTACAAAACCTAGATGGTAGCCAGGTGAGTAGTTAATTGATAATTATTCCTTTGACTTTCACGTAGTCAGTTTATATGTTTACCATAGGATCTTCCATGTGTCAAAGTCTCATTACTACATGGATTCAAGATATTATATTAAGGGGTAGTCGGAGGTTTCACAATAAAATCACCACATGACTGATGTTAGAAGTGTTAGTCTCCTAAACTAACATAGATGTCAAAATTTGGTAGATCCTAATACAATTAGGGAGTTTCATAAATATTATTGTCAAATGTGTAAACTCTTAGAACTAACAGAGATGTTAGACCCTAAGAAAGCATGATGCAATCAACAAGCACCATGTGTCCCTAAGTCAAACACTATGAGTACTCCATCCAATCACCCCACACCAAAAGTAGAATGGCCAGTCTCTTGGACCTGATAAAGATGTCAAATCTTGGAAGAACCAAGCACAAATAGTGAATGCCACATAAACTAGTGATAAAGTGGTCAATTTATTAGTCCTGATAGAGATGTTATAACCTAAGAGAGCCTAACCAAATTAAGAGATGTTATATTCCATAAAGGTGAGTAATGCTTGAATCTAAATAATGAAGCTATCACCATGTCAAACTTGTCAGTCTCCAAATTTGACAAGGATGTTAGAATCTAGGAGAACCTAATGAAATAAGGGAGTGCCACACAAATTGCATTCAAAAAATTAGTCTCCTAGTTTGACAAGGATGTTAGAATATGAGAAATCCCAATGTATCACAATGCAAAATGTGGCATAACTATATAGTTTATTAGGTGGGCCCCCTAAAGGATCCAGGATGGATAGAATGAAGTATAAGTGGAACCTTAGGGGGATAATTAGATGATTCTATGTGTCCATAGCTAAATATCATCTTCCCCCTGAGGATATAGCTACTAAGTACTTAGTTGTGCTTGGGTCTCAACCATTAACATGAAGACTGGTTAGGATGTGATAAATGGTGCAAACTTGGATCCCTTTGGAGGCTTTAAGAATGAGATGTTCGTATACCTACCCTACTCCAAAAAGTGATGAAGTGGGTAACTAGATCTCGATTAGATAAGTTTAAAATGTCACATCACCTTTACTAGATCTAGTAAGTGGTGTGTAATCATATACTCCAAATTTAACTCTAGAATGGGAAATCAAGATAAATATTGAGCCACCCACTCAAATTTGAATCCATGATAGATGAGCTACAAAATGCCATTAATGTAAGGGGATGAATGTGAGTTTATAAAAGTGTTCTAAGGAAATATCATTAGCCTTTATATCTGCAAGCTCCCAAATTCAGCTTCCTTGCTTTTCACTCCAACTTATTGCTTTCATCTTATTCTCTTTCAGCTAGAACATTTTTGCCAAATTTCATCACATAGAAATGGCTGATTCCTCCTTGAACCCCAAGGTTGAGCCTTAATATAAGGACATTCTGGTTCTAGATGGTTTGACTCAATTTAAGCAATATAATTATTGACCAAATTTGACTTTTTAGTCAATTTAGGGCACCTATAGGAAAATTCTTAGTTTTCTAGGTCTATATGGGGTCTAATATCTTGTTATAAGGTGTTTCATAGGTTAATTAATGTCAATGGATGTTATAACAACTTTGGTCATTAGTTCTCTAGGTCTATTTATCATTTCTGGGTCATTTAAGGGGTCAAAATAGTGCATTTAATGATTTTTACGGGTTTATTGAAAAATGTGCAAGTGTAAATGAGTTTTATCATGTGCCATGTGTCCTAGTAGGTCTCTAGTAACTATCACTAACTGAAAGTTATTAGGTTACTCAACAAAAGGTAGTTTTCTTGAAGAAAAGAGTGAGTTTAGCACTTGTATGACCTCTTTGGGAAGTGTGCCACTTAGAAAACATGTAATTGTGACTCTTCAGCTTCTCCATGCTTAAATACATGTTTGGTTTGATTTGAAATTGGCATTTATTTCTCAAAACCATTCTATCTCTTTTTCATCCTTCTTAGCATAGATAAGTGACTTTTAGGTTTTTCCTTGGTACTAGAAACACAAGGGGTTTCAAACAAAATGTTCCTGGGGTCATATTATAAACTAATATAAATTCATTTTAATATATGAATTTTTAATATTTATCAAGTGTGCTTTATGAACCATCATTAACAAGTTAAGCCTTTAAATCTGCTTGTAAATATGTGAACCTTGCAAGTTTTGCTTCATTCTGAGCAAGTCCATACAAATTAGTTGTTGATATTATTTTTAAAGGATGTTGGATATGTCCCCTTATGATTCACATTATTTTTTTCAACCTTAAAGGTGTTTGGATAATCTAATGAGCTCACTTTGTGGGAGGATGCACCATTTGGCTTTATGGGCAATTTTCACCTTTTCAAGAGTTTTCATGCTTTCATTCACCATTAGATTAGTATACATGTTTTAAAATTCTATTTTACTCATTTATTTCAAATTTAATCAAATTTTACTTGATTCTCATAGTTGCAAGCCCATTCTCCATACTAGACTAGTCATTCAACACTCTATCTATTTTATTCCACATGTTTGCAAATGGCTTTCACATTGAAGGATATTTTTAGAGTTGGATTCAACATATACCTGGTTATAATTATGAATTTTAGGTTTGGACTTGTGTTTGAGCCATTATTTGGACCTTTTATCCACATTTTCCTTGATTTCATGCTCACTATCCACATATATAGTTAGATAACAACTATAGCCTTCATGATGATGTCAACTTGAAGTAAGTGACCTGGTGATGAGTTCAAAAATTTGAATCATGATATATGACAATGTGTTTTTATTCTCATGAGGCCTTTAGGTCCATTTTATTCTCCATTTCACACTTTCTTAAGCTTACTTCCTGCTCAATCAAATGCACACATACAGGTGGCCTAATATAAGGATATGAAGTCATAATGGAGTATTAAAGTGTGAATTGAAGAATTATTAAGATCCCAATATTTTTAGAGGTCCCAAACATGCACATTTGACATGTTAATAATGAAAATGAAGGTGAAATTGTGCTAGATAGTTAGTAGACTATGTTTAGGCTTTTTATCCCTAAAAGGGAAAAACATATCATCTCCCATTTTCAGAGATTTTGGATAAGAATGATAGATAAGTTCTTTTGGAGGATATATAGCTTAATTGGATAGTATCATGATAGGACTAGCATGATTCAAAATAGGGAATTCCTAATACTATATGGACTTAGTGTTTGAGAGTCCTAAAAGTGTAAATTTGGATATTAAAAACATATAATAATATCTACAAGTCCTAAATTGCAAAAGACCTTTTTATACTCTCAAGATGATAATACAACTTGTTATCATGATAGGAATATATCCTATTACCAAAGGTATTATAGGTTTACAAAGGACACCTACTGGGTATAAATGATAAGAGTGTATTCCTACAATGACACCTACATGTATTTCCTAGTCCTTAACTAGCCACCTACAATAGACCCCATACTCACAAGCTAAGTATGAGACCCAAAGCATGGAATCCTTCATATGTTTATGCCTACATGATATAAATGATTCAAATAATTCAAGTGAATATTAATAATCTTGACATATGTGGTGGAAATCCAAAAGCATCCTACAGGTGTTATCTTTCATACATAATCTCCACCTATAGTTGTAAACACTCAAAGACCTAGACATGATGGCTTGTTTTTGTTTGAGGACATATATGTAGAATAAAAACATAAGTAGTTAAATTTTTACCTTGAGTATGTTCAATATAGGTCATAATCATATCACGACTAGGTCAAAGGATCTTACATCACCTACAGGAACCCTAGGCAGAATGTCTTAGTCCAGACAAGTAGTGAGCACAGGAAATGATGATTTTGAGTGTTTGACATTGTCTAAAGGTGATGAACAAGTATATAAACCTTGATTAATGACATTAATGATTCAAATGAGGTAAAAATATGACATTACCAACCTTTGTATATACTAAATCACCTACAGGTAGGGCCAAAGCTAGGTGTCCCAGTCAGAGAGACATTGAGCTAATAACTATGTATTTGTGATGACCTAGTTAGGATTGAAAGAGTGAAAAAGTTCAAGACATTGATGTTGGATATTATTAGGTTATAATAATAATTTTCAAACTTTTATTCATCTTAAAACATGCCTAAACACTCATAATTAGGGTTTTGAAGACCAAAACATAGTTAATTATGATTGTGGGGTAACAATGAGTTGAGAAGTCCTTTATTGATTAGTATGTCCCAAAAATGAATGAATTTCATAAAAATTATGATGAATTAATAAGGTTTAAATATAAATAATTCAATTTTTCAAAATTGACTCCAAGATATGAACACCTATAAGGATGAATCCTAAGCAAAGACAATCAATGTTTACTAAACCCTGCCATTTGTAAGGTTATAAGGAGGAAGAAGGATAATTTGGAGTAATGTTTGGTGATAGAAAATATAAATAATGCTTATGAATAGAATTAAAGATAATTATACTATGAAAACACATGTAGGAGAGCACCAAATTTTATCATACACTTTCCACTCTTGAAATGTCCTTCACATAGGCCTTCATCTAGAAGTTTGTCTTGAGCTTCTAATGTTTTGAGAGGTCAAATGACCATACTAGGTGCTTAATTTTAGTATGGAACATCATCAACACTTGGATAACCCACTAAAATACTTAGTTTTGATGATAAAATATGGGAATTACCCCTATTTTGTCTTAGATAAGGGGGTACATCCCCTTGTGCATAGACAAACAAGTTTTGGGAGGAGGGAATGGAGAGTGAACCAAATGTTGGTTGGAACTTTGAAAAATGTGTGATGAGTTTTAATACTCCTAGTACCATCATAAGAATTAATTATAGAAGGATGGAACCAATTCAAGTAGTTTGGACACCAAGGTTTATAGGTAGACCTAGTTAGCAAGGAATAAGCCTAAGGGGCAAATGAAGGGAAAATATCACTTTTCACATGAATGAAGATTTTTAGTGAATGGAAACATGTTTGAGGTACGTTAGTAGAGGTGTTTGAGCTAGTTAGCTGTAGGGGAACCTATAAAAACTCACCTTGATATACAAATTCAAATATGCCTACTAAATCAAATTTGGAGGCCAAGTTAATTTCATGTTTTGAAACTTTAAATGTTAATTTCATGTCCTAAAATAAATTCTAAGTTCTCCAACCAGGTCCTTCAACTGATCCAGTCAAAACTAGCCTAATGCACAAGTTAGTGAGAGGGGTGAAAAGCTTCACTTGAACTCATTTTAAATCTTTCTTGATTCTTCAAAGGCTATGGAGGGAATTTACACTTGTCATTCACTCCCTCCCATAGATTTTCGTGATCAACTAAAGCCAATTTGGAGGCAAAGTGTGTAGGGTTCATGAAAGGGTAGTTTTTTGGACAACAGGGTTATATCTCAAATTGGGATGATTCTAGAAGACTAAGAAATTAACTAATTTATGTATAGTATTGTTTGATATCCTCCCCTTCCATTTAAATAATTTAGACTACTCCTCATTAGTTACAAGATGTTCAAACAAGCCTAATCATGAAGGCAGTTTTTATTTGCAAATGGAGGAGTTTTGTGCCACTTTACATAACTTTCATGAATTGTATGGACACTTGAACCTTCATAACTTGAATTTTTCATCCCATGTACTTCTCAAACGCACAAGTAACTCCTTTTATCAGATTTAAAAGTGTCCTTTTGACCCTTGGACTTCTCTTCTTCTCTCTCTCTCTCAAACTCTATAAGAGTTGGCCATTTTGGCATTGTATGGATGCTCCACCTGAGTATGGAAAATCCATACTCATTTTTATACCTTTTGATCAATAAAATGACTAAGTTTTACCTCTTCATGTTTTTTCATAATTGTGTTCCACTTGAATGATGAATCTTGTTTAGTGAAGACTATGGATTCCTAGCATGTGGTATCATTATTTCACCTTGTTTTCATTTAGAAAAGTTATTATTGTGGGGCATATGAAGTGTTTTATGGGATGTGAAATGTTGAGTGAGTTAGTATTATTATTATTATTTCCATTCAAGGCATCTTGTCTAGTCCTCCTAGATTTGCACATTCATCCATGACCTCACAATATAACATTGATGTGAGAAGATGAAGATTGAAGGAGTGTATTTTTAGTTTGTTTTTTGGTCTCAAGTGTAGAATGCAATTGGTTAGAAGTCATTAAATTAATTTGGTGTATCACCCCGTTAGTTTAGATTTGCTTTAGTTATATCTCTCTCTCTTTTCACCTCCCAAATTTAGTTGTAGGTTCAATCTTAAGTGGTACATCAAGGAAGATAACCCTATATAGAGACGCACCTCATTCCTTAGGCTACCCACAAGCCTAAAGGTGATTCCATTTTATACTTAGATGAGGAGAGATTTACATCTCCTCAAAGGGTGAAAATATAAGTGGCAATTTTTTTTGGCATGCCCAGTGGGACTCTTGTTCCAAGAGTTAGAGGTTTTTTGGTGTTCTCCTTTAATGCATCAGCCTTTGGAGGCATTTTTCAAAACATCAATGGTGACTCTAAAGATACATCAGTTCGTCAAGTAGCCTAGGTATTCCATTTGAAGATTATTGATAACCTTTTCTTGTATACCTTATTCTCAATGAAGTTTCATGGCTAACCTTGGATTTGAGTTTTTCTCCCTACAAGTTGGTGAAACATATCCATCTTGTCCCATTCCCTATGAATATGAACAAGTTCTTGGTCAATCTTGTTATGATCATTATGAATCCCAATATGACCATATTTAGCCCTATTATGAGTTGTATCAATCCTATAACCATCCTTACCAATGTCTTATTCCTAGTCAACCTAATCCTTTCTCTAATCAACCCATTTCCACCTTTAAACAAACACTTTTAGGCTATGAAAGGTACATGTTGGAGCTTGATACTCGAAGGGGATGTTGTCAAAGGATTCCTAATCATTCCATCCGTCAAGTGAGAAATGCATTAGAGTTAGTCAAGAAAGAGTGGGCACCTATAGAAAAAGTCAATTGGCAAAGGCTCACAAGTGAGATGCTTGATGTGAGTGGTTTAGTCTCTTCCTTAGAGGATAGGCTAGAAGTTCATGAAAGGAAACCTCACCAAACCTATCAGCCTTCATTTCCACATTTACAAAGTTGTTATCAACCATACATAGTTTCCAATCATGAAACCAATCATCCTTATCAAGGCCATCCTTTTCCCAATAAATTGGAAGGAGAAGTGGAGAAAAATAACCTTGTGTTTGAAGCAAACCTTGATAGTAAAATTGAGTTGGATAATATGCATTTACAATAGTCCATTTGGGTAGAAAAGGAAATGGATTTAAATCCTTCATTTCCCTCTCATATTTCATCCCCACCACCTCAAAAAGAGATTCATAATCCCAATGTCCTAAGTTGGAACAAAATAGTGGAATCATGGGGAAAGGAGGAAGAGAAAATGTTTGACCAAGAGTGTGAAATTGATAAGACATATAAGCCTAACATCCTAAGTTGGAGAAAGATAGTAGAGTCAAGGGTAAGAAATAAGATAGAATCATTGTCCAAGAGTGTGAAGTGGAGAATGGATTTGATACTTTGTAAGTCCTTCTCACCCTTACTCCAGAAGATTCCTCTATTCCATGGTAGCCTTCATTTAATCCTTATCCCCATGATGATTCCTATCAACTTCAGGAGAAGATTTTCCAAGAGAACCTAGCCAAGAAAATAGAGGAATTAGAAGTAAAGATGATATTGAAAATTCAAGGAGAGATGGAAGGTTTAGACCCAAAATAAGATCTTATGCCTAAACACACCCCATCTTCCCTTCCTCAAGAGCTTCCCAAAGAGTCTCTTACCATGCATTCTCAATTTGACTGTGAGCTCTATATTCCACCTCCACCAACTATTTCATCTTGTCCTTACCCCATCAACCTTTTCCTTGATGGAATTGTGGCGTGGGAACCAAAAGAGGATCAACTAGTTGATAAAGAATGAGAACTCTTGCTTGAAGAAAACCTACCTCCTTGGCAACCTCATTAGGCTATATCACATGATTTCAAGATGCATAGTCTTGACATCACCATAAAGGAGGTTAAAGATATTGTAGGCCTTGACCAAAGAGATCAGATTATGACAACTGAAGTTCATTTTGAAATCCCTCAATAGGTCTTAAATGATGAAGAGAAGGTAATTCAATGTATTTAATCTCTTTACATAGTTGATGATGAGGAATGTTTTCTTTGTGTTGAAGAACCTTTCTTGAGAGACGAAAATGAAGAGGAAAATTATTAATTCATGGATGATAAAGAAGACCTCATGAGTGTTTATGAGGAATTTTGGTGAACAAAAGGATAATTCACAAGTTTTTGCCTCCATATTTGATGAGGAAGGATGTCTTCCTTTTTCCAATGAGGAAGAAATGATCATTGATTCTTTTCTCACTTTGAAATATACCATGGAAGAACATGGACAAGTTATTAATTAGTCTTTAGATGACTTGTTTGAAGTTATTGGTGTAGGTTATACTCCTCTTCAAGGAGGCTATGAGCTGGTTAAAGATGGAGAGGGATACAGTGGTACACAAGTATGAAAAATAAAAGCATTCTTTCAAATTTATCCTTTCAAGAAACATATGTATTTGATGATGACATGTTTAAATTCATCAAGATGGGATATCATCTTCTCAACCATTTGGGAGAAATAAATCATCTCTTGAAGGATGGAACAATCTCCTATTGGCCTAAATCTTTTAAGGAATAAGAAATTAATCTTCTTAGAGACATGCCTACTAAGGAGATACAAGTTGACCATGAGATGAAGAGTGGGAAGAATTATGAAATATGTGAACATGTTCAAGAGGAATACATATACATTGGAGAATTTTTTGAGTATGAGCTACTTGAGATAAAATCAAATGAAGTGACAAGGAAGAGGTCTGGTCCACAAAGCATTCAATCTAAAGAGAAACATGCTTGGCACTATGTTTCATCCCACCATGAGGATGATTCAAGAAGTTTTAATTTTGATCCTAGAAAGGAGGTATGTTTAATTTATAGTTGTGAATAATAGGTTGTTTCCCATTTCCCCTATGTTCTTGGAGCACATGTGTGTCTTGTGTGTTTATTTTCATTGTCTATGTGTCTTTTGCTTTGTGTGGTTGAGGTAATCACTAGTGTCTTGTCTTGATAAAAAATTGTGGTCAATTATCAAAATTTTATTGTTTGTCTCAGTCCTTAGATGAATCATAAACCCAATGGACCAATAAGGCTACTTGTCTAGTTAGTATAGTAGGCATACTACCCTTATGAGTCACCAATTTGTTGACCAAATTTGACTTTTTAGTCAAATTAAGGCACCTATAGGAAAATTATTAGTTTTATAAGTATATATGGGGTATAATATATTTTTATAATGTGTTTAAAAGGTTAATTAATGTTATAACAACTTTAGTCATTAGTTCTCTAGGTCTATTTATCATTTTTGGGTCATTGGAGGGGTCAAAATAGTGCATTTAATACATTGTACAAATTTAATGGAAAATGTGAAAGTTTCAAAGAGTTATATCATGTTACATGTGTCCTAAGAGGTCTGTAGTAACTGTCACTAACTGAAAATTGTTAGGTTACTCAAGAAAAGGTAGTTTTCTTAAAGAAAAGAGTGAGTTTGGCACTTGTACAACCTCCTTTGGAAGTGTACCACTTGGAAAATATGTAAATGTGAATTTTAACCTTTCCAATTCTCAAATAAAAAATTTTTTGATTTGAAGATGACATTTATTTCTCAAAACCATTCCATCTCTTTTTCATCCTTCTTGGCATAGAGAAGTGACTTGGATGTTTTTACTAGGTATGAGCAACAAAAAGGGTTTCAAGAAAAATACTCATTGGTTCATATTATAAAATCATATACCTTAATTTTTATATATTAATTTTTTATATTGGTCTAGTATCCTCTAAGAACCATCTTTAACAAGTTGAACCTCCAAATCTGCTTGCAACTATGTGAACCCAATAGGTTTTGCTTTATTCTAAGTAAGTCTATATAAATTAGTTACTAATATTATTTAAAAAGGATGTTGGATATTTAACCTTATGATTCACATGATTGGTTTCAAACTTAAATGTGTTTTGATAGTCTAATGAGCTTACTTTTCAGGAGGATGCACCATTTGGTGTTATGGGTAGTTTTCACCTTTTCAAGAGTTTTCATGATTTATCATCAATCACAGAGGGCTGTGTTAGATTAATATACATGTTTTAAAATTGTATTTGACTCATTTATTTAAAATTTCATCAAATTATACTTGATTCTCATATTTTCAAGCTCATTCTCCATGCTACACTAGTCATTCAACACTCTACCTATTTTATTCCATATGTTTGGAAGTGGATTTCATGTTGAATTATATGTTTAGAGCTGGATTCAATATATACTTGGTAAAAATCATGAATTTGGGGTTTGGACTTGTGTTTGATATATTCTTTTGACCTTTTATCCACGTTTTCCTTGATTTCATGCTCACTATCCACATATACAGTTAGATAACACCTACAACCTTCATGATGATGTCATCCTAAAGTAAGTGAATTGGTGATGAGTTCAAAATTTTGAATAATGATATATGATAATGTGTTTTGATGCTCATGAGGCCTTTGGGTCTATTTTGTTCTCCATTTCACACTTTCCAAATCTTATTGCTTGCTCAATCAAATGCACACATACAGGTGGCCTGACAGAAGGATATGAGGTCATAATGGAGTATTGAAGTGTGAATTGAAGACTTATTAAGATAAAAATATGTTAATAGGGACCAAATATGCAAATTTTACATGTTAAGAAGGCAAGTGAAGGTGAAATTGTTCTATATAGTCAGTAGATTGTGTTTAGGCCTTTTATCCCTAAAAGGGAAAAATAGAGCATCTCCCATTTTAAGAGATTTTAGATAAGAATGATAGATAAGTTCTTATGGAGGCTAGATAAATTCATTGGATATTATCATGATATTAATAACACTAAGAAAAAGAGGGAGGTCCTAAGACTAGATTGATTTAGTGTTTGAGAGTCCTAAAAGTGTGCATTTGGACACTAAAAACATACAGTAATATCTAAAGGTCATGAATTGCAAAATACCTTTTTCTACTCTCAAGATGAGAATGCAAATTATTGTCATGATAGGAAGACTTAATATGAATAAATTAATTCTAGGTTTACCAAGGACACCTAATGGGTATAAATGGTAAGAGTGTTTGTCTATAATGACACCTATAGGTATTTCCTAGTCCTTAACTAGCCACCTACAACAAACCCCATACTCACAAGCTATGTATGGACCCAAAGAATGGAATCATTCATATGGTTATGCCTACATGATAGAAATAATTCAATTATTTAAATTTAATCTTAATAAACCTTACATAGGTGGTGGAAAGATAAAAACATCCTATAGGTGCTAATCTTTCATACAGCATCTCCAGCTATAGTTGCAAACACTCAAAGACTTAGACATGATGGCTTGTTTTTATTTGAGGAAATATATATAGAATAAAAACATAATTAGGTAAATTATTACCTTTATGAGGTTAAATATAGGTCATAATCATATCATTATTAGGTCAAAGGAGCTTAAATCACCTACACGAACCCTAGGCAAAATGTCTCAGTCCAGACAGGCAGTGAGCATAGGAAATGATGATTTTGAGTGCTTGAGATTGTTTAAAGGTGATGAAAAAGTCCATAAAACTTGATGAATTACATTATTAATTAAAATTAGGTCCAAATTTGATTTACCAACCTCATTATATGACAAATCACCTATAGGTAGGGCCAAAGCTAGGCATCCCAGTCAAAGAGACAGTGAGGTAATAACTTTGTATGTGTGATGATCTAGCTCGGATTTAATGAATGGACAAGTTAAATACATTGGTGTTGGATATTATTAGGTTATAATAATAATAATAATAATAATAATAATAATAATAATAATAAAATTATTCATCCTAAAACATGCATAAACACTCATAATCATGGTTTCCAAGACTAGAACACAATCAACTATGACTGTGGGGTAACAATGAGTTGAGAAGTCCTTTGTTGATTAGTATGTACCAAACATGAATTAAATTAATCATAATTAAAATGAATTAATAAGGTTTAAATATAAATAATTCAATGTTTTTAAGCTGACTCCAAGCTATGACAACCTACAGGTATGAAGCCTAAGCAAACATAGTCAATGTTTACTAAACCCTACCATTTGTAAGGTTATAAGGAGGAAGGAGGATAATTTGGAGTAATTTTTGGTGATGGAACATATTAATAATGATTATGAATGGAATTAAAGATAATTATATTATAAAAATAAGTGTAGGTGAGCTCCAAATTGGATCATACATAGTCCACTCTTGAATGTCCTGCACACAAGCCTTCATCTAGAAGTCTGTCTTGAGCTTATAATGTTTTGAGAGGTCAAATGACCAGACTAGGGGATGAAATTTTGTATGGGGAATCCTAAAAAATTGGATAAAACAATCCAATACTTGGTTTTTATGGGAAAATAGGTTAAGTACCCCTTGTTTTGTCTTAGATAAGGGGGTACTTCCCCTTGTGCATAGGCAGGCAAGTTTTGGGAGAAGGGGATGGAGAGTGAACCAAATGTTGGTTTTAAATTTGAAAAATTTGTGATGAGTTTTAATACTCATATTACCATAATATTAATCAATTATATAAGGATGAAACCATGCGAAGTGGTCTAGACACTAAGGTTTTCAGGTAGACCTAGTAAGGAATAAGCCTAAGGGCCAAATGAAGGGAAACAATCACTTATCACATGAATTAAGATTTATAGTGAATTTAAACATGTATTTGGTACCCTATTAGATGTGTTTAATCTATTTTTATTTAGGGGAAACTATAAAAAAATCACCTTGATCTTCAAAATCAAAATAGGCCTACTAGGCATGGTGAAGCCTAGTACCCAAATGAAGAGTCAGTTACATCTATGGCATGAGGTAATAATTATAACTTGTTGAAAAATGTGTATGAGATGGATACATGTGTGTTCAAGATATAAAAGTGAAGGGAAAGCCAAAGAAGATCATTTTCTAGCTCAAAGCCCATTCAGACTTGCATGGAGGAAAACAAGCTCGATAGGCTAACTTAGAATGCTCACACCTTTCATGAGACATTTCATGGATTCAAAATAAGTATAATAAGACCAATTTTTTGGTATTTTTTATTAGGTTTTTATGAACCATTCTTAAGACCTAAAACCGCCCTAAAACCCTACTAAACCCTTGCTAAGGACCAGTCTTATAAAATGGAGTTAGATAGATACCAAAATGAAATAGTTTACACAAAATGATGATTTTAAGTTATATATTACTCCCCTAAGATAATTTACACCATGATTATTTGTACGGAATTTTATGGATGGGAATAAAAATATGATTTTTCTCACTATTTTATGTGTTATGCAGGGTACAAGAGGATTCAAGAGATGAAACCAAGTTTGTAAGAAATATTTAAACTTAAGATAAATATAAATATTAATTTAATGTATTGAAACAACTTCTAAGTTATCCAAATAGGTCCTTCACCTCATCCATTCAAAATGGTCTAATGCACAAGCTAGTGAGAGGGGTGAAAAGCTTCACTTGAACTTTTTTTAAAGATTTCTTGATGATTCAAAGGTCATGGAGGGATTTTATAATTGTCATTAAATAAATCCCATGGGTTTTCATGATCAAATAAGGCCAATTTGGAGGCCAAATGTGAAAGGTTCATGAAAGGGAAATTTTCTAGATAATAGGTGATGATAGCTCAATTTGGGATGATTCTAGAAGACCAATCATGCAATAAATACATGGTTAAGTATGTATGAGATCCTCTCCTTCCATTCAAATCATTTATAATTCTCTTCATTGGTTAAAATATGTTCAAATAGGCCCAATCATGAAGGTATTTTTTCTATGCAAAAGGAGTAATTTTGTGCCACTTTGTATAACTTTGATGACTTGTATGGAAACTTGGACCTTAAAACCTTAAATTTTTCATCCCATGTACTTATAAAATTAAAAATTAAATCCTTTTATCAGCTTTACAAGTGTCCTTGTGACCATTGGACTTCTCTCTCTCTCTCTCTCTCTCTCTCTCTCTCTCTCTCTCTCTCTCTCTCTCTCTCTCTCTCTCTCTCTCTCTCTCTCTCTCTCTCTCTCTCTCTCAAACTCTAAAAGAGTGGGCCATTTTGGCATTGTATGGATGCTCTAACTGAGTATGGAAAATCCTTGATAATTTTTATACCTTTTGATAAATAAAATAAATATTTTTCCCTCCTCATGAATTTTCATAAGTGTGTTCCACTTGAATGATGAATCTTGTTTAGTGAAGACTATGGACTTCGAGCATGTGGTCTCGTTCTTTCACCTTGTTTGCAGTTGGAAAAATTCTTCTTATAGGGTATGTGAAGTGTTTTATGGGATGTGAAATTTTTATTGAGTTATTATTTTCATTATTTTAATTCAAGGCCTCTTTTATATTCCTCCTACCTTTTCACATTTTGTTTCTCTCTATTTTTTTGCTTTTTCTTAGTTTTGGAAGAAAGAAACTAGTGATAAAGGGTGTGTAGAAAAACCTATTTAAAGTGTGTAAATTGAATCCAAATTATTATGTATAAATATTATTTGGCTAGGTAATAATACATTCAAATAATAAAATACTACAATTAACTTGTTTTTTAGACAAGGAGATGGGTGGATTGCCTAGTGTAAGCTAGATCTTAGAAGTGAAAGCTTTCTAGGAGGCTGTCAATCCACCTTATTTAAAACAAGTTAAGTCTAATAAAATTAATGAAGGATATCATAAAAAAATATAAAAATTATATTTAAAACATAAAATTAATTAATAAACCAAAATACTTTGCTAAGATGATTAAACTTAAGTAAGTAGCTTGAATAATGCTAATGCTGAAAATTGGCCAAGTTAAGGGTTATGATTTTGGTTTGGTAATTTGGTAAGGGTAAAAAGGATGGTTTATTTTAGGTTGGTAAGTGGTTTAAATGGTAAAATTTTAATTTTTAAAAATATTTAAATGGTCAAGATAACAAATATGGCAAAATGGGCAAATGGGTAAAGGGGAAAATGGATAAATGGGATGAACGTGAAAATGAAGTAAATGGGATAAAAGTATAAAAAGAAGTGGTGAAGGGGTTATATTTTATAATTAAAGAAATAATATGATAAGGATGGGGTTTATAAGTCAATATATAATATTCCAAAGGATATAATAAGTTTAAATGAAATAAAAAAACAAGGTTACCTTTGAGATGGTTATCGATGATAGTGTTGTTGATGATATTGTTGATGAAATCCTAGAGTGATTATAGTAGAGCTTATATGCTTTGAATATTTTATCCTCCAAGATGAGGATGAAATAATTCTCAATTGGATAACCTCCTCTAAAAACCTACAACAAAATTTTAATAACAAAAAATATTAATTTACCACTTTCCAACTTAACCCTAGGTGAAGGAGAGGGGGGGGGGGGGTATTTATAACATATGTTGTGAAGAGTCATGACAAAAGAGGAATAATAGAGGTATGGAAACATTTTATATGTGGTGGATGAATTATTCAAAATTAGGTGGGTGGGGATTCCCATTTGGGTTGGTGGGTGTCCCATTTAGGTTGGTGAGTGTCCCATTTGCATTAAGAAATCAAAAATGGGTGCCCTTTGTCTTAAAGAGGTAGGTATCTTATTTTTGAGGTTAATTTAATGTGTGAAGGTAAAGTAAATGTTTAATAATGGTACCTTTAGGGTAAATTCACTATACTTCAAGGGGGCATTGTGATGCTTAAATGAGGTCATCAAACACTTTAGGAAGTGTCCCAGGTGGGGTATGATGTCCCACATTAAGCCACCTCACTTATAAGCCATGTCACTTGCCATATCACCTCCAAAATCCTATTCTATTTGACTTTACATGTCACATTCCATGCCACTTGCCATGTCATCATGAATAGTGATAGTGAATAGTACTTTTGAATAGTAATTTCAAATAGTATTCTTGAATAATATTATGTGAATATAATAATAGTGATTTAGTTAGGTTAAGAAGGGTTTATTAATGTTTAATAAGGTTTATTGGGTCTTTAGGGGGGTCCCAAGGTATTTAGTAATTGAAAATTGCAAGTGCATAGTTTTTTAGTGTCTACATTTTGCCCCTTTTTGTTATGAAACTTTGAATTAACAAGCTACACAACAAAAATGAATCACTTAGTCAAAGGTAAAGGTTCTATAAGTATGGGATGAGGTGTTTCTCCTCAAATTTAGAGTTGATAAGGGAAGGTTGAATCACATTTAGGTTTGATAAGTAGCTGGTGGGGAGGCACTAGGTGGTGACACAAGGTAGTTGGGCATGTGAAATGCCAATGTATTTAAAAAATAAATCTAAGCACAATAGTCAAGATTATATAGAGACTAAATATACCATTAAGGTTAATCCTAAAATGACATGTGATAGGGATAACTGGTCTATGGCTTTGGTCATAACTGATCAAGTTAGGCCTATCAAGTCATCTAGACAAGCTGAGTGTTGGTCGCAAGTATCTAGGGTAGGAAGCGATCTTGAAAAACAACACAATTGGTCAGGTCATGTACGAGGTGGTGTAAACATTAAAACTTTCAACATGGTAAGGTTGGTCATTTTAGTCAAAATGTTTTGCAAAACATGCCAATTTTTTAGGTCAAAAGCAACTAATGTCAAGGTGGATGTGGTAAAAGCATGGGTGGATTGGGTATGGGTTGGAAAGGGATGGTTGAGATAACTCTAGATGCATTTAGAAAGTGAATGCTACCTATATAGTTATATGGATAGGAATCTAAAAAGAACGTGAGGCCAAATGTAGTTCTTTTGAGGTGAAGAGTGTTGGTTAACTTGGTTGCCCAAATTTGATATCATGTAGTTAGGTCTAGTTGAAGGATGTTGGACAAAAGGAAGTGCTAAAGGGTGGGAAATATGGGTCTCAAATAGTTTTCTAATTGGTTTGGTACAAATAGTGGATGAGATTACCTAGGACATAATTAGATGATTGCATCAACTATGTAAAAGGAATCTACAACCATGGATAAGTAGGTTCAAGCATGCAATTTTAGGAGAAATATGTCTTACCAAGATTTATAAAATTTGACACTACTCAAATTGTCATGGTGTCTTGATAGGTTGTTTCATCACCATCCAAATAAGCTAACATTGTGCACACTTCACAACAATGTCATTAATAGGCTATGGAAGGGTATGATTCAATAACTTAGGAAAGCAAAGTAGCAAAGTGGGTAAATGAGAAGTGGCAAAGATTTAAACCCTTAATCCTTGAGTC
Organism: Torreya grandis; assembly: GCA_037957365.1. NCBI lineage: Eukaryota > Viridiplantae > Streptophyta > Pinopsida > Cupressales > Taxaceae > Torreya > Torreya grandis. The sequence continues at coordinate 1,454,385 of JARHVA010002734.1, forward strand.
AGTGGGGCCCAAAAAAAGTAAGCATTCAGTTTTAAGGGAATTCAAGGAACGACACTGAGGGGTTTTGGAATATGAAGTGAGGTAAATAATAATAATATTAATTAAATGAGGGAGCAAGTTATGGATTTTGTGAAATAAAGAAAGGGCATGGAGGACATGAGGAAGTAGACAAGGAGATGTAGAAGTGACACAACTAGTGATCACACTCTAAATAGGTGGAGGTTGAATTGGAGAACATAAGGGAGATCTAATAAAGGATGAGGTGAAGTTAGACTAAGAAATGGATGAAGGGATAGGTAGAAGAAATGATGAGGTCAAATTTAAATATGAAGGTGGAGAAGGATGGAAGGAGCTAGGCATGGACATATAGGATGGAAAAAAAAGGTTGGTAAGAACAAGGAATGTCCTCAAGATGAAAAAAATGAAAGGAAATGGAGAAAAGGGTGAGGATGGTGGAAAATAATGAAAGGAAATGAGATGAAGATAAAAGATGAATATCGGGGATGATAATAAGAAAAAGGAAGAATTGAAGTAGGGATACAAAGCAAGGATACTCACACAGATGCAAAAGACAAATGAGTACCAAGATGGAAAGAGGAAAAGGAGAATGTAAAAGGCAAAAGGTGAAAACTAAGAAGAAGAAAAGAGGAAATTATGGAAGAATTCTCAAATGATAAATACCTAGGGAGAAACTAGATGTAGAGGAAAAAAGAAGACAGGACAAGGATGAAAAAAAAGCAAACAAGAAGAATGGAAAATGGGTGTAATGGGAAAAATGGTGAAATAGTAGAGAGTGGTGGTACACATAAATAAAAATTATAGTAATAGATGAAACAAAAAATCTTGCAAGATGTAAAGTATGATGGGGAATTGGTGAGGAAAAGAGAGTGATAAAGAGGGTATGACAAATAGCCAAGGGAGAGGGGAGATGATGAGGACAGTTAAAGAAGTTGAAGGGGATAAAGGACAAGGTTGGTAATAAGTGGAAAGAGAAACCAAAAACATGAGAAGTGGGTGAGGAAGTGAGCTATGAAGTATGTGTAAGGAAAGGTGAAAAGGAGGCTAGTGAGGTAGAGTAGGTGGTGATTTTATGGGAGATAAGAGGGGCCCTATGAGGAAGGCTATCAAAACTTGTGTTAAAAGAGATTAAAAAGATGGAAAAGTGGTTAAAACAAATTGATAAGCTAAAGGGAGGGAGTTGGTGAGGGGATAGGTAGAGAAGTGGAGGAAGATATTTTAGGTGAGAAGGGAAAATAAAATAAAGGATGCAGCTAAACTGACCTCAATAACTGAACACTACCTACATAGTCTAAAAAGACCTCAGGCTAATGTAGTTCTCCCAATAATAGGGGAAAAACTTAAGAGGAAGTATTAGATGGTGTTAAATCATAAGGAAATTGAATAAAGAATTCAAAGTTTTATTGATGTAGGATGCCCTAAGCAAGAGAGCATTGTTAGCGATGGAAATGTTTGAGAAGAAAAAGGGGATGGGAATTAGTTATTGGTGGTTGAGCTACCCTTAGAAGTGAAGCAGTGCCTACATAGTTCATGGACATTAGGATAATGTAGTTCAATAAGGTTTGGGTGAGTGGTGTTCAAATTGGCTCCCCCAATTTGGACCACATGGGTTGGTTTGGGCTGAGGGATAAGGCCTTGTAAAATAATAGTTTTGGGTTTTGGTGAAGGTGTCGATGAAAGTGAATGGTGTAAATTTTTAAATAGTTACCATAATGATCCCAATTTTAGTAAGATGAGAAATATGGATGGGCAAGGTAGGATAAATTAGAAGGGAAGACAATGCTAAGTACCACAAATGATCTTTAATAGATCTATTCCAAAGAAGAGGTACCTTTGTTAGGAGGTTACACCTTCTAAAATTATGTGAGGGTAGGATTTTGGAGATAGTGTCTACCATTATGAGCCAAGTTTTAGGAGGTGGGGGACTATCTAGATCTATAGAGTCACTTTGGCCAAGGTTCATCACTGCTATGAGCTAAGTTTTAAGGGTAGTAGTGAAGTGATGATCTACAAAAAAATTATTTGACAGTCAAGTAGATTCTATAAGTAAGGAAGTTAGTAGCATGGTGAGTGATAGAGGATGGACCTTACCTGAGCTAAGAGATGCATGGGTAGGCTAGACAAATGGTGTCTATGTGTTTATCCTCTATCCCAGCTCGATGGAATCAATGACTTATTGGTTTCACTAGTTTGGGCCTAACCACCAAGAAGATGTGTGGTCAAGAGAATATGGTGATTATATTGTTATGTATGAATGTTCAGCTGGCACAAAAGAAAAGACTGCTATGATTGATCAGGTACTACCAATGGTTAGGGTCTAGAATTTAGAGCTTATGGAAATGGGCTAATAGTAAGAGGAGGGTAGAGGGGACAAGAAGGTGAATGTATTGGTGTGAATTCATGGTAGCCTACCTTTGCTAGAATATTTTCTCTAATGGCAAGGATTTGGGAGTTACCACCACCAACAATAGTGGCATTTTCAAAGGCATGATCATTACAGTAGCCCATGGCTGGAAGCTAATTTACATCAACTAAGACAAAGGTGATAATGATGAAAAGGACCACTAGGCCTAAAAGGGTCATGAGATGACAAAGGAAAGACATTAGATGTGAATCAGATGATAAGGGCAACAAAAATATATCATGATGGTGCATAATAGATTTATTGAGATGACCAATCATATCGAGGGTGATGTGTCCATGTGAAAAGGTAGGTAGACACGACTATTTTTAGTGGGAAGACTATTTAAAGGAATCAATGAAATCATATGACCTTCTTGATTGACAGAATGTAGAACCAAGTTAGTGAAGAAGAATGGGTAGGCATTCTATTTAAAGAATCATGATAAGGACTAGTACCAAGATCAGATCATGTCCTTCATTTGAGCACATCTACCTTCAAACAATCATCAATCAATTTTCCATTATAAATGATGGTGTATGTCCCTCCACACATTAATACTATCATCTTCAACCACATTCATCATCAATAACAATAACAACAATGAATAGGAGTTCCATCCCTTCATCCTTCACTAATGCTACCATCTAACTCATGAGATAAACTTTATTAAATAAATGATGCCTCATTCATAAGGTATGTCGATGTAATTCTTATGAGTAATCAAGTAGAAGGATGGTTGAACACAAATCTCGAGTCACCAGATAATCAGTCTAATGCTTAGGTAGGAAAATAATGTACGCATGTACTTTAGGCAATGTGTAATATGATGACTATGCATGTGTTGTGAAATTCCTCGCACCCTAAATAAAATATTGCATAATTTTTATGTAAAAAATGTGTTGGATGTCACTAGTTGAAATAGTATCATGCTTAAGGTTGTGTGGATACTTATGAATGTTATGTTTATGGTTATGATTGGTATGGTTGTGGTGGTTATAATCTTGTTGAATGTAAAATAATGATTATTGTTGTTACAACACTGGATGGTAAAATGAAAAAACCAACCAAGCACATTAATAATAGGGCATAATGCTTTATTTTTGACAAGGACTAAAAATAGACCTAAAGTGGGATCGACTTAATGAATATAAGCCCCTAAAATACTACATATGAGCGGTCGTTAGTTGATAAAAAAGGTTTTTTGATCATAAGGTGTCAAGTAGGCTCTAAATCCCTGGATTTATAGATAGTCTAAAGGTAAGATGGGTGATGGGCGGTGTGAAGGGTAATGGGTGATATGTATGATAACCACATTTGAATTAATTTTCCCCTTATATAAGTGACCTAAGAATGGTAATAGATAAGTCCATGTCATATGATAGATGTATACTGATCAATGTAGGAAGTCTACATGTGGAAGCCAATTATAGCTTCCAACTTATTATGTTTCTAGAGAGCCGATTATTACTTTAGAATTTATTATGATAGTGGGTATTTTGCTTTATTTTTGTATATGGGAAGTTGATCGATGTGGGAAGCTTCCAAGAAATTGCTCCAGTTTTGACAAAGTAAACTTATCCATCCTTCAAGGGAGTGGTCTAAGCTTATTGTCTTTGGTTAATGATCTTGATAGTTGTCCTTCAAGGGAGAAATCTACCTTACATTTGATATTTTTTATTTTATTTATATGGTAGCTTCCCTTTGAGGGAGCAATATATAATGCTTAATATATTGACCCAAGTAATTTTTTCAAGATGAAATATGTTTAGACATGGACCAATCTAATTAAATTCTAAGGTTTACCTTTATAAAGACAAAAATTTATAGAAGAAGGTCAATGATATGTGAAAGGGTGTGGTTTGAGAGACAATGACCATGGGATTCCATCTTGTTAGAGATGAAAAGTATCCATGAGAACCATGCTATGGGTAGAGCCATGGTACCCATATTTAGGATTAGGCCATGACTATGATGATTAATCACATGGTTCTATGTTGTAATTAATTTTCTTCAAAAGGGGAGGAGGAAGGTGGGTGAAGGTTAAAATCTCATAATTAATGGCTGAGCTTAAGTTAGATAAATAGGTGAGCTTGATCCTTATTTAATCAAAAAATAGATGCAAATGTGAAGCATTGAGAGGCTTAAGTTTCGATTTGTCTTTAAGAGAGGATAAATGATAAGCCCCTAATCCATAATTATGGATAATGATGTAGGGTCCAAGCCAATTGAAATTAAACTTGCCTTGTTTACTCTTCTCCATGTTGGTTACATGTTGGTTTTCTTTTAGGATGAGATCTCCAATATTGAATTTCCATTGTTTGAGGTACTTGTTATAAACATGGGTAATACGCTTTCAATAGATGAAAATATGGTTAAGGGAAACAAAAAAATGTTCATCAATTAATTTAAGGCATGCAAGGCATTCTTGACAACAATCCTCTTCAAAAATGATGTCATGTAAGGAAGAATGAAGAGAGGGAATACAAAATTCAAAAGGTAGAACAAACTCTACACCAAAGACCAAGGAAAAAGGTGTAGCACCTATTGTGGTTCAAATACTAGTATGATAGGCCCATAAAATAAATGGGATGTGTATGTGCCAACCCCAACCTAAAGCACTTATAACTTTGGTCAGCATTTTGATGAGATTTTTATTGGAGGCTTTTGCCTGTTCATTTACCTACAGATGATAAGGTGAGGAATGGCTGAGTTTGATGCCAAAAGCATCATAGAGGGCTTGAATTTTTTGTTTTTGATTGATTTGTCATTAACTATTATGATTTTGTGAGAGACCCCAAAATGATATATAATGTGATAATTGATAAAATCTATAATTTTTTTGGCTTTGATGGAGATAAGGGGGATGGCTTCCACCCATTTAGTGAAATATTTTGTAGTGGTGATGATATATTGGTGTCACTAAGGAGAGTGAGGATTGATTTTTACAATGAGATCCAACCCCCACTGTGCGAATGGCCAATAATCCATTGATACTTGAAGGTCATGAGCAAGCAAATGATGCAAGTTAACATGTTATTGGCATTTACCAGACTTATTTACATAGTCACAGTAGTCTTGATTTAGGGTAGGCCAATAGTAACCTAGGGGTAGGATTCTTTTGACAACAATGAGGCCACTAAAATATCCCCCACAAACTCCATCATGGGTTTCTTTGATGGCACGAGGAATCTTATGAATACATAAAAAATAGAGGAGAAGACCATCAAAGCCACATTTATATAGGATTCCCCCTAGTATGGTATAATGAGAGGTGCCCCTGCACAAAGGCCTTTTAAGCATTCTTTGAGAGGTCAGGTGGAATGATGCCTAGGTTAAGGTAATTAAAAGTTTGGTCATACCAGAAATTAGAAGGATATGCCTCCACACTACAGATGGTTGGAAGGTTTGAACTGATATATGAGGGCCTAATGAAATGGTGGATGGTAAAAAATAATTTGTATTTCTCAAGTTGAGAGGGTATTTGAGATACAAGAGAGGCCATTGTGTCTACAAATTTGTTAGTAGATCAAGGAACTAATTGGATTTGTTAATGGTCAAAAGATGCAAAGAGCTTATCAATGAGGAGCTTATACTTTTGTAAAATGTTGTTTTCACATTGATAGGACCCATTGACCTAGTTAATCATGAGTTGATAATCACCAAAGATAGAGATGGTTTTGATTTTTAAGGTGAGAGTAGCTTGGAGATCGATGACCAAAGCTTCATATTCTACCATGTTATTAGTACATTCAAAGTTGAGTTTAAAGGATAGTGTAAGAGGTTCAACATGAAGGGGTATGCGAATTATTCCTTCACCCCCACCATGTTGGCATTTAGATCCATCAAAAAACATGGTCATTTGGTAAGAGGGTTTTCCCTAAGAAAGAGTCGTAATAGACTCATCAAGAAATTTTAATGGAATGAGATGGTTATCTAGGAGAGGGGATTTAGTTAATTGATCAGCAATGACCTACCCCTTAATGGATTTTTGGTGAATAAACTCAAGATCAAAGTCAACCAAAATTATGATCCACTTAGCCATACATTGATTTGGTATGGCTTGGAGTGAATATACTTGAGTGGGTCAGTGTTAGTGATAAAATTTGTTTTGTGATTAAGAAGGTAGTGACAAAGCTTAGAGCCAATAAAAATTAGAGTGAGACAAAGATTTTAAGGATGGGTATATTGTGTCTTGTACTCTTTAAATGTGTGACTAATATATTAAATGGCTTGCTCCTTATTTTGTTCATCTTGATGACCTAGCATGGTACCTAAAGAGTGATTAGTGGCAAATACGTAAATGTATAAATGTTGAACATCCCTAGGTGGGATAAAAATAGGTGGAGAAATCAAGTATTCATTGAGTGAATCAAAGGCTTGTTGAAAATATTTGGTCTATATAAAGGAGGTGTCTTTCTTCAAGAGGTGGTGAAAGGGTTGGCATCTATCTAATAATTGAGAGATGAAGTGATGGATAGATTGGAGTTTTCCCTATAGACTGTGAAGTTGATTAAGGTTTGTTGGAGGAGGCATTTCTAGGATGGCCTTGAATTTAGTAGAGTCAATTTCAATTCCATGGAGGGAGATGATAAAGTCGAGAAGATTTTTGAATAAAACCCTAAAAATGCATTTTTTGGGATTGAGCTAAACACAAAATTATATTAGTCAGTCAAAAATGATAGTAAGAATAGATAAATGGTCCTTGCAGTGTTTAGATTTTTTGAGGAGATCATCCACATAATCCTCTATGATTTTGTGAATAATATCATGGAAGACATAGGTCATGGATCATTGATTTATTCTCTTACATTTTTTAATCCAAAGGGCATGACCCAATAGTAAAGGGTTCCCCAATGAGTAGTGAAGTGATTTTATGTTAGTCTGAGGGGGTGATTAGGATCTGATTGTATCCTTAAAATCCATCCATGAGGGATAACATCTCATGACCTATGATAAAGCTAATTAGTTGGTTGCTGTTGGGTAAAGGAAAGTAATCTTTGGGTCATACAAGGTTAAGGTCTTAGAAATCCACACAAAGGCAGAGTCCCCTAGTTAGATTGGTAATGGGAAAAATATTAGAGACCTATTATGGGTAGTCAATGGGTTGAATAAAGTTGATAGATAAAATATGTTGAAGTTTTTCCTTGATGAGGAGAGTTATACAAGGGTGCATTTTATGAACCTTTTTACATACTAGCTTAACCTCTAGATAGGTAATGATGTTATGAAGGGTGATGAAGGGGTCAATCCCATGCATATCCTAATAAGACCAAGTGAATGCGATGCTATAGTCCTAAAGAAAGGTGGGATAATCATGTTGCTCATTTGAGTCCAATGATTGGCCCAATTTAATGATACAAGGATTCTCCTAGGTTCTTAAGTTAACATCAATAGTTGATTCATTAATCATTGTCTAGTTTTCTAGAGGGAAGGATTTATGGATGGGAGAGTCTCATGCACCAAGGTAGGTGAGGATAGAATTATTGTCTTGGCATTGAATGGTATAGATGGTGGGTGAATCACGGTTGATGATTTTAGGGTGAATGAGAGGAAAGGTTTTAGTTTGACCACCATGATGATAGGTTAGTGGGCCTAAAATTATGGTACTAATAAAAAAAAAGTCTAGATGGGATGATGTTAGAGTCTTTAGATTGAGAAGATGTATTAGGAAAAGATGGAATATCTCCATGGGGATATCAATAGGTTTTGGTGAGGTGGGTTCTTCTAGTGGTTTAAACTCAAGCCCAAAGAACTCATAAGATTTTTGAGTCCTGATAATAGAAAATTCATGAGGTCCTTATTCATATAAGCTCATACCAAATCATTTCCAAGAATAGTGGTGAAGATATGTTCTTACAAAGGTTGGGTTGATTAGATAGGAGAAATCAGAAGTGAAAGGTTGAATATATGGAGTGGTGATAAGAGCGAGGAGTGGTAGATTAAGTCGCCCATAGATAAAGTATGTTCAATTGTTGGGAAGTCCAAAGGGGATGATGGTACCTATGTTGGGGTCATAAGAAGGGTCATTTTTAAAGTTCTTGTATTCCTAGGGAGTGGGAAAGGCATCTAAGGCTAAAAATTAGTACTCCTTGAGAGAAAGTCATTAGAAATTTTTTGTCAAGGAGTCCTCAATGGGAATTTGGGAAGAAAGGATAGATGCACTAGTTGAGGCTTCATCATTATTAAGGGTAGAATCACTATGGGTTGTGGTTGATGGTGTAGTTGTGTTAATGGGATTGGTTGACTGTGAGGGAGATGAATGTGGAAGAAGGACATCATTAAGCTTATAGGTCATGTTGAAACATGTAAAAGGATTGGGATTGGCATTGATTCTTATGACTTTCCCTTCATATTCAAATTTAACATAGTGGTGTAAAGTGGAGGGGATGCAACTCATAGCTTAGATCTAGGGGCATCTGGGTAGAATGTTTTATTGAACTTCACCCTCTACAACATAAAATAGCTTAGTGATGGTGTGAGGTCCCAAGCATATTTGAAGAGAAATGGTCCCTAAGGTAGTGGTCATGGTGTCATTAAAGGAGTGAAGAACCACTATGCTTTTAGACATGATATTATTTGGTAAATGTAGCTGATCAAAAGCATGGGAGGAAATTATGTTGATGTTGGATCTTCTATCAATCATCACCCTTTTGATGTAGATGTGATTGATATATATGATGAAAAATAGAGGTGGGTCAGATTCTTCAAAGTATGTTGGAGGTATCTTAGAATCTTGGAAGGCGACAATGACATAATGTTGGAGGGTCCCAACAAAGAAGGTAAGGGTTTAAGGGTCATCTAGATGAACCTCAATGGATTGTAGGGCATTTGTTAATGCCTAATGATGATGAGGTGAGGTGTTGATCAAGTCATAAAGGCTAATCTTCATTGGTGCTTGATGAAGTTGCCTTAACATGATTTTTTGAATGGATGTGGATGAATTGGTGGGAGGTACACCTAGGATGGATAATCTAGGTCTAGGTGATGGCCTAGGTGGTGGTGTTGGTATTTAGTCCCAGTTAGGAGGCTGAGAATATGAAGGATATGTCCATGGAATGGACACATTGGCTCTTGCTTTACCCCTCTATTGTGCTCAATATTGGGTAATCATGTGGATGGTATATATAATGGGCTCAGTTTAAATGGGTGATTGAGTTGACTCCTCACCCTTGCCTATAGATGAGAGTGAGGAAATTAGTGTAGGTTGGGATAGTGGCTAGATTGGTTGGGTTGGAAGTTGGGTTAGTAAGGTAGATGAAAGTGTTTAACTTGATGATAGATAATCATCCTCATATAAGTGATAAACAAGAGCTTGGAGAGATTTGAAACTATCTATGTTATGTCCTAGTGTCTTATGGTATGCACATATCTGAGTATCATTAAACCAAGAGGAATTGGTGTTAGAAGGGGTGAATGGTTTAATAGGTGGAATTTTAATGGAGTTTTGCAATAGCCTCTATAAAATAATAGAGTAAGATTCATTTAGAGTTGTTGAGGGTGTTGAGATTCTTGTTGGGGAAATAAGAACCTTCCTATGCATGGTATTAACCTTAGAGAGGGTTTAGTGGTTTTGAAATTTTGGTAGATGGTTTAGATTAGGTTGGCTTAGCTATAATCAGGTTAATGGTAGATGGTTTCAAAGTAGAGAATAGGGGTTGATAATATGTGGAAAAGTAGAGGGAGATAAATTAGCTAAGAATGATGAAGAATTTGATGGTGTAGGTGGCAGAGGGGTAGGCATAGAAGAGGGCATTGGTTTAATTGAAGAAGAATAAGTGGATGTCACGGTAGATGGGTGGGGTCTTAAAATATGTGGAAAATGAGAAGGAGGTGGCATAGGTCTAACTTGAGGGTCAGGTTTAAGTAATTGTACCATTTGGTCCATCCTGTTTGGTGGGTTTTTAGGTGGCCTAGAGGGGGTTAGGCCTGATTTGATGGAGGGATGGGTGATGCTAGGTGTGGGAAGGATACCAAATTATTGGTTGGTTTAAATAGAAGATTATGAGATGATATAGGTGGAGGTGGGTGATATGGTTCCCTCATGTCTTGGAGGAAAGAAATGTTTGATGATGGGGTGGTAATAGGTTGGAAAGTGGATGCTAATGAGGTTGAGGGTTTAGTTTTATTTTGGTATGGTAGCCCCAAATAATGATAGGAAGTGGTTCTATCCAAGTTAGGTTGTGAGGCAAATTCCAAACTTTGTACTAACTAAGAAAAGGGGTTATAAATGGGCTTTTTTCCTTGATTTGTTGTTTCAAATTTCAAGCCTTTGGGTGAAGAAGAGGGGATGGTTCCTTCATCTCTACTTGAGATAGAATGTTCCAAAACAATGGTTGTTTATGGGTTGATTAATAGAGGGGATGATTATTTGATCAAGGATGTAGTTATGGTCTTGGTTCCTTCTTTTGTTAGGGTACCCAAAGGAGAAGATTAGATTTCTACCATTTCACTTGGTGGGGTAGAGGACAGGGTGGTTAGATCAGTGGCTAGTTATATGAAAGGAGAGGTAGGCATCAATATGGTTTGATCAAGTGGAGAAGTAGGGGTTATAGATCCTTCTACTTGGGTCTTCAAAGGGACAAGAGGTGAATTTTCTTCTTCCATAGGTGAGGTTGGTGAAGAATAAATGGGAATATGAGGCTCATCCTCCATGGGCTCATTTATGATGACATTTATTGTGTGTGCCTCATGAGATGAAGATGGTTCAAATTGATTGTCATGGGTTTGGGTAGGTGGAGGATGGTTAGGGAATGGTTTGTGAAAAATATTGAGATAATGGTTGGGGGTGTATTAGGGTTGTTAAACATCATTTTTCCATTGTCAATCAGGTTTTGGACAAGACTTTTAAAAGTGTTACATTAGTTTATGTCATGTTCGATGACCCAATGGAAAGCACAATGGTCATTTTCATTGTACCACCCAGGCATAGGGAAAGAGGGGTCAAATTATTGAGGTGGATTGATCTGTGGAAGTTGAATAACATTAGATTTTATGATTTTATCCAACATAGAGGCATAATATTCCCCTATAGGGTGAATTTTTAGGGGGAACTCGACTTTGATTTTGGTTTGGTGGGTAAGAAAAATTAGAAGGTGTGTTTTGACGTGGTTGGTTAATGGATGGAGCTAGGGAAATTTTCAAGATAACCAAATTTTTAGATGTTTTGGCTTTAGAATTGAGTTGGTTAGTTGTTTTAGAAGAAGAGGGGTCTTTGGGTTTAAAAGTGTAATTCTTATTTCACAATTTCAATTTACCCTTATTTATGGCTCAGTTCTTGAGTTTGTGTGCCATTGTGAACACTTCATCAAAAGTTCTAAATGTTTGCACCTAACTTTTGGGAGTGACATGTTTTTTGCATCACTAAGAGAAAATTTTAATGAGTTCTATTTGGGCTAGTGAAAATGATAATTGATTAATGAGGCATCACCATCATGAAATGAAATCAGTAATTGATTCATCATCAAAATGCCTGGTAGAATATAGGTCAGTTATGGAGACCTTCTTAGATATATTTATAGAAAAATGTTATAAGAAATTTTGGGTGAGCTAGGAAAATGACAAGATAGAATGTCTAAGAAGGGTAATGTACTAATCCAAGGTGGGCCCTGATAAAGACATAGGGAGGTTCGGAGAAGGAGGGCATCATCATAGGCAATTAAGTAAAAAGAATGGTGAAACACCCTCAAATGTTGCTAAGGATCCTCCTTCCCCTGAAACTTAGAGAATTTGGGAATCTCCCATTGAGGAGGATAAGCATGAATTGAGATAAAAGGGTTAATAGGTTCATTATAGATTTGGTCTTAGAATAAAAGATTATAGGACCCATAGATAAATGATTTGAGTTGGGTCATCTTATCTATAAGCATTTTGATCAGGTCAAGTTGGGGTTGGGCAACTGCATAATTCAGTGGCAAGTTTTTTCTAAGGTTGGGTTGTAGCTATGAATTCATATGTGTTAGGAGGTACATAAGAGGGCACATATTGATATATGGTAATTTGAGGTTGGGATAGTGTCCCCGTAAGGGTGATAACATTAATGGTTGGGTGGAAGGTGCAATATATCTTAATGGGTTGGGGATATATTGATAGGAGGCCATGGGGGCTTGTAGAGGAATTGATAATGGTTGGTTTAGGGAAATATTAGAGGTATTGGTTAGGGTAACAGGTATTTGGGTAGTGGTGGTAGATGAACCAATGTTAGAAGATGAATCTTGGCTAACAGAAGGGTGGGATGATGTAACACCAACTATGAGGTGGTGTGGCATACCATAGGGTGGATCCACGGGAGGAACTAAAGCTATCAAAGTATGATAGGTCAAGGTATTAAGATAGCATTGTAAAGTAGCTAGATTTTTGTCCAAAAATGTGTAAAAATATGAATCACCTTCAAGGATTTTTGAAGGCACTATAGGTGAGGGAGAATTGTGTGGTGAAGCATGAGGTGATTTATCAACATCTGAGGTATAATCCATAGATGAGGATGAAGAAGAAGATGGTGGTGGGTTGTTTTATTTTTTCACTTGTTATCTGGTTAAGACCATATTAGAAATTTAGAAATGGTTAATGAATCTCTCACCTCTCATAATGAGCAAAAAAAAAGAAAAAAACCAAAGCAAATAAATCACACACTAAAAGTGCAATTAATCCTAGGATTTATTTTAAATCACTTTTGGATTATGCCTTAAAGAGTGTGAAAGGGGAAATTGGCTTGTAAGTCAGGTACTAAAAAAACTAAGGATGGTTTTGGGTTAAATTTTGGTGCTCAAATAATCTACACTAGATTGGTTACATGGCTTGGTACTAGGGGTTTTCTCCCCTCACTTCATGATCCCACATCTAGTGTAAGTGCTTAACCAATATATACCATTTGTCTAGAGTTTATACTCCACCAGAGAACATAGTGGGTCCTCCCCTTGGTGATGAAATCCAAGTGGGATCATCGAGTGGGGTAAGGTGATATAAAGGGTGATTAAATCCCAATGGGCCTTATCTCAAATAAATTTTGATATTTAATTTGTGTGTGTGGTTTGGTAGTGTAACATATGTGTGCTATGATTAATTCATAATGTGTCTAACTAATCTAAGTGAGCTAACCATTAAGTAGGTAATACAATGAATGCACTCAATTTTAACCCAAAATAAGAGTTTGGTGTCTTTTCATGTAAACAAGGAATAGCTAAAATTCACTTAAATGCAAGATGTAAAATACAACCTATCCCTAGGATGACAACTTTTTTTTATTTTTTATTTTTTCTTTTTTTTTTAGAAAAGAAGGAAAGTTTTATTTTTAGAATTTATAAATAACATAAATTCAAGAGCATTTCAATTTCACTAAATTAAACTATTTGCCTAAAAAAACTATGAACCCATAAGGGGTCCCACCGGGCGTGCCAAAATGTTTCTCTATATATTTTTGCTTTTTCTTAGTTTTGGAAGAAAGAAACTACTGATAAGGGGTGTGTAGAAAAACATATTAAAAGTTCACATGTTAAATATAGATGATTGTGGATAAATCTTCTTTGGATAGCGGAGAACACCTTCAAATAATAAAACACTAACACACACTTATTTGTTAGATAAGGAGATGGATGGATTGTCTAGCGTAAGATAAATCTTAGAAGTGAAAGATTTCTAGGAGGCTGTCAATCCACCTTATTTAAAACAAGTTAATTTTTATAAAATGAGTTAAGGATAGCATAAAATAATATAAAATTGAGACTAAAAACAAAAAATTAATTAAGAAACCAAAATAATTTGTTAAGATGATTAAACTTAAGCAAGTAGTTTGAATAATGCTAATGCTGAAAATTGGCCAAGTTAAGGGTTATGGTTTTGGTTTGGTAATTTAGTAAGGGTTAAAAATATGGTTTATTTGAGTTTGGTAAGTGGTTTTAATGGTACAAATTTAAGGTTTGAAAATATGTAAATGGTCAAGAGAACAAGTATGGAAAAATAGGCAAATGTGTAAAGGGGCAAAAGGATAAATGGGATGAAGGTGAAAATGAAGTAAATGGGATAATTGGGATAAAGGGATAAAAAGAAGAGGTGAAGGGGTTATATTTTATAATTAAAGAAATAATAGGCCAAGCATGGGGTTTATAATTCAAGAGATAAGATGCCAAAGGAGATAATAAGTTGAAATGAAAGAAAAAAACAAGGTTACCTTTGAGATGGTTGTCGATGATGGTGTTGTTGATGAAATCCTAGAGTGATTATGGTAGAGTTTTCATGATTTGAATATTTTATCCTCAAAGATAAGGATGACCTCCTTATAAATTGGATAACCTCCTCTAAAAACTTGCAACAAAATTTTAATAACAAAAAATACTAATTTTTCACTTTCCAACTTAACCTTGGTTGAAGGAGAGGGGGGTATTTATAGCATATGTTGTGAAGAGTCATGACAAAAGAGGATTAATATAGGTATGGTGATATTTTATATGTGTTGGATAAATTATCTAAAATTAGGTGGGTGGGGATTCTCATTTGGGTTAAGAAGTCAAAAATGGGTACCCTTTATCTTAAAGAGGTAGGTATATTATTTTGGAGATTAATTTCATTTGTGAAAGTAAAATAAATGTTTAATAATGGTATCTTGAGGATAAATTCACCATATTTCAAGGGGTGTCCCTTGTGATGCTTAAATGAGGTCATCAAGCACTTTGGAACGGGTCGTAGGTGGGGTATGATGTCCCACATTAAGCCGCCTCACTTCTAAGTCACGTCACTTGCCATATCACCTCAAAAATCACCTTCCATGTCATTTGACATGTCACATGCCATGTAATTTTCCATGTCACATTCCATGCCACTTGCCATGTCATCATGAATAGTGATAGTGGGTTCCATAGTGACTAGTACTTTTGAATAGTAATTTCAAATAATATTTTTGAATAATATTATGTGACTAGAATAAGTGATTTGATTAGGTTAAGAGGGGGTTTTTAAGTTTTAATGAGGTTTAGGGGGTCTTTAGGGGGGTCTCTAGGAATTTAGTCATTGAAAACTACAAGTACATAGTTTTGTAGTGTCTACACATTCATCTATGACCTCATAATGTAGCATTGATCTGAGAAGATGAAGATTGAAGGAGTGTATTTTTATTTTTTTTCTTGGTATCAAGTTTATAATGTAATTGGTTGGAAGTCATCAAATTGATTTGGTGTATCATGCCCTTAGTTTATATTTGCTTTCAGTTATCTCTCTCTCTTTTCACCCCCCAAAGTTAGTTGTAGGTTTAATTTTAAGTGGTGCATCAAGGGAGCTAGCCCTATCTACAGACTCACCTCATTACTTAGGCTACCCATAAGCCTAGAGATGATTCTATTATGCCACTTGGATAAAGAGAGCTTTTTATCTCCTCAAAGGGTGCAAATCCAAGTGATAATAATAAAAAATTATTCAAGGCCATCAACATGGTGCCCGAAGAATAAATTATCAATGATGATGATGATGATGAGGCTGAGTTTAAACATACTCTATGAGCATACCAGATGTATACCCTACACCAAGCCATTGCCAAGATTGAAGTCCTTCACTCTACTGACTTATTTTGAAAGTTATTCCTCACTACCTTATGGATGTAAGATGATGTTCATAATTGGTTCTACTTAACCATCTCTTGAAACCAAATTGCCAATATTTCAGGCATGGCTTATATGGCATACTAAAATCTCCTATACCCTACTTTTTTATATGAATTGATAGTGTTAAATACTTGGAATGACACCTTCTAAATCTATGTAATTCTTAAGGACTAGGTGGATAAACTAAAGACTAAATGGGTAAATAAAGATGATGTTAATGCATACATGATCTGCACCTTAAAGGAGGGGGTCTAGATTGGTATGATGTTGTTAAACTAGTTGTTTTGGGCCTCAAATTGCCTTTATGTCAATGAATATTATGTGCCCCTAATTCACATGATCATGGATGTATATAAGGTCCTTGACTTGGAAGGAATGTTTTATTTCAATATGGTCAGATCCATAGTAGATGTGTGGGAAAGGGGATATTTTTACATGATGAGCTATCTCATAGACATAGTCTATGGAAAAATCACTTTTAAGCCCTCTACCTTTCCTGCATGTTTTCTCGATGGCCTTATAGTCCATGTAGTTTTCTAAAAACTATATGGCCACCAATACATAAACAACATCAAGGATATTTGAGAGTATTTATACCCAATGATATAAAACATCATCAATGAGGCCCCTATGCCTCATCTATCACAAGAAATCAAAGATTCATTGGCTCCCATCAGAGACTACTAGTATCTTTGAGAGGACATAATCATCTATAAGGAGCTCCTCTACTTACCCTATCATGTCTCAGATCATCTTGATGAGGTTAAAATCACTTATCAATTGGTGGAATGCATTTTAAAATGTTATATCAGTCACCAAAAAAAGGTCTACCTACCTCTTCTAGTCATCATCAAGCACCATGTGTATTGTTATTTCCATCCCCTACAAAACTAGTGGTTGGCTAGGACCCTTTAGCCTTGGGAAGATTTAAACCATGAGACTTGGACCTAAAGGGTATGATCCAAGCTCATTTGGAGACGTACTCAACTTACCTCTACCTAAATTATGGCCACCAGATGTTGGATGATTATAAGTTACATCTAAATGTCTTAGATGACCAAGAAGTGATCACAAAGATCAAAGTCCAAAATAAGGAGAAGGGAAAGAAGGTCTATTTCTCTAGGGTTTTCAATACCCCATCCATATTTACTCAGTACTCCAGAGATGTCATGATGACTTCCCTCATAATTAATAGAATAATCCTATAGGGGATCCCAATGCCTTCTTCCCCATGACAAGAATCTCCCCCTACCATGGCTCTGCCTCCTCCACTTCCAATAACTCAAACACCTCAGCCCTAACCAAGTCAAAATCTTATGACTTGATGATAAGTGGCCCAAGCACAAGAAGATCCATAGAAGGCACCTCAACCCTAGGCCACCCAGGCTTTGAGGTTTAAAATTAGTAGTAGATCAAAAACAAGTATGAAATGGGATCAATAGTAGGCACTGATATCAGTTCCACCCCTCACTCCTTCCTCTTTCCAATTTCTTCTTGTGGCACCACCCCTTTTCCCAATTCCACCACCTCCACTCTTCACCCAAACATACATGGCCTCCACCATTTCTTGCCATCCTACCTTCTTCATTTGCATCTACCCCTTCCATTCCCTAACTTGGAACTTTCTTAGTGACATTACTCATATTCAAGTGCTTATGAGTTCCTCATCTCCATTGGCCACCTTAGTTATTCCATAAGAAATTTAACCTCTATGCATGTCTCTAGTGACTAAGACCATCCTAGTAATTCCTTATATAATATATCATCTCCCATAATTAACCCTTGTGACCCTTGATATATTGGCTTCTTCCATAGTAGTGTCTAGAGTTGACCTGGGTAAAAGGTTAAGGAAGAAGTGAAAGGTAGCTAATGCCCAACCTATGATGTAGGTACTGGTTGCTCCAATTCCACTTCCCCCTCTAGTCTCTTTTGCTCCATTAAAACTTGCTCCATTTACTCCTCTCATAGCTCCTTGGTCCTTTTTTTCCATCACTTTGATCACCCAGGGATTAATCTTTAATAATCTAATCTCATCCCTTTTACTAAATACCCTCTTCTTAGGAGTCATTTCCTCTCAAGTGGGCATGAACTAGAGCTAGTGGAGGGTGCAAATGTTCCCTTGGGCCTCACCATTCATGTAACCCACTTTCACCCCCATGCCTCTTATTCTTCCATTGATTTCATCATTGAATCCCTCCACTTCTTCCATTCCTCCTCCACCTTATCCTCCACATATCACTACCATCTCTACCACCCCACCAATACCTCCCAAGACCTGATAAATGGTCTTGGTATTGTAGGTGTTAGAAATGATGATGTAAGGTACCCTAGAAGTACAATGGGATTTTGACTACACAATAGGGAGCATGAAAAGAATCCTCACCCAAAAATTCATGAAATAGGGGAACCATATAATTTAAAATACCTAATAGGACTAATTATTTCTTACCAAAGTGAGGACTTCCTAAAGAGAAGATAAAATGGTAGAAGACTCTCTAGGAGATGCACAATATGTTAGAAAAGATTCTAGAGGACATGAAAATGTAGGTCAAAATTATCAAGGCACAGGTCAAGAGTTACTTCCCTCCTAGAATAATTGGGCATGTCAAGGATCCCCTCCTACAACTTTTATAAACATTGGGGAGGGTTTTATGTACTACAGAGGATACTCAAGTGCTCATCTAATGAACCTATGACTATTTGGAGAGGGTCACTATAATTTATGGCAAGTAACAAAAATTGACTATTGTGAATAATAAAGGCACGATATCAAAGGTCAAATTTATGCCTAACTAAAATTTTGGCTTGTATCAGGCCTACACTAGGACCATAAAGACTGTAGTGGAGTAGCTAGCCTTTTACCAAATAGTGATGGGACCCCTAGAAGATGGCAAAAGGAAGATATTATCTTATTTTAAATAAGTCAATATCTCAATTTTATTTCACTTAGAAGACACTCTACTAGATAGGGTTGAATTTGGGGTACACCTGAGTCACTTTGATTAGTCATGAGGGAAAATTTGGCCAAGGTGAACAAGGAGGAAGCTTAGGTAGTTCTCAATCTTTCAATGCAATATACAACAATCATCAACCAAGTATATAAATTCAAACTATCAATAGAGCCTTCCCTTTGGGTGTACCAAATACTAGTAGCCCAAGAAAAGATGATCTTATAAGATCCCTTAATGAACCTTGCCAAGCTAGATCAGGAGTTTGACCTTATGGTAGCCACATTGGAAGCTAAGGAGATAAAGTCAAAGCAATTATGAGCCAATTCTTCCATACTACCTCCACATATCAATTGAGTGGTACCCTATGGATATTTTTAGGAGTAGGATTAATGGGATTTTATCCTTTTTTTTAAATTATATGGTTGTAACCACTAAATTGGCCATCATTTAGTGGGATGCAAATCTCATGCTACTTGGGGGTGAATCCCATCCTTATCTATAAAAGTGTAACCATATTGTAATTCAATGGTTGATAATGTTTAGCTAAAAAGTGTTGTCAAAATCAAGCCAAGATTTTACCTATAGTTTCCTTAATCCTCTTTTGAATTTAAAAGATTTATCCAAGATCAATCTTTGTAATACAACTAGTTATATTAATGAATGTTATTTCAACACCTTTAAGTGATACATGTTTTGTTTAACAAAACATCTTTAATTTCATTTTTGAGTGAATATTAATGCCAAGATAATTGTTTTAAGACACTCTTACTTTATGAATGTAATAATTATGATGCTCTTGCATGTCATAAACTCTTTGTGAGTTCCTATCATTTCATTCACAATACTGATTACTAGTGTGATAGCCTATAATTTATTTTGGATGTTTACATGTGATTTATTGTAGACTTCTAGTATTATTATTTAATGAAGAATTACAAAATTAAGCATTTTTATCTGCTTCCCTAGACTCTTCCCATTGTGTAGAATTGGATTTAAAGCCTTTGGTTAGATTTAGCACTACTGATACAACTATGGTAGATGTGCTTATATCAATTGTTAAAGCATCTATTTCACTTAGATCTGGAAACTTTCTTTACTACCTTACCCTTCCCTCCTTTTGTGTTTGTTTTAGAAATGGAACTACCCTTTCCCTTTCATTTAATAAATGTTGGAGCAAAGAGCATAACTACCAGCAATAGATTGATATAATTCACTCATTCACTCTTGGTCATTAAGAATGAACCTCCAATGGTGACATTGCCTCTATTAGAGATTATTCTGCATAGGATTCATTATGAATCCAAATATCCATAGTCATACCCTGGACTGATTTCAAATCAATCCTAAAATAAAGGATGAAAGTACATCAATGTTCCCCACTATTCTCTTTGAAAAAATACAATCTCATGAGAATTTTGGAATGGGATCTTGGACCAAACAATTGCTATCACTAGAAAGAGGGCCTTTTCTTAGAATATTTCATACTAATTCTTTATTTCAAACTTTTCACGCTCTCTTTTAAACTTCTCCTAGTCTATTGCCTATTTAAAACGTAGAACATCTATATCTAAAAGGACGGCCTTTTTAGAATATTTCAAACTTACACTTGATTTCAAACATTTTACCATCCCCATTACATTTATCCTTGTTTATTGCTTATTTAAAACATATAAGAACATCTAGTGCTAAAATGAGGGCCCTTTTCTTTTAAGGATAATTATTAGTAGGGATCGAAACCCTAAAAGAGTAATTTATTGATTAAATATTTCCCCCCTCATTTACACACACTCTATGGTTATGTGATTCAGACACACCCAAAAAGAATGAATGAAAGTAAGGCATCAAGAATGTATATGTTGAGTGATAACTTATTTAAAATCATACTTGTTGGTAATAACACACTAACTATTGCTTATTTTTAAAGCATCCTAGAGACTAATTCACCCATCACTAGAGCTAGATCCAGTCTCAGGAGACTGGTGGTTCCCCCTTGCTATTTCATATAAGAACCAAGATCAATAAACCTAGACCTACCATGATTCCAACTAGCTTCTCCCCTCAACCTCTCCCAAGTAGACCACCCAGGATGGCTTGGTTGGTTGGCTTAGCCATTAATGTCTTGGGAGTTATCCATGACTTACCCATAAACCTTGACATGTATCTTTCTTGTTTTACTCTTAGTGTAGGATGGACTATTGGAGATCATGTGACCTCCTATAAAACCACCCTAAGACTCTTTAATTTAGATTACGAGGACATAACATGTAGGATTTTACATTCACATTGATGGACTCAGTATATGACTTATTATTTAACCTCCCTAAGGATTTGATCCCTAGGTGGGACCATGTCAGTACTGCCTTCCCCACAAAGTTAGGGAAAGTAATATAACCTAATGTCCTATACTATAAATTTTCTTATATTGAATGAGAGCCTAATGAGCCTATCAATAATTTCAATGCTAGGTTTCAAAATATGTACATCTAGATTACCGTGTTCTACCAACCCAACCTCCAACTAGCATTCAAAATGTATAATAATGACTTGGACCCTTATATGGATGTGTTTATGAGATGAGACCTAGAAATAGTGGACCCACCCATGGATTATGTAGGATATATCAAGATAGACAAGCATATTAACCCATAAGGTCAGATGATGGCCCGCATTCCTAATGTGTTACCATAGATGTCTACATTCAGCCTCTTTCCCAATGCTAATTAGAATATCCCAATGCTTCATCCATTCCATATAATACATCAACTCCCACTAGGTAATCCCACACCAAACTAATACTAAGGTTTTATTAACCTGGATAATCATGAAAAGGTTCCTTAATTGCAACACCAGGTAACATTGGAAACAACTAATAATACCCTGATTGTACCCTAAGAGTCCAAAAAAATTAAATTGGATGGCATTAAATGAATAGTACAAAAATTTAGAAATGATTTCTCTAGGCTACAAAGGTAGATGATCATCTCCATTATAGATATTTCTAGCAAAAAATTCACATATAAAAGACAAAATAGGAACTACAACCATTCCCACAATCCCACAAAACTCTCACCCAATAGGTTGCCATTAATTAATATATTAGAAATAACCTTGTCTAACTAGCGATAAGTGTAGAACATGGTAGCACATGGGGAACTTGATTGCAAATATTTTGGTTGTGCTTTTGAGATATTTCAAAAGGAAATGGAAGAGCACAAGGTGGTTCCTAATCACATGAAATCATCCAACACAAGTAAATCCCCTAACAATGCCATGGTGTTGGAAACCTCTGAATTCCCAAGATAGGAATAAAATGAGTTAGAGGAAGGTATTAGTGAAGTTTAGGCATTTTAGTTATTCTAAAGGAACAACTATTCCCTTAGGGATATGAAATTATAATAACCCTTCACTACCTCAACTCCCCTAAATAATGGTGCAACCCCACCTAACCAGAATGTTAGGAATGACCCACCACATCTAAAACCTCAAGAACCTAAAGCTCCCATGGAAACCCCACATATCTAGAGCAAAGGAGGCTATAATATAGTTTAGTACATGAATAATATTAAATCCAACAACATGCTCCATGAACTTACTTAGATCATAGACTAATGTGATCTTCTACTAAAGTCCTTAACCAAGAATCTAACTTAACCCACCCATGAAAAATATAAAGTGTCCCATACTAATGTGCTCATTCAAAACAATAATATGGGAGCACATCCCTTCCTTTTGACCATTAGACTATTTAGGAAAAACCTACATAACTACCTAGTATATTTAGGAGATTCAACCAATGTAATACCAATAAGCATCTAAAAAAAGTTAGGTTTGGTCCCTAACAAGTCAAATAAGATAGTAGTTTAACTAGAGAATTCTAAGGTTAGAGTGGTGGGAAATATTTTGAATGTCCACATGTAGATAGAATAAAAACCTAGGATTCAACACTTCATAGACATCTAGGTGGTAGATATTCCTAAGGCCTATAACATGCTCATCAATAGAGATTAGTATAAATCCCTAAATGGTTATATGGCCACAAAATTATCTCATATGTGGCTACCTTAGAGAGGGTTAACTAATAAAATTAGGGGAGATAGAGAGTCTTGCATGAAGCACATGATAAATTAGTATAATGTCATCAATGAAAAAGTAAACCTGGCATCCTCATACCTAGGAATCTATACATTAAGTACAAAACTAGCCAAATATACAACTAAAAACCATCTAAACTTGGTAGACCTATGCTATATCTATATAGATGGGGCTCATCATAAATAAGGTAGTGGGGTTGGTGTTCTATTAATATACCCTTAGGGGATTAAGTACCTACTATCATATATTCTATAGTTCCCATGCACTAAAAATCCAATAGAGTATAAAGCATTAACCTTAGGATTACAATTCACATTAAAACATAGGGAAAACAAACTTAGATAATTTAATGACTCTAAGATGGTAGTCAACTAGATCAAGAGTAAAATTTAATGTAAACTATCATACGTCAGAAGGTATATGCACCAATCTTGGGACTCAATCAAAATGTTTAAAGGATTAAACTTCATCCCTATCCTTAGGGAAGAAAACCAAGTTACCAACTCACTCACATATACAATAATGAGCTTAACCCTCTAGAGGACACCAATTTACAGGGTTTCTCTATGGAACTTGTCCCTTTCCCTTTTGTCCTTGATAATGTGATGAAGTTTCAGGTCTTTTAATATGACCAATTAATCATCTAATTCCTTAATAGGATACGGGTATTTAAAACTCAGATCATTGATGAGGTAGACATGGACAAACCTGGTAGTGACCTAGATAAGAATGAGATGCTTAATATTCATGGGAATAGATCATAAAGGTGATGATTTCATTGTAGAGAGTGTTTGACATTTTAAACCCCATGTTTCAAATAATGATGCCTAAGTTAGAAGACCAAAATTTCCATCTCATCAACCTTAGTTCGGTAGAAACCCCACAGTTGGTCAATGTGGGCCTTGAATAGATAGACTCTAAGATGGAGTAGTTATAAAAATTACTACTAAGATAAAAGGACATAATTATCTAGGCCTATATAGACCTTATGTTCTTTAACCCAAGGGTGATCACTCATACTATCCTCCTCAAGCTAGAACTAAGATCATTTAGATAGAGGCAAAGACCAATAAACCCAATTATGAAACCTTAATAAATAAATAGGTCCATAAATTACTCATTGATAGTATAAATTTTTAGGTTCACCATTTTAGATAGGTGGCTAACCTAGTTCCCATGTGAAATAAAAACTAAGAAATCTACCTATGTATAGACTTCTAGAATTTGAACTGAGCTTTAGACAAAGATAATTACCCATTACCTTGCCTTGACTATGTGATCTAAATGGTGAGTTGATCCTATATGATGTCCTTTTTAGATGAAATTTTGAGGTATAACCAAGTCTTTGTTAATTCAAAAGACTGGGCCAAAACCTCATTCACCACTAAATGGGGCATATTCTCCTACAAGCAAAATGCTCTTTGTGTTAATCAATGCTGGGGAAACCTTTCAAATATCAATGGAAATTAATTTCAAAGAAATAATTATCAAGTGTATAAGAATTTATATGTAAGACTTAACTATGTTTTGAAAGTACAAGCTAGATCACATATGCCACTTAAAGAAAGTGTTTGAAAGGTACAAAAGGTATGATGTTTCCCTGATCCCAAGAAGAGTGTTTTCTATGTTATCGAAGGTAAGATTCTTGGTCATATCATCACAAAATAAGGTATTTCTAGTGATCCAAAAAGAAATGATGTAATTTCTAAATTACCTCTATGTAATAGTAATAAATATTTAAAATTCTTATTTAAAAAAATCAAATTTGTTTGTAAATCTAGTTTTGGATTTGTTGAAATTGTAAAACCCTTAAATGTTATGTTGAAATAGTATTTGAAGGTGGAATGGCACGTAGAATCAAAAAAGGATTTCCAATAAATCAAGGATGCCATTATACAAGCCCCAATCCTCACCACCCTAGACTATACATAATATTTTTATATCTACCCCTTTGCTTCTAAACATACCATTATTGCCTTCCTCACCCAAATATTTAATAGAGAAAAATATCCCGTTACTTTCATGAACACCAATATCAAGGATGTGAAACTAGGATATTCCACTCTTGAAAGACATGCCTACACCCTGGTCAAAGCTATGAATAAATTTAGGCACTATATTCTTAGGAATAAGGTGCATGTTATCATCCTAGACATGAGCATTAAGAAAATGTTGGGGTAGAATTAGTTAGGTGAATTCAAAGGCTGATGGATGGCAAAGTTAAATGAGTATGAATTGGAGATCAAACTAACCAAGTTGGTTCTAAGATAGGTCCTTACCCAACTGATAATTAAAATAGACTTGATAATAACTATAAACTAAATAGACCAAAATTTGAGGCTACAACTAGACTGATATGCTCTAATTGTACATTTCCCCTCTATAGAAACACACCATCTAGACTCAACCATACATAAAAGAAAGATATATAGTTCAAATCTACATGGTATATACTAAATAATTGAATTATATTTAGAAAAAATCATAAAGGAATATAGCTTAGATTTTTTTCCCAAGACAAAGCCAAGTGATGGTAAGTTTTCATGAAAAACTAAGAGCCGTTCACCCTATTACAAATGCCATGACACACAGGGTCCTTTGAATGGGATACTACTAGACTACTCTTTTTAAATATATTC
The DNA here is from genome assembly GCA_037957365.1 of Torreya grandis. Classification (NCBI taxonomy): domain Eukaryota; kingdom Viridiplantae; phylum Streptophyta; class Pinopsida; order Cupressales; family Taxaceae; genus Torreya; species Torreya grandis. The sequence continues at coordinate 1,480,075 of JARHVA010002734.1, forward strand.
ATGTTCATGTCCACATTTGTCATCAATGCTATACCTTTTCCAAGAGGGAGACCCACATGGTAATGCCACATCAACCCATGGTTGAGTCAACACCATTTTCCCGATGGGGACTAGATTTCATTGGGGTTATCAACCTAACACATTATATGTCCACAAATTTATTCTCATGGACACATGTTATTGTACAAGGTGATTAGAGGTAATTTATACAAAAATAAGCACCACTATTGAGGTCATCAAATTCATGGAGAATGTTATAACCACCTAGTTAGGGGTCCCTCTCTCTTTGGCATGTGATAATGGTTCCATCTTATAGTCCATAAAATTTACATAATGGGCTTATGACAATAGTATCATGATGAGGTTTTCTTCCAATAATTATCCCCAAAGAAATAAATTGGTAGAATCCACCAATAATAATCTAATAGATTCCATCAATAAATATATTCTCCCTAATAGTAGAACTCATTACTAAAATTTGCTCTATGGACTAACCATACTAGGTATGAACAAGCCCTCAAGATCTCTCCTTTCCTTTCAGTCTATGTATTAGAGCCAATCACACCATTAACACTTAGAATTCCAACTTATAGGTTCATCCAATAATTCATAGAACTAGATGATTAAGTAAATTACTAACTCTTGGATATCATTTAGTTAGAGAAACCTTGGGATGAAGCTATGTTAAGCTTCAACAAGCATCAAGGTACCATCAAGTGATGGTTTGACAAGAGGAATAAAATCAAAACTTTTAGGATATCTAATCTCATATTAATGTGAGATAAATTCCATGAAAATAAATTCCAACACTCAAATTTTGATCCTTTCTAGGTTGTTCCCTATTAGATAGCCAAAATCCTGGGCTAGATTACCTTTCGACTTAAGGACCTAAAAGGCAATGACCTACCAATCTTGGTAAATGCAAAATTTCTAAATCACTAATTTTTGAATTCTATATTAAGTATAATTTTAGAATAGCCTCAATAGGTGAAGGTAATTTATATAGTAGGTTTAGTTTGTTTTAGTTGTGTGCTTCCTTTGCCTATTGTGTGCTTTATTTTTGTGTTCTTTTCTTTCATTTGTTTGTCTATGTCCTTGTAGTGTTCACCTTCCATGAATCATACACTTGATCAAAGTTAATAAAATGAACCTCATTGAGATGTCTCCCTATAAAAATATAAATTACTAACCACTCCAAGTGATGACCAAAACCTGAAAAACATTGTCAAGTTATAGATAACCAAGGTTGAGTCTTTGACCTTGACAAACCATGCATGATGAGTGAGTCCTTTACATTCCAAATATTGAGGGCTAATAATTCTCACTGAAAAAATAGATTTTAAAATAGCTTGCACCTTGATAGAGGACACTAAACTATACTTAATATATTATCTTACAAAAAGTGGGACCATTCAAGCCAATCAAAAGTCAACTATATATTCATAGCTTCCTCTTCATCCCATCACCCATGGATTAGTCCCGAACCCTCAATAAAAAAATACTATTAAATCTCTTCGCAAGGAGCTTAAAATAAGACTATAAAAACATGCAAAATTTAAATTTTGAGTCTTCCTCGAGAGGGTTATTTAGGTCACCTCCACTGTAGGCTTTCCATCCTGGCTAGTAGTGGAACAAGGCCTTGAATATGACCAAAGGTATCTCTATTAGGGCTATGGATGCCCATTTGGAAGTAGAGAAATACCCATGTAATTCCCCTATAATTTATGAGATAATTAACACCCCTAAATAAATATTATGCCTAATTTAACCTTGGTTGCTCAAAGGAAATTCATGATTGGATAAGTTAAATAAAAACCACTACCCACACACACTGGTAGTTTTTTATAAAGCAAGAGCTCAATGTGTCACTTGTTATCACATGAATTTATCACCTTATTTTATGATATGTCTAAATATCTCTTTTTTAGTATATGTAATGTGTAGGAATGAAAGGTTAACATGTTGGGTTCTAAGTACTTGTCACCATTTTCCATATGGAAGTTGCCATTTGTTGTGGCCAACATACCCCCTTTTCATAAGAAATAGGGGACCCCTCTTTTGAAAAACTCATAACAAGATTTCCAAAACCTATCCTCACATTTTGGTTGGCCTTGCCTACACCAAGTCTTTGAAATCTTAGGCCACCATGTTTCTTTTTTCTTCCCAAGCAAATGATGTGGATAATGACTAATTGATCCAATTACTTGGCCTTATTGGTTTATGAAAGAGACCAAGGCAAATCTCATCTATACTCTGTGGTTTGGTTAGTGCCTCTTGATTTGAATGTTTAACATTCTAATTTTGTAGGCTTCCCTTACTAAGAGGTTCGTAGAGCCTCAGTCTTGTTCCCAATGTATTGGATCCTAGAGTCCTATGTGGTGTTACAGAACCTAGATGGTAGCCATGTGAGTAGTTGATTAATAATTATTACTTTTGCTTTCACTTAATCATTTTATATGTTTCCCTCAGTATCTCCCACATGTCAAAGTCTCAATTCTAAATGGCTTCAAGATATTTTATTGAGGTCTAGTCAGAGGTTTTATAATAAGAAAGTGTCATGTGTCTAGTATTAGAAGTGTCAGTCTCACAGTCTAATAAAGATGTTAGAATATGGGAGACCTTGATACAATTAGTGAATTTCAAAAAGTTTATTGTCATATGTGTCAATCTTCCAAAATTGATAAAGATGTCAAACCTTAGGAAAGCCTGATGCAATCAATAAATGCCACATGACCCTAGGTCAAACACTATTAGTATTCCATCCAATCACCCCATGTCAAAAGTAGAATGTCTAGTCTCTTGGACCTAACAGAGATGTTAGATCTTAGGAGATCTTGGCCTAACCAATGAATGCCATGTCAACCAGTGACAGAGTGGTTAGTCTCCTAATCTTGATAAAGTTATTAGAACCTAGGAAAGCCTAAATAAATAAAGATATGTTATGTGCCCTAAAGGTGAGTAATGCCTAAATCTAACTGATCAATCTCTCACTGTGTCAACACATAAGTCTCATGATCTAACAAGGATGTTATAATTTTGGAAAACCTAATGTAATAAAGGAAGGCCACATGCATTATGGTTAGAAAAGTTAGTCTCCTAGTCTAACAAGTATTTCAAAAGCTGGGAGAGCCCAACATATCATAGTATGACACATGGCATAACCAAACATTTTAGTAGGTGGGTCCCATAAAGGCCTTGGGATGAACACAACAGATCATAGGTGCAATCATAGGGGGATAATCAGATGATGTCATGTGTCCCCAACTAAGATCCCATCTTCCCTTTGAAGATATATATATATATATATATATATATATATATATATATATATATATATATATATATATATATATATATATATATATACAAAGTGCTAAACTATGATTGGGTCTAAAGTGTTAATGTGAAGACCAATCAAGATGTGATAAATGTTATAAACTTAAATCCCCCAAGAGGATTTAAGGACAAGGTGTTTTTGCACCTACCCCACTCTAAACATTGATGAAATGGGGAACTACACCTAAATTAGACATGTTAAAAATGTCACATCACCTTTAATATATCTAGTAATTAGTGTGTAATCAGGAAAATAAAGTCAAAGACTGAGCCACACACTCAAATTTAAATCCATGATGGATGAGCTACCAAATTCCATTAATACATAGGGATTGAATATGAGTGTCTACTAGTGTTCTAAGGAAATATCATTAACTATTATATCTCCAAGTTCCTAAATTTGGTCTCCTTAATTTTTTATCCCACCTATTACTTTCACCACCTTCTCTTTTAGCCAACATTTTTTCACCAAATTTCATACTACAATAATGGTCACTTCTTCCTCAAACTCCAAGGCTGAGCTTGAGGATAGGAACACTCTATTCCTAGATGGTTTGACTCAATTTAATCACTATAATGAAATATTCAAGGCCATCAACATGGTGACAAAAGAATCAATTATAGATGATGATGATGAGGATAAGCTTAAAGATGATATGTAAGCATACCAAAAGTGTGGCCTACATAAAGTCATTACCAATCCTGAAGTCCTCCCCTTTGATAACTTATTTAGTAAAATACTCCTCACTACCAAGTGGGTGCAAGATGATGTTCATGACTAGGTATACTCAGCTAACGGCCAAAAAAAAATACCAACATCTTGGTCATGTATTACAAGGCCTAGTACAATCTCCTAGACCCTACTTTTTCATATGAATCAATAGTAGTGAAGACCTAGATCAACACCTTCAAATCTATGACACTTTGAAGGATTGGGTAGAGAACCCAAATAATAAATGGGTGAATAAAGAGGATGTCAATGCATATATAGTATATAACTTTAAGGAGGGGGTCTGAATTGGCATGATCTTATTGAACTAGTTATTTAGGGCCTTAAATTACCTTAATGTCAATAAATAGTGGGTGACCCTGCTTCACATGATCCTAGATAGATCTTAAGTCCTTGACCTGGGAGAGTAAAGTTTTATCATGGTCAGATCCATAACAGATGCATGGGTATGGGGATAGTTTTACATGATGAGATATCTCATAGATGTGATCTTATAGACACTCACTTTCAATCCCTCTACCTTTCTTGCATGTGTTCCTAGTAGTTCTATGGTCCATGTAGTTTTATACAAACTATATGACCACTGCTACAAAAATAACATCTAAGACATTTGTGAGTGTTTCTACCTAGTGTTATACAACATGATCAATAAGGCTCATCTACCTCATATATCAAAATAAATTAGAGATTCATTGGCTCCCATCAGAGATGATTGGTATCTTTAAGGTCATAAGCATCCTTAAGGATCCGATATACTTACCCTATCACATCCCAAATCATCTTGATAAGGATGGAATTTCTTATCAATTGGTATAATTAATTTTTAGAAATTATATTAGTCACCAACACAAGGCCTACCCACATCTTCCAATCATCATTAGGCACCATGTGTACAACTCTTTCCTTCCCCTACAAAATATGGTGGCTAGCCAAGACTCTTTAGCCTTGGGCAGATCTAAACCATGGGATTGGGAGCTGAAGGGCATGATATAATCCCATTTAGAGAGGTATTTGGCTCTCTTCAACCTCAATTATGGACACCAAATGATAGACTATGATGAGTTATATCTAAACACTATAGATGAATAGGAGGTGCTCACAAGGATTGAAGCCTATAAGAAAGAGAAGGGAAATAAGGTCTAATTATCTAAGCTTTCCCAAACCCCTTTTGTATTTTCTTAGTATTTAAGAGATGTCATGATAGCTTCCCCCATAATTTTCAAAATAATCCTACAAGGGATACATCCACCTGCTCCCGTATGACCAACAACTCTCCCTATTATGGCTTAGCCTCCTTCACCTCCAACATCTCAAACACCTTAGCCCTATCCAAGTTATACTTGTGTGACTTGATGACAAGTGAAACAAGTGTAGGTAACTCCAAAATAAGAATGTCAACCCCATTACACCCATAATTTGAGGTTTGACATCAGTAGTATCCCAAAAATGAGCCTAGAATGGGATCAATAGTAGGCACTAGTACAAGTTCCATGCCTCACTCCCTTCTATTTCTAATTGCCTAATATGACACCACCTCTTTTCCCAATTTCATTTCTTCCACTCTTCACCTAAATATTCATGACCTCCACCATTCTTAACATATTACATTCTTTGTTTCCATTTGCCCCTTCCATTCCCTAGCTTAAAATTTTCTTGATGCCCAAACTAACCATTCCTCAAATTTAAGTGCCTATAAGTGCCTTGTCTCTAGCAACCACCTCAGCTATTCTAGGAGTAAGTGATCCTATGTGTGTGTCTTCATTGATTGTGATCATCCTAATAATTATTTGTATAATGAAATAACTCTCATAGTCGACCCTTGTGGCCCTTGGTACATTATCTCATTCCACAATAATCTCTATAACTAACTTGGGTAAAAGGTTGAGGAAAAAGTGAAAGTTAATTCATGCCTAATTTTTGATGCAAGTACTAGCTATTCTAATTCCACATCCCCTACTATTTTATTTTACTCTTTTGACACTCACACCATTGTCTCCTCTCATATATCCTTGATGCTCTTTTTCCATCACCTTGATCACCTATGGATTCATATTTAATTAGTTAATATCACCAACCCTCCAAAGATTCATCACCCCTCAATCAAGCATGACCCTAAGTCATTGGCAGGTGTAGATGTTCCCTTGGCCCTGACCATTCATTTTCTACCCTTTCCCCCTCATACCTCCTCTTCTTCCATTAGTTTTTTCATTCACTCGCTCCACTTCTTCCATTCCTCCTCCAACTCATCCTCCACCTATCACTACCATCTCTGTCACCCCACCAACACCTCCTAAAACCCAAGGAATGGTAATTTTATCATAGGTGCTATAAATGAGGATGCAAGGTACCCTAGAAGTATAATAGGATTTTGACTGTAATATAGTGAGTATGCAGAGAATTCCCACCTATAAATTCATGCAATATGGGAACCCTATGGTTTGGTAGGCCCAATAGGACTAATTATCTCTCACCAAGGTGAGGACTCCTAAAGGAGAAGATAAAATGATGTAAGACCCACTCTCAATTCTCTAAATGATGCATGATATGTCAGAAAAGCTTTTGGAGGACATGTAGAGCTAGTTTAGAAATTTTGAGGGCAGGTTAAGAGCTCCTTCCCTCCTAGATTAATTTGACATGTCAAGGACATGATACTACAACTTTTATCAATTTGGGGAAGGTGGTAAGGACTATGGAGGATTCTCAATTGCTCATCTAATGAACCCAAGACTATTTGGAGAAGGTCACTATAATTTATGGGAAGGGCTAAAAGTTGACTATTATGATTAATAAAGGCATGTTATTAGAGCTTAAATTGATGCCCACTTTATATTTGGGCTTATATCATCCATACATTAGGAACATGAAGACTACAATGGAGGAATAACTTGCCTTATCCCAAATGGTGATGGGACCCTTGAAAGATGGAAAAAAGAAGATATTGACTTATTTAAAAAACATCAATATCTTAGTGTTGTTCCACCTAGATGACACTCTATTAGATGGGGTAAAATTTGGGGTCCACCTTAGTTACTTTAACTAGGTGATGAGGGAAAAGGTGGCCAAGTCAAACAAGGAGGGAGCTCAGGTGGTTTTCAAGATTTCAATGCAATCTACAGTGTGTATCATCCAAGTGTTGGAGGTCAATGGAGGTTTCCCTCTAGGGGTAAGAAATATTAGTAGCCTAGGTTAAGATAATATTTAGAGAGCCCTTGATGAACCTCACCAAGTTATATTAGGAGTTTGACCCTATGGTAGCCATAATGAAATCTAGGGAGGCAAATTCAAAGCAATTGGGATCCAACTCTTCCATGCCACCTCCACATATTAATTAAGTGGTCCCTTATGAATCTCTTTAGAAGTGGAATTAAGGGGATTTTATATATAAGAGTGACCATCATGGCTTGAGATGGGAATCTCACACTACTTGGGTGTGAATCACATCCTTATCTATAAAAGTGTAATTGTATTGTAATTTAAAGGTTGATAATTTTTAGCTCAAAAATGATGTCAAAATCAAGCAATGATTCACCTATGATTTCCTTCACCTTCTTTTGAATTTTAAATAGTTGGCCAAGATCAATCTTTGTAATAAACCTAATTATATTAATGAATGTTATTTTAGTTCCCTTAAGTAACACATGTTCCATTTATAAAAGCATATTTCATTTCAATTTCGATTGAATATTAGTGCTCAAATACTTGTTTTACGACTCTGGTACTTTATGAATGTAATGATTATGATGGCGTATGCATCATAAATTCTTTGTGAATCCTCTCATTTTATTCATAATACTGATAACTAGTGTGATAGACTATAAGTTATTTTGGATTTTGGTCTAGAGTCAATAGCTACTAATGTGGGAAAAGATCTCCCAGTTCACACCCCAAAAGGTAAACCCACCCATCATGGAAAAGAGGAGGAAGACATCTAGGATCCCAAGGAAGAAAAAGAAAAGTTTCAATCATCTAACCTCAAGTGGAAGAGACAAGATGATGGTAAGGATCAATTTTTTAAGAGTCAAACTAGGGGAAAAACCAATAAAAGTGCTAGTAATGAGAAGTAGCTGGTCTTCTACTTTAAATCAAAATAGCTTATTTGGCTCTATTTCCTTTTAGCTAATTTTAGGTTTTTTGTCTTATAGTTGGTAGAAGTTTGGTGGTAGGGATATTTAGCCATTAGGTTTGTCTTTTTGTCCCTTTTTATCTTGTCGATATGTCTTGTTTATCTTTTAATTGTTTATTTTAAAAGGTACAGGCCCCTTTAACCCAATTGTTAACCAATCAAAGATTTTTTTTGGAAGTTTACATGTGATTTATTTTAGAATTCTAGTATTGATATTTAGCAAGGAATTAAAAAATTAAGCATTCTTATCTACTTCTCTAGACTCTTCCCATTGTGTAGAATTGGAGTTAAAGCCTTTGGTGAGATTTAACACACACTGGTATAACTTTGGTGGATGTGCTAAGATCAAATATTAAAGCATTAATTTCACTTATATTTGGAAAATTTATTTACTACCTTACCCTTCACTCCTTTTTTTGTTGTTTTGGAATTTAAACTACCCTTTCTTTTTTTAATAAATGTTGGAATAAAGTTCCTCAATACTAGTAATAGATTCAAATAATTCACTCATTCACTCTTGGTCATTGGGATTGAACCTCTATTGGTGATATTTCCTCTCTCTAAGATTATTCGACATAGGCTCCATTGTGAATCCAAATATATGTATCCATGCCTTGGGTTGATTTTAAATCAGTCCTAAAATAGGGGATGAAAGTCCATCAGTGTTCACTACTATCCTCTTTGAAAATGAAAATACATAATCTCAATCCATAAAATATGTGCCCATATATACAAAAATTATTTATGAATTGTGCTTAAATAGACCTAGCCACAAAATGAAGGATCCTAAAACTATCCAAGTAGTTGGCTAACTTATAGACATTATGTTGGGCAATATAGTTCCACCTAAGTACTCTGATCTAATCAATCTTGTAGTCAATGTCAACATTAATGGAAAACATATACCAAATCATTGATTATGGGGTAACCATAAATGTAATGATTTTGGAAACCATGCACAAAATTTGACTTAAACAACTTCACCCAACACCTACTATCTTACAAATAGTTGATAGATCAATCATCAAACTTGAGGGGATGATTGAAGATATAGTCATCACTATGAATTCATGGGAATATATATAATATTTATTCATTTTAAAACCAAAAAATAACCTAAGAGGCTACCCACTTATCTTAGGAAGGCCATGGCTAACCACAACCAATGCTTTCATTGGCTACAAGTTATCGAAAATGCTGATTTCAAATGGAAATGACACTAAAAAATTAGTGTTTTATACACCAGCCAAAATATCCTATGAAGAATATCAACCTCATTGGGTAGAGGAAGTATATGCACAACATGTTTATTTACACACTTTATGCACACTTGACTATATCACATCCATCAAAGATCAAGAGGAAGACACACTCCTTTATCATATTTTATAAAACACTTATCAAGAGGACCCTGAATAAATAATCTCTTTCAATGTACAACATGCCCTCTTAAAAATATCTTCCCTAAGATTGGTCATTTTGAACTTACAAAAGACATCAAAAAATTCCATCAACTATTTCCACACTATTCCAGTTATGCCCCACTTATAGGTAACATTGAATCCATGATGTCCCTATCCTAGAAAGCAAAAATCCTTCTAGGAAAGCCCCTTAATGTCAACAAAAAATTGACACTCCAACAAGAAACCAAGTTAGTCACTATGCTGTGAAAGCAAAAGATAATTTTTACTTTAGATTATCAAGATATGAGAGGTATCCCTCCAGATTTATGTACCCATGACATATACATCAAAGAAGAATGCAAACACATTCACCAACAATAATTTAAGATGAACCCTGTTGTTAAAGATATAGTTAAAATTGATTTATAGAAACTATTAGATACAATGTTCATCTATCCTATTTATGATAGTCAATGGGTTTCACCCCTTGTGATTATACCTAAAAAATGGATAAATGGTATTTATGTATAGACTATAGAGAATTGAATATAGCTACAAGGAAGTATCATTTCCCCCATTTTTTTATTGACCAAGTCCTTGACACATTGGTAGGAAAAAGTATTTCTCATTTTTTGATAGATTTAGTGGATATAACCAAATCAAAATAAAATTTGAGGACCAATACATAATACCTTCACATGTACTTGGGGTACCTATGCATTTGTAGTACTTCTATCAGATTTATGCAATGCTCCAACCACCTTCCAACGAGATATCTTGAGCATATTTTATGATCTCTCCCTTGAATGTGTAGAAATATATATGGATGAATTCACCATTTATGGAGAAACCCATGATGAAGGCCTTCAAAGCCTTGTGAAATTAATTCAATGTTGTTAAGGCCATTAACTATCTCTAAGTCATGAAAAGTGATACATGATAATGATAAAAGGTATTGTGTTGGGAAATCACACTCACCTATAGGTATTAAGGTAGATCTTGCCAAGATAAGTATAATCAAAGACTTACCAATGCCAAAGAAACAAAAATATGTTAGAATCCTGATAGGACATGCTAGTTATTATCATAGATTTATCAAGGAATCAACAAAATTATGGCACTTTTATTTATTTTGCTTTCTAAAGATGTTGATTTTTTTTGAAATTCTACATATCAAGAAGCATTCCAAGAGTTTAATAATTTTCTAATAACAAATAATGTGTCAAGAGGTCCTTACTAGACACAACCCTTTCATATCCACACAAATGATTATGATTTTACACCAGAAGTGATCCTTGGATAGAAAGAGTAGTACTTAAGCTACACCATTTTTTTCTTCAACAAAAACCTCTAAGAAGTTGAACTTAACTACACAGTCACAAAAATATAATTCCTTGATTTAGTCTATGTTATTAATAATTTTAGACACTACATTACTAGGTATTAAGTCTTCATCCATATTGATCATGCAATAATAAGGTATTTAAATAATAAACTAGAATGATTGGTAGGATAATTAGATGGTTAATTTTAATACATGAATTTGATATAACCATTTTTGATAGACCATGCAAGAATAATGTAATTACAAATTTGTTAAATTTCAATCTAATGAGCAAAATCCCACATTAGATGAATATTTTATTGATGAACACCATTTTATATAAAACGCTAATACTCGGTATGCAGATATTGCTAACTATTTGGCTGCAAGATTACTACCAAAAAAATTTTATCCCAAAGAAAAATAGAATTTAAATAGAAAACATGGTCCATACTCATGGATCTCCGGGTACCTATTTGTCATAGGAGTTGATTCAGTTATGCATCGATATATCCTAGAAGATGAATTTTTTGACACTCTTTGAGCATGTCATGATGAACCCTATGGGGTTCATTTTACTGTATAAAGGACTACCATCAATATTCTAACTATTGGATACTATTGGCCTACTCTACATAAGGACTCCTTATAATACACCCATCAATGTGATCAATACCAACATATGAGGAACCCATATATTCAAATGAAATGCCACTACAACCCCAATTGGTTTTGGAACCATTTGATAAGTGGGGACTTGATTTTGTGGGTCCCATGATCTAAAATCCAAAAATGAGTACATATTGATTTTCATGGATTATGTCATTAAATGGGATAAGATGAAGGACTTAATCCATGCAAGAGATGAGAAGATGGAATAGTTTTTATATGAATAAATTCTCACCTACTACGGGGTACTAAGAGAAAGTGTTACATACTAAGGGCCTCAATTTACATCTAATCTCGCAACTACCCTTATCAAGTAATATACAATTAAGTATAATAAATCCACCCTCACCATCCTCAATCTAATGGATAGGTAGAGGTTAAAAATAGGGAGTTAGAGAACATCCTCACCAAAATAGTTAATGTGCATCATAAATATTGGGAAGCTCATCTTCATTAAGTAGTTTGGGCATGTCGAATCACATGTAAAAATGCAACTAGCCTCACTCCATATGAACTGGTCTATGGAAAGAAACATGTGATGCCCATTGAATTTGAACACAAGACCTTGATGACAACATTAGAACTTGGCCTAGATTTGTCACAAGCACATAATCATAGATTCCTATAGTTGAATGCCTTGGATGAACTCTGAAAGGAAGCACTACAACATAATAATGTTGTGAAATAGTAAAGGATTCAATTTCATGATAAGTATATAAATACAAGAGAGTTTTAGCCAAGATATTGGGCCCTAATTTTTTATTCTATATACAAAAACCGTAATGACAACCTAAGAACTAGATGGATTGAGCCTTATGAAATAGAGGAAGTTTTTGAAAATGGAGCTATCAAATTGCATGACATTGATATTGTATGATTATACCTATTAGTCAATAGCCATAAGATCAAATTATATAAAATGACCCTTTCCAAGAATGGAGTTTTACTTGGTAGTTTATGGATGGACACAGCTCATGCTCTCCTCAACGTATTATAGATATTGCTTCTACATCAAAAAGGTACTACATTATACCTATTGTCACCAAATGTTTCACCCTAGAAGAGGTTGTTCATGCTTCTTCCATATTTGGGCAACATGGGAACACTTTTAGGTATGTGGGTGTACCTCTATTGTAAATGAGCCTCTAGGTTTAAGGGCTATCTCCCTGAATGTATCATGCAATGTTTATCACTTAAACTACTACTTACTTATGGGGAAAAGAGTAAGATAAATGCATAAATTGAACCTACTCTAAAAGAAGTGATGCACCAAGAATGTCTTCCACATGAATATCATATTTATACCATGATGAAACAAAACATACATACTAGTCTCTAAGCTTTAATGGGTTATAACATGAGTATTTCAATATAGAGGCAATATATGAGTAGCTACACAAGGCAAATAAACCAGAGGGTAGATTACACACTCCAAGGATTATTATACACTTGAAAGAGATTTAAACACTAGAATACACTCTATATGACCTATTGGACTTAGAAACTCTTACTCAAACATGAAAGAATAAGGGAAGGAAGGATAGAGAATTATCACTTCACATGACCATACATCACTTCTAGACTTAGACAATTCTTCAAAACTCAGAAACAAAATGTTATTAATGTTAAAAAGCAAAATATAACATCAATCTAGTATGGATTCACTATACATGGTGTGGTTTTCCTTTACAATGGATTAAGAGCTATATTTATAGAAGAAAAGAAGAAAGAGAAAAGGAGCCTTGGCATTACAAAATGGAATCAATTAGTTCAAATGTTTTAACCATAGTTTTAATTGATTCTAAAAATTATGCTCCTTCAGACCTTTTTATTGATCCCCATCACTTCATGTGGTTGCATAGTCACACTATTCCATCCTTGATCTTCCCTAACATTTTTAATAGTGGGATCAAGTAGTTCTGAGTTGGGCTCTGGCATCAACGAAGTTAGAACAATTGAATCAATTTTTTAGGGATTTGTCTTGGTGATAACTACTCTTATTTGGCTCTCCATTACATGTAATAGTGAGGATAAGGGTACCTTTCATGTAGTTAGTCTTGGAGATAAAACCATCAAAGTCTGCATGTCCACCTTGATGGCATCCTTTAAAACATTGGTTATGATCTAAATTGAACCATGCTTGAACTCAACTCCATACCTTTTATTTACCTTGCCCTATCAAAAATTACTTTATCAACCTTTTTCTAAGTCACCTAGGCTTTCATTCAACTACTTGGAAATCAAAGATTAGCTTAGATCATTGATATTTTGATTCATCTTGCTCTGTTGATCTTGATTTGTATGATTAAACATGCCACTTGTCAATCATGCATTGATCTTAGGATTTTTGTATCAGTTTGTTGCTTCACATGTTTACACCATATAGTGACCTATTGAGCTCCTTGACTAATTCAATTTATCACATTTTGTTAGATCTAAATCCATGATTGAACATGAACTACTGATCTACCTAGGCCCATTCTCTTGCTAGTCAAGCTTGCACTGTTGGATTTATACTTAATTGATCTGCACCATTAGATCTTGCCTTTTGAATTCTAATGGCTATTTTATAGGACTTAAATTTGATGTTCATGTGACCATCATTAGGATATTTGAACATTAGTGGTTATCTTTTGGGGCCTAAATTTGACATCCAGACAACCATCATTTGATGTTCATGTGGACATATTTGACGTCTCACAGACCATAAATTTTAAGCTCCAATAGATGACTGATGAGCCTAAACTTTGACACTTCCATGAATGTCAGTCTAATTCCCAATAGTTCTTTCAGACTTTGTGTTTTGGCTTTTTTTTGTGGACCATTTAACTTGGGCTACTTCTTTTGGCCACTTCTTCCAAATGAATTATACTTGGTCTTTTGCCTCAAAATAAATTCTTATAGAAAAAATATTTGATAGAATTCATGTCTTTGGGATATCTATCTCAGAAAAAATGTCTAAAATAAATTGTACCCTCATACCTTTTGATAGAACTTTGTCTTTGGGCTTTGTTTATCAGACAAAAAGTCTAAAATAAATTGACCTTTGAAGAAATTGTCATGAGATAATTTTCCCAAAAGAATTGTATCCTTAGAATTGCCTTTCAACCTTTTTGAAATATCCATTTTCCCTTTGAAAATGCCCTTTGGAACTTTGAAAAGTGTCCTTTAGATATTTTATCATGATCACTTTCTCAAAATAAAATAACTTTCAAGATTTATGTTTGCATCACTTTGCTTGAAAAAGTGCCCTTCAGGAAAAGTGTTTGGGATACTTTGCTTGAAAAAGTACCCTTCGGAAAAAGTGTTTGGGATACTTTTCTTGAAAAGTGCCCTTCTATATTTTTTGCTTCAGACCACTCTTCCTATAGAATGACTCATTAGGAAAAGTGTTTGAATACTTTTCCTGAAAGAAAAGATTGTTAGGCAATTACTTCAGACAAATGTTTTGAGATAATTTACACTTAGCCCTTTTTGGTGTCGACAATTTTCTTGAAAGAAAGAGCTCTTTAAGAAAATTGTTGTGAGACTTTTGCCTGAAGAAATGAGTCTGCAAGATATTTGCCTTGAATAATTTCTTTATAAAATTCCCCAACACTCATCCAAATTAAGTGGAACAATTTCCTCAAGAGAAATCTAAATTCTCCAACGCTTAGCCAAAAGTTAAAAATATCCCAAGTGTAAACTTAGGCTTTCCTAGACTTGCTCTTGTAATTGGTCAACACCATGAAAATCTGCCACTTGCATATATGATTCAAAAATGACCCTTAAGACACCAAAAGATAGAAGGGCTAAAATAGACTATGACCACAACTTAAAATGGCATATGAAATGACATCAAATGAGCTACAACATACCCCATAACATTATAAAAATCCCCTATACAAGGTTTTGACTATAGGGGGTTGATCCATTTTGGCCTGTGGGAAAAAATGGTCATCTTTGGTGATTTCCCAAGGGTGGCATGCTTGTTATGCCATTAATAATTGCATAATCCTATCCATTGGGATATTGAGTCACTAGTATATAGTCCAGACATATAAACTACATTAAACAACACATGAAACTTAGAAAACAATGGGAACAATATACAAGGAAAATAATTAAGGAAAACAAACTTTGCTCCAAAAGCACTTATTGGGATATAATAGAAAAAGAAAGGAAACACATACCAAAATATATATTTACAAGATGGACCTTCATCTCTGAATAGCAGGGTTTTAAATGTATCCCATTCATAGGGATAAATAATTCTTCTCCATTCATCCTTACTAAATAAAAGGATTTGTTTTGCTTGCACATGATAATGACATATGGTCCAATCCATAGGGCATCAAATTTAGTATGCATCCCTAGTTTTGATCTATCTTCATCCCATTTCAAGAATATATCACCTTCACAAAATTATCTTAGAGTTGCCTTCTTGTCAAAAGACTTCTTCATCAGTACCTAGTGATGCTCCATGACCTTATGAGCTTTACCTCTAGTCTCTTACAACTCCATTAATTCTATCAATGTCACTTCTATTGGAGTGTTTTAAAGAAACTATAGTTGGTGTGCTAATTCTATGGAAGACATATCTTTAGAGATAGACAACTTAGCTTCCATCTCATAGACAAGGACAAAAGGAGAATTCCTTATTGACCTATTGGGAGTTATCCTATCAACCCATAAGATTGTCTTCAACTTAGTGTGCTAAGCTCTTTGGTTATGCTCCAAGGTTATCTTGATGATTCTAATTAGGTTCTTGTTAGTAGATTCAACTAACCCATTACCTTGAGGGTAATAGTTGGATGAAATGATCAAGAATACATCATTACTATTTTCCCAATTAGCTATCCTAACACCCATAAAAGCAAGAACATTATCTAAAATAATAGTAGAAGGGGTGCCAAACCTTTTTATGATAATCTCATAGAACTCCAAGATGGAAATCTCATTAGCCTCTTTCAATGCTACTACTTCAACCCATCTTGTGAAATAGTCAGTTGCTATGAGTATCCATTTGTGACCAGAACTTGATGGGGGATTTATCATGCTAATGAAATCAAGACCCCATTGCATTTAAGGTTGGTCTACTTCTCTATGATTTAGAAGAAGAGACGCAAGCTTCTAATTTCCTATAAATAATGCATATTTTTCACACCTTCTTACCCAATCATGGAAATCCTTGAAGAGGCTGGGCCAATAATAGCCAGACCTCATGATCTTGGCAACTATGTTCCTTAGAGATAAATGACCCCCTACTATCTTATCATAGAACTTCTCAAGCAACACTTCAAACTTCTCATTATCAATGCATCTCAAAACACACCATTGATGTCCCTCTTAAAAGTACAAATCCCATAAGACAAAAGGGAATAGATTATAATATAAAATATCTCCTTTGTGATATATTCATATTATTATGGTACTCATAATTTTGGATAAATCTGATCATATCCTATGTCCAACTTTGTAGAGGTAATGAACCAACTAGTTGGGGACACTCATGGTTAACTAGAGCCTCTCCTTTTGACTCATGAAGATCTAAATCTAGATGTGCACAAAGGCCTTTACCCCTTACTAGTTTTGTCACTTTGATATCAACATCATACTCCACCTTAGTGATCCACCTTGCCCACTTTTCATTGAGGTCTTTGTTATAAAAAAACTCCTTAGTTTTGGGAAGAGAGACCATAACATGAATCTTGTTATTTGACACCTTATGTCTGAACTTATTTAGTCTTGTTACAACAATAAGGACCTATTTATCCAAAAAGGTGTACTTGAATTCATAATCTTCTAAACCTTGATTGAATAATGCAATTGGCTGCTCCAGACCCTCATCATTCTTTTGAATCAACATGGTTGAGATAGTATCAAGGTTAGAAAATGAATACAACATAAAGTCTTAGTAAAATTAGGATACACAAGGGTAAGATATTATACAATTATTTTCTTTATGGATTCAAAACTACTCTTACCCTCTTTGGTCCAAGAAAAGACCTAATTCTTCTTGAGCATAACTTTGATATGTTTTACTAAAGATGTAAAACCAGGTATGAACCTCCCTAAAAAATTTATCTTACCCAAATAAATTTGAAGACCTTTTTTATGAAATGGAAATGATAAGCCTAGAATAGCCTCTATTCTCTTAGGATCAATATTTAGACCATCTTTAGAAACAATATGTCCTAAGAGCTTACATTCATGAACAATAAAGATGTACTTATTTGGATTAAGAGATACCCCATACTACCTGTATATTTCAAACACTTGCCTTAAGTGTTTCATGTGTTCATTAACATCCTTAGAAAATAATGTTATATCATCTAGGTAAACCAGTAGCATTTCATTGATCAATCCTTTGAAGGTCATGTCCATTGCTCTTTGAAAAGCATCATTGACATTGGAAAAACTAAAAGGCATCTTTCTATAATAATAGCTCCCCCATTTTGTAGTGAAGGTTGTCTTGAATTGATCATCTTCATTGACTAAAATTTGATTGTAGCTTGAATAGCCATCTAGAAGAAAGAAATGATGAGAACCTAAAACTGTCAATAGAATTTGCTCTATTGAGGGTAGAGTATAATGGTATTTGAGTGACACTCTTTTAAGATCTCTAAAATCTACATAAATCCTTATCTCCCTATATTGATTTCTAATAGGCATAAGGTTAGGTATACATGTTAAATACTTGATGGGAAATATTAGCTCAAATTCAAGGAGCTTGGTAAGCTCTATCCTCATGAGTTACTCAACCTTGGGGTTGGTAGGTCTTTACTTTTATCTAGCTGGTTTAACTCTTGGTTCCAACTCGATGGTATGGTGTGCTAGGCTAGGATAAAATCATTTGAAGTCATTATATTCCCAAGAAAAAATATCATGAAACTCTCTATACAATTAAATAAATGCTTTCTCCTCTAATGTAGAACATACCTTGCCTAGTTTGAGGAGTTTGCCTTTAAAAATCAAGACCCATTCATAATTATCCTATTTTGTAGATACACTCAATTTATCCTTCCTATTTTGATCATTATCATTAAAGATAATTTCTAAGGTCACCAAACCCTTAAGTATCTTAATGGTCCTTACTTGCACAATCTAATCACCTAATTATTTTTTGAGCCTCCTTTGATTCCTTAAAGAAAAATTGGCTTCATTTTACATGAAACATGCAATGTGTTTGTCACTATCAAACACTTGAAAAATAATTCATTATAAGGTATAAAAGGTTTGATAATGATCTTAATATGGGACTAATTTCCTTCTTCCTTTATGGTAGTTAGAGTGTCAAATTGAACTTTTATGTTAGCTAGTCTATCAACATGACTATTCTACTCCCTTAGGACTGAGTGGATGTTGAATGCATTGAAGATTTCAAGTAGATCCTATACTTTATGCATGTATGACTTAAACAAAGGGTTAATGGAATTAATCACATTCTTCATCTGATGCATGACTAATTCATTATCTCCATACACTTGTAAGTTCTTGATTCCTTTTATCCTTGCCCATTAAAGGCTGTGAATCATGTTAAGCATGGGATATACTAAGAGGGGGGGTGAATTAGTATATCATATATCTTATAAAACTTTCCCTTAACCAAATTCCACTTAATTAAACATTCAAGATATGCAATAAAACTCAAACAATAAACATCACACAAGATAAAGAGAGACACTAGATATAACGTGGAAACCCAATGTGGGAAAAACCATGGAGAACAATCTCAAGTATATGAATGAGCACCAAACCAAACAATATTCACAAGCACCAACTTGTAGGAGCACCAACCCAATAGATGAGCACCAACCTAGAAACTATTCATGAGCACCAACCCACAGGAGCACCAACCCCTTTACTGAGCACCAACCCAGTAACTATTCATGAGCACCAACCCACAGGAGCACCGACTGCTTTTCCAAGCACCAACCCAAAAACAATTCATGAGTGCCAACCCATAGGAGCACCAACCCCTTTACTGAGCACCAACCTAGAAACAATTTGTGAGCACTAACCCACAACAGCACCAACCCTTTTACCGAGCACCAAACCAGTAACAATTTGTGAGCACCAACCCACAGGAGCACCAACCCCTTTATGTATACCACACACCTATCTCTCAATGTTTCTATCTCAACAAATGATAGTTCATTATATCTCTTTCCTCTCTCTCACCTTTGATCTTCTAAGCTAGATATAATGCATATAAATCATATTAATCTCTCACAATTGCTCTTCTAAGCTAGATATTACAATATCAATTCAACCTCTATCTCTCACACATTACAAATGGCTTCTCAAGCCTTTATTTATAGCTTTCCAAATGACCTTTGGCCTTCCCCGTTTGTGACCCTTCAATCTTCATGGAAAATGATGCCAAACTTGTATGACCCTTCATATCCTTGCCTTTGAAAAGTCATGTGGTGACCCTTCATGAGCAAAAACGTCCTTCCCTATTTTGTCCTTATCTTGGTGACTTTTCATATTCCTCAAAGTGTCCCTTCATGAGAAATTGTGCCCTTCCTCTTTTTTTTTCACTTGGTGACTCTTGAAATTCTGCAAGATGACTCTTCATGGAAAAATGCATCCCATCCTTCTTTTGTCTTTACCTTATGGCTCTTTGACTTCTCCATGGGCCCTTATTTTGTCTCATATGCAATCAAGAATATATTTTTTAATATTAAATAAATATTAACTCATATTAGCTAAGATATATCTATTACAAAAAACATTAAATGCAATGGGGCCTTTATCACTAATAATGCTAGACCTTTGACATCAATGACAATATTTCCAACAAATCAAACCTTCATACTCAGCCACATTACAAGTGCAACTAAAATGAAATTTATATGAAGCATAATTCTACTATTTGGATAGAGAGACAAACATAACACCAACCCTTGCACCAAATTTACTTCTTGAACCATCAAAAAACATCTTCCATAGTTCATCATCTTCACTTTCTTCATTGGCAAGTAGAGGTGTTGGTATTCCTTCCTCATAGATAAAATATATTCCTAGATAAGTTTCTTCCATACAAGCATAAGGATCCTACTCATAAGTATTAGTACCATATTCACTAAAAAATAAATTTGAAACACCCTCAATTTTGGAGGAAGTGCCATCAGATAGAATAAAATCCATTTCTTCATGACCAACATAATTTAAATTAGAACTTGTCTCAATGTAAGGTTAAATGTGAAACCTTGTAAGAGGTTATGTATTAATTGTCACCTTTGTCCCATACCTTGTCATAAAGGTTAATAAGGACCAGCTAGATGAGATATATCCACTTATCTTAGCTATGAAGACCCTTGATAAGTAGATTACAAAGTGAGTTGGGAGATCAACAATAACTATATCATGCAAAATAGGAAAACTAGGACAATCATGCAAGAAAACCTTCAAGTTTTTTATCAGATGGTCTTGGTAGGTGTAACGTCCAAATGAATGAACACTTTGATATATGGCTCATATTTCAATCCCATCTTGTTAGCTACAACTTTCGGCATGACTGAGGTAGAGGCTCCACTATCAACTATGTAATTATGAACTATTTTTGTCACCCATTATGAGAGTGAGGTAAAATGGTGGTAGCTTCTTAGTCTTAGGAGATGGTTTAACAATATTACTAGGAGCATTTTCAATAGCAACATGGTCATGACTTTGATTTAAGGGTCAAACATAAGTAGGAATAGAAAATAACTAAATTTTTATGAGATTTTTTTACCAAGCATATGAAGGACATCCTAAATATAAATGGATGTTTTAGTGTTCTTTAAAGAATATAAAATATTTAAATAATCCATACCTACTTTCTCTTGGGCTCTCATAGGTAAATAACTATCTAGAACTTGAAGAATAGGAGAATACCTTACCATATTTTGACTTGTTGGAGGTGTAGAAGCCTTTAGAACTATCACACTTATAGTTCCATCTTATTGCCTTGTATGAGGGTTAGATGAGCTTGTAGGTATGCTAAATTCTACCTCTTAGAGCCTTCTTCTTATCCATAGTATTGTCTAAAATATAGGCTTCTTGATTTATCATGAAAGTGTCTTTAACCAAAAAATTGGTGAAGATCTCTCTATGAGATTGCCAACCCTCATTAACTTGCATCATCACCTCATCTTCATTTGATAAGAGGGGAGTAATTACCCATTGATCCATCAAATCTTGTTATCCATTATTATTGGCATCCATGAATTGGTATTTCTACCAATCTTCTCCCTATACCAAATTTATATGAATTGGTACCATCTCCTTTACATTGGTGGTAGAGTTAGGATTGTATACATTAATAGGATTTTTGATATTAGGCTACCATTGGCCTTTCCATCTTCCATATTGTTGACCATATTATTGTTGATAGGAGTAAGGGTTTTGATAAGCACCTTGTCACACATTAGCTTGTCTTTTTTGAGCCTCTGAGGCTAGGAACTTTGCTTTTTTATCAACATTAGTTTTTGATTGCCTAGGAACCACCTTAGTTTTGGTATTGGCATTAGGAACTTGGGGTACATCTAGAGTACTAACAGAACCATGACACAAAGGATACATATACACTTTAGGTGGAAGTATTTTATCTTGGATGAGATTATTTTCAGCTTTGATATAAAGTTCATATGCTTCAGGGAAGGTGGATCTTCCCATAGATTGAAGCATGATAGTGATTTTAGTCCCAATGGCTCTTAAGTAAGTAGGGAACACAAAAATAGTAGGTGGTCTCATAGGAGGAGGAAACCTATGCCAAGTTTTTTGAAACCTTTCATTGAAGTCATGCATTATTTATTTGGGTCCCCTCTTTATCATGTTGAGCTAATGTATGAGAGAATCATGGTTACTTTCATTTCCAAATTTGGAAGTCAATAACACTCCAAAATCATCCCACATTGTGATGTGTCCACCTTATAGAGTCTTATACCAGTAAAGAGCCTTCCCTTTAAGGGACATGGAAAGGATCCTAATGGAAATATTCTCTTGAACAATATTATGTAAACTACAAAAGTGAGAAATATCTCTGATGTGTTCACTAGGTGTGTTATGTCTCTCACCATGTAATGTGGGCACACCTTTTGTGGCATTAGGAGGGATGACATCATAAGCATGAAGTTGGATTAGATTATCTATTTTGAAAGTAGGAAAACATGAGGTTTATCCATGTATTCTTCTTCAATATCTTCAACTTAATCAACTTCTTCCTCTTCTTCCTCTATATCAAAATCTACTCTTCTTCAAAGGGTAGATTAGTCTATGGATACTGAATTACAAGAGGGATCTCAGGTTGAATGGGTAGATTAATAGGATTGGATGGTCTAGTAGAGGATGACCTAGTGAGGACCATGAATTATGGGGGAAATTTTATAATGAAATAATGGTCTAAATCTAGATTTACTTTTAGGAGTTACCAAATGTTGAATAACACACCACTTTGTAGTTGGTGTTGTCAAGGCCAACATTTACCTTGACAAGTTGTCTTGAAGACAATGGGGTCCCATTGGGCATGCTAGAATTGTTGTCACCAAATATTACACCCTAGAAGAGGTTTCTTAGGCTTCTTATAAATTTGGGTAATATGGGAACACTTCTAGGTATGTGGGTGTACTTATATTGGAAATGAGCCTTTAGGTTTAAGGGCTAGTTCCCTGAATATATTATGCAATGTTTATCACTTAAACTACTACTTACTTATGGGGAAAAGAGTTAGAGAAATGCATAGATTAAAAGTACTCTAAATGAGGTGATGCACCAAGAATGTCTTCCACATGAACATCATATTTATACCATGATGAAACACAACATATATACTAGTCTCTAAGCTTTAATGGGTTTTAACATGAGTATTTCAATATAGAGATGAGATGTGAGTAGCTACACAAGAAAAATGAACCAGAGGGTAGATTGCACACTCCAAGGATAATTATACAATTGAAAAAGAATTAAACATTAGACTACACTCTATATGACCTGTTAGACTTAGGAAAATCTTGCTCAAACATGAAAGGATAAGGGAAGGAAAGATAGAGAATTATCACATCTCATCACCATACATCACTTAAAGACTTAGACAATTATTCAAAACTTAGAAATAGACTTGTATTAATGTTTAAAAGTAGAATATAACATCAATGTAGTAGGGATTCACCATACATGGTATGGCTATCCTTTACATTATCTCAAGAGCTATATTTATAGAAGAAAAGAAGCAAGAGAAAAAGAACCTTGGCACTAAAAAGGGGAATCAATTAGTTCAAATGTTTTAACCATAGTTACAATTGATTTTGAAAATTATGCTCCTTAAAAACTTTTTATTAATCCCTATCACTTCATGTGGTTACACAGTTACATTATTCCATCCTTGATCTTCCTTCATGGTTGCAATGATGGGATCAAGTTGTTTTGATTTGGGCTCTGACATCAATGTGGTTAGAATAATTAAACCAATTTGTTAGGGATTTATCCTAATGCTAAACACTCTTTACTATTTTTTTATAGCATGTAACAATGAGGAGAAGGGTCCCTTTCATGTAATTTGTCTTGGATTTGAAATCATCAAATTATGTGTGTCTATCTCGATGGCATCCTTTAAAACATTAGATTTGTTTTGAACTAAACCATACTCAAACTTGGCTCCATACCTTTTATTTACTTTTCATCATCAAAAATTACTTTGTTGACCTTTGTCTAAGTCACCTAGGCTTACATTCATCTGATTAGCCATCAAAGACTAACTTGGATCATTGATCTTTTGATTCATCTTACTTCATTGATCTTGATTTGTATGGTTAAATTCACTCATGCCACTTGTTAATCATACATTGATCTTAGGATCCTACTATCAATCTACTACTTCACATGCTTGTGCCACATGGTAAACTCTTGAGCTCCTTGACTTATTAACTTGTTCATGTGTTGTTAGATCTAAATCCATGATTGAACACAAACCATTGATTTGCCTAGGCCCATTCTCCTACTAGTTGAGCTAGCACTAGTGGATTTATACTTGATTGATCTATACCATCCGATTCTACCTTTTAAATTCCAATATCTATTTTATGGGACTTAAATTTAATGTTCACATGACCATCATTGGGATATTTTAACTTCAATGGATATCTTTCAAGGATTTAATTTGACATCTATGCAGACATATTTGTTATCTCATAAACTATCAATTTTAAGATCCAATGGATGACGACTGAGCCTAAACTTTGACCCTTGCATGAATGTCACTCTATTTGCCAATAATTATTTCAAAATTTGTGTTACGACCTTTTACTGTGGACCATTTTCCTTGGGCTACTTCTTTTAGCCACTTCCTCTGAAGGAATTTATACTTGGTCTTTTACCTCAAAACAAATTCTTGTGGACAAAATGTCTGATAGAATTTATGTCTTCAGGATCTGTATGTCAGACAAAATGTTCAAAATAAATCATTTCCTTATACATTTTGATGTAAATTTGTCTTTGGGCTTTGTGTATTAGACAAAAAGTCCAAAATAAATTGACCTTCAAGGAAATTATCATCGAACAATTTTCCTAAAAGAATTATATCCTTAGAATTGCCTTTCAGCCTTTTTTGAAATTTCCCTTTGCCCTTTGAAAATGACCTTTAGAAATTTGAAAAGTGTCCTTTGGATATTTTATCATGCTCACTTTCCCAAAATAAAATACCCTTTGGTATTTGTGTTTGGATCACTTTGCTTGAAAAAGTACCCTTCGAGAAAAGTGTTTAGGACACTTTGCTTGCAAAAGTGCCCATTAGGATTTTTTGCTTCAAACTAATTTTATTTTAGAATGACCCTTCAAAAATATTGTTCAAATAATTTTATCAAAAGAAAAGACCCTTAGGTTATTATTTCAAACAAAATTTCCCAAAGAATTTACACTTAGCCCTTTTTAATGTAGATAATTTTCTCAAAGAAAGATATCTTAGTAACAATTATTGCAAGACTTTTGCCCAAAGAAATGAGTTTGTGGGATCTTTTCCTTGAATAATTTATCCAAAAAACTCTACAACACTCATCCAAATCAAGTATAACAATTTCCCTAAGATAAATCTGAATGCTCTAACACTTAGCCAAAAGTTGAAAATCTCCCAAGTGCAAACTTAGGCTTTCCTGGACTTGCTCTTGCAACTACTCAACACCATGAAAATATGCCACTTGTACATATGATCAATAAATGACCATTAAGACACCAAAAAACACAAAGGCTAAGTTATACCATGACCACAACTTATAATGGTATATAAAATGACATCAAATGAGCTGTAACATACCCTATAACATTATAAAAATCCCTTATACAAGGTTCTAATTATAGGGGGTTGATCAATTTCAGCCTATGGGGAAAAATGGTCAACAATACCCTTTTTATCCATTTTGAAAGAATAACCAATTCATTGTAGCTAGTCCAATCATTTATTTTGGATAACTATAGGCTAAATAAAATTTTTGGTTAATTAGTTATCTAGTAAATCAGGTAGAGTTAGAAAATGTCATAAAAAGGAGGGAAAATGAATAATAAAAATAATCAAAGCAATAAAAATGTACTTTTTAACTCCTTTTGCATCAACCTCCTTTCCTATAAATTTAAGCACTTGTTTTTATTTTTCCTAGGTAACTTTTTCCATTACTACAAGATGCAAATTGTGTGCTATAGGATCCATATTTTATGCTACAAGATGTACCTTATGTACTATAGATTAAAAATTTGAGCTACATAATGTGTCTTACATTTCTATAGGTTAATTAATAGGCAGGTTAATTAATAGGTTTCTATAATTTGCATTATGCATCTTTGGAAGGATGGTTTCTAAAGCAACTTGATGGTAGTTTACATTGTCAATATATTCACCCTTATTAATCGGGTGAAAAGTACATCTCCAGGCCACAAGAATAAGTTTTCATAAAAATATCACCTATTATAGGATGATTCAAATTCATTTGGTTCTCCTAAGGAAAGTGTGGGCATAAATCCTTTGGTTTTATTCCACTGCTTATACCCTCATCACTTTACATTCCATATTAATATTACAAAATTTGTCTTCATCTACATTTGGTAGCAACAAACATATCTTTTAGTCCAGAGGTCAAAACCATGTAATATAGAAGCAACCATGAACATCCACCTCATCCAACTCTATCGATGACATGTATGATAATCTCAATGTCACATCAAAACTATATGCCTACATCATGATATTATTACCCTGTTCCACATCATCCCACTTCACTTCATTATCTCGACATCTGCACACATCTTATATTGAGTTATCCCATCTAATGAAGGTAATAATTCAATGTTTTTGAGGAAAATTATTAATTAATTATTGTTAATTATAGTTAATTCAATCATCATGTTGGACATTTTTTAAATAATTAATATATACATAGTTTATGGTAATTTAAATACCATTTTTATGTAGTTGTCACATCAAGGCTTTTTCCCCATCCTACCATCAATACCATGTCCCCATAATCTTATTCCTTACCCACCCTCATGTAATATTTAATTTTACTTCACTCAAGGATAAGTAACATGTCAGTTGGGGGGTTTTCCATAAATGACATACCAACTACATGCCTCAAGATGCTACATGATAAGCCTTTCTATAGTATTTAAAATTAAAGTACAAGAATTAATGATTAATAAAGCTAAAAATGTTCTTATCCCAACAAATCAATAATAAAGACGTACTGATCATTCTACAAGCTAGGTCAAACCACCATGAGAGGAGACTATATTAGAAAGGAACCTATCAACTTGGCACCACTTTTATAGTAGTAAGACATCACCATCCTCTTTAGGAATACAAGTAGGTTAACCTATTTTTAAAATCTAATAGGGTTTGACCAAGTAGTAGTGGAGGAATTCACCAATTTATTTGAAAACAACAAATCCACTGTTAGAGGGTTATAAATAAGGTAATCAAAATATATCTAAGCTAAATTACTGGCCTAACCAGAGTAGGTTATTTATGGGAATAAAAGTTTGATACAATGGTAGAAAGGGAAACATTCTAATAAGGTCATGATAAATTAAGCTTCTTCATATAGGGTACCAAATGTTTATCTCTGCCACAAGTATGGGCAAAAGTTGTTATGTTTATTATAAAGTATTTCACCTATAAAGGGAGACATTCTATGTTATATGGTTTATATTTTAATATTATCAATAACCAGAGGCATAAAATTATAATAAATGTGCTAAATTTAATATCAAATATGTTGAATAAAATGGCAAATTAATATAAAAAAGGAAACTCTAAAACTTTGTCCCACCATTGCATGATACAACTCATTGTTTAAGATAGCCTAAATAGATAAAGACCAAATATGACTTGGGAAAAATTTATGTAGTTTCCATTTGATGAATATCATTATGAGGAAGAAAATGATGAATAAGAGACATAATAAAGTGATGAAGAGGAAGTAGAGAAAGAATAATATGGAGTTGAAGAAGAAGCATAAGCTAAAGTTAAGGAGAAATCTAAAGAAAAAGAACATCTTATATCAAAAGAGCCTCCTATAGCACATGGACCTATAAAAAAAGTAGAAGGAGATAAAATGGTAAAAAATAAGAGGATAAGATTAATTGTTTAACATTTTTCATCTGAAGAAGAAGAAACCCCTCCAAACCCTAAACTAACTAAGAAGCCCAAAATACCTCAAGTTTATAGGAGATAGTCACACATACTAAGGGGGAAACCATAGAGAAGGCCTATTTCATCCTCTCCTACCATAATCCATATTATTGAGGGATCATTTGAAAATTAAATTGAAGAAAATAATGCTTATATAGGATTAGTGATGAGGAAGTCTCTTTTTACTTCAATTTTGTGCATTCACAATCGACTAAAGGAAGCAAGGAAGAACAATCGATTGAAGAAAGTAAGAAAGAAAAGTCAGTTGAAAGGGATGAATAAATGATTAAAAAACCTAAATATAATGGATATGATAGGATAATTTTATCTCCTAGATCAATCACTTAGAAAAATTAAATTACTAAGGGGGAAAGTTTAGATGTTTAAAGAAGGTAACAAATTGGATATATTGACACAAGTTGCTTCAAACCTGCAAGACCAAGTTATACTGATTGAGTCTCAAACTATATCCATAACATAAAAAATAACCCAAAAACATCCTACCATTCTTATTATTTAAATATATATTATATCCACTTCTACACAGATTAAAAAACTTGAATCAACATTTCTTTTCTTTGATATGTATCTACAAGGAGATGAGTAGTTCCAAAGTACATAGTTTATTTGGTTCAAACACTATGGCCAATTGAATAAATAAAAATGGAATTGAAAATAAAATTTAGGAATATGTATAAAAACTCATGAAATTGGAATCAAAATTTGAAGAGTTAACTCGATTGACAAATATGTTATTGAGATATAGGCCACTTGCCTAGGTTTACTCTATTTACCTTGAAAAATAGTGGTTGTAATTTTAGTTTATGATGGTATACTATGATCTTAAAAAAAAATTAATAGGTCCTTAGTATTTATTTAATATGTATAATGATGTTACCCATAAATAATAGGCTCAGTTGTGTGAATTCTATCTGCATAATTATGCTATACATCATAATGTAGAATTGAACCTCAATTTATATGTAGGAGATGTCTTACTCAAGGGTTTTTATTTATATCCAGTACATGAGAATAAAAAGGGTCAATAATTATTAGTATATAAGGAAAATAAAAATAATCTACTTTGATGATAATAGGAGAGTCCACCAAGCTTGAGGTGATATTACAATAATGGGTTTATTTAATGAAAAGAAGGGAAGTAGCTTCCTAGTTTTTAAAGAAACAAGTAGAAGCTTAAAAATATTAACTAGCATAGTTATAAAACATATGATAATATGAATTCAAATATTTTGGGAATAGATGGAATGAGATTACTCCTAAATTGAAGAAGAAGGAACCAGTCTCTCAACATAATCTCAAAGTTGTCCTTGATCAAATTTATACTTACATAGAAATTGCAAAAAGGGACCAAATTTGTTGGATATAAATTTTCATCCACCTTAATTTTAGTATCCCATTATATATTGGATAGGAAAAGTATCCATTGATGAGGAAAAATAAGATAGGAGATGGTAGAGGTTTGAGGCTCAATATGGTTTCTATGGCAAGCAAAACACATGTACATCAGAACTAATAAACTTTAGACTTGTGTGCATTATTCATATACATAAATTGATTATTTGAGGATGAAAAACACCTTAATTTGGGTGGTGTGATGAGTCATATAAATGGAATAATTTTAAACCTTACCTATCTACCTTTTTGGCCTTTGAATTCTAATGTTTCTTATATGCCTTGTATATTTCCCTATTTTAAGCACTCTAACCATGATGATATATATTAAATATGTTTATGGGAATAAAATTAGTTTCTGTCTAGTGATTAAAGTTGAATATGTTATATTTTATTATGATGTTTTTAATTCTCATATTATGTTTTGAGTAACTTGAGTGATAGGACCGACATGTACAGCAACTGAAAGGTTATGCCCTAAAACAAAGAGATGAAATTTGGATATACATAGTTGTAGCACCATATTGAATATGTGGCATTAATGTCCCATAAAAAATAGGTTATCAACCTATATCCACTAGGAACCACTGTAATAAACATGAATAATTACTTGAAACTTGCCTAAGCATGTAAAAATTATAACATCAAGCCTTTTTGTTGGTTTTGGTCCAATGAAAAAGATTGGATAATAACCATGTATGGCCTTATATTGGAATATGTGATGAGGAGGATTTAGAACATTGAACATTCCTATTAGATTGAATTTTTCTCTTTTTAATTTCCCAACATCACCCTTATTTTTGTCTTATAACCATTTGTTGGTTGTGTTCTCCATAATATGAATACTCTCAAGTGTTAATTTCTTATCGATCAATAAACGTAGCCTCTTTTGTATATATTAGAATAGATATATAGGCTAAGGGGTGTAGATGATATAGGAATAAGATAGATAATCTAAGTGTGATCAATCAATATCATTTCAACCATTGTAATCTTACTATATCAATATTTAATTGCTATAGGATATGAATAAATTCATAAATTTTAAGTAAACATGTTTTAATTTCAAGGTAAGGATTAGATCTCAAGACCAAATGATGAGGGCGCCCTCAAGAGAGTCAACTTATAGGTAAGATACTAACACATTGGATTAGCTAAGTAGATTTAGTTTGTAAGTATTCAGTTCCATTCTTTAATTTTTCATATGTTGTTTGAGTATCATATATGATTTAAATATTGTGAATTCATGTTAGTTTCTTAAGGAAGCTTCCACAACATTTAGTTCCATTCAATTCTATTTATTTCATTCATGTAAGTGTGATTTCCTTTCAATTACTTTACATTTTTATAATTTCCTTTATGCAAGTATACCTATATGTAAATGATAGAGTCAAAAAGTGATTCAAGTGTGCACATATAATGACATTACCTTATCAAGACAAAATACCCCTAGGTTGACAATTAGTGAAGTAATTATTTTATGCACCAAGTGATTATTTCATCCTATGAGCATAGGTGAGGTTATACAAGGTTGTCAAGTTTAATTGGTGGTAAAATTATGCTCATAAAAGAGGAAGTATATAATATTTGGGAATGTGTATATGATTGGTTTTATAAGAAGTATTCACTCTTTGATTAGAGTTGTATTAGTAATAGGGGACTTGTTGTTGGTAAGCCACTTGTTTCTGAGTGCAACATTGATTTGGAGAGAACTAATGTCTAAATGGAGGAATGGTCTATTGGGCATTAAATGGGATTTTTTGGGATTGAATGGGAATCTATTGTTGATTCCTAAGAATTTGATGTGTAAGGGGAACATGTTAATTGTTAATTTACACATGTTGTTGGATTAAAGAGGCTCCTTATCAAATAGAAGCGGAAAGTGGATGACTAATGGAAAAACATTATTGGTTAGATAACATTGGCTGGGGATTACTCAACACTTGTTATAATAAAAATTTAGTCACCACCTATGGAGGTGGGGGATTAATTTCCACTTACCAAAGTGGAGGATTGGTCTCCACTTGTTGAATCGGGGTACTTGTAACTTGTTACATTTCAGGTGGGTTTCCAACTTGTTATTGCAAGGTATTTAGAATGTTTTAAGGAGGAGATCATGGAGAATATGGAATAATGTTTTGTTTTGTTTTGGATGGTACCTGATGTGGGTTAAAATATGTTATTTGAGAGCTATACACCTCATGCTGGGTAGAATATATAAGGTGTTCTGAATCAAGATTAGTCACTAGATTGGTTTCAACTATGGGTGTGTTAAACATATCCACAACTAATGTTTTATTCTTAAATGGATTCAAATTATACATAGGATAAGTAGACAAATAAAATGTTTATTTTGTTGAAGGATTGCACTCCAATAATGTGGGATTTTTAACTTTTAATGTATCCAAGGAGTTATCTAAAGTAGTTATATCCATATTAGATTTTTTATTTATGAAGTAATAAGTTGGATTTATGTTGGAGGGTTAACTAGTTGACCCTTTCATTTATTTGA
This sequence comes from Torreya grandis, assembly GCA_037957365.1. NCBI lineage: Eukaryota > Viridiplantae > Streptophyta > Pinopsida > Cupressales > Taxaceae > Torreya > Torreya grandis. The sequence continues at coordinate 1,512,224 of JARHVA010002734.1, forward strand.
AAACACTAGGGATTGATTCAAAGTTTGGTCTTAGCTAAAGGAAGCTTGGTTGTCTAACAATGTAAGAGGTGTTTATTTGGGTGTTCTAACCAAATAACACAAATCCTATATGGGAAAACTAGGGGGAAACTTTGTATCCATTTCCAATAATCTAATAAGATGTTTGTATTTATTGTCAAATAATTGCCAATTGAATTGATATTGATGATATTCATAACTAGGTGGTGCATTGACAAGGTACATTAGATTAGGTCTATGCTCATTATAAAATGGTACATATGAAACGTATGGTTTGTATTGGCCTTATTCAAAATTAGGTGATATGATTAGAATGTATGGGTTATATTATTTAATTTCAGAAGTTTATAATGTTGTGATATGATAAACTTATGAGTAGTGTTATTTTTTATTAATATGAGAGATAATTAGAAAGAGAATGTTGATCATGTTGAAGTGATTATTTTGATAAGGTCATTGTTGACCAAGTTCATAAGAATAAAGTCTTTATGGATAAAGTGTATTATAAAGCCTAGTCTTATTGTGGTGAAGGCATGGCTAGTTTAGTCTTGGAAAGAGACCTATATGGTTTGAGAATTATTGGTCAAAGGAGAATGATTGGATATGTGGAGTTGGTATTAGATGTTTGGATATGTGTTATGAGCTATAGAATCTGTCTTGAAGATCTTAAAGTGGTAAGGTGCCTAGTAGGTTTGTTTGATGGACTAGTTCTTGAGTATGGATATGGATTGTAGAGGCATGACGATGATGATATGGATGTGTATGGACTTGAATATATGAAATATATTATTATATCATGAGATAAATATGTAAATTTATCCACATGACTCTCAGAGTGAGCCAAAGGGGTAAGTTCTTCATTGGTGGTATTCTCATAGACCTTGTCTTAAGACCCTAAGTGGCATGATGAGGCACCATGATCAGATTTGGAGACTTATGAGACAATTTTAACATGTTTTTAGGTTTAACATGCTGTTTCAAGTGTTTTTGTGAAGTTTTAGGTCTTGATTTGAAGAAGAAATCATAAAAAGAGGATTTGAGGTCTCTCGAGTGATATAATGAGGTGTTGCAGAACTTGATAAGGATTTTATTGTGATTTTTGGCATGTGTGACTATTACATGGGAAGTTGAGATCTTAGTGAGAGATTAAAAAGGGTATAAAAATGTTTTCCAAGCATTAGTAATTGGTTTCAGGGGTAGAGCTTTATGAACAAATGTTAATAATGGAAACTAGTCTAAAACCCTCTTAAAACCCTCATAGTGACCTGATATAGAAAATATTGATGGAAATGGATCATAATGGATTATATGACCTGTTTTTATGTTTTTATCATGTAATGGACTCTTATAGGTACCTCTTTATGGCATTGGTTTGTCTGGTGAGTGAGTAGACCCCATAAAAAAGTGCTTATTTCTTAGAAATTTGTTATAGCAAATAGAGTTGACCAAGTCAATGAATGAAAATCATTATAAGACATAGATTGAGAATTTTAATTCATGACCATGGTGATTTATGATCATGTTATATAATTAAAAAATTCTAAACTGGTCATAGAAGTTGACATATCACTAAAAAGGCCTAGTAAGGAAGATAGTGAGAAAATTGGGTAGAAGTGAGAATAAGATTAGGGATGAGTTATCATGGATTAGCAATGGATCCAATTACATAGTTTTTTTAAAAATAAATATAACACATTTACATATTGGTTATATGTTTTTGAGGTCAATGAAAATCTTTAAAATATTATTCACAAGATGATCCGTCTAGTGAAGATGAGACAATTAAGATGTAAAGTTGAGAGATTGGTTTACAAGACCAATATTATCACTAGACCATGATATCTATATATATGAGAGATACATAATGATATAATAAGATCATAAATATATATTAATATTTCCTAAAAGTTCCCACATAGGTGATAAAAGACATAATTACCATGACTGGTCCTTAGGGTAGAATGACAGTTTTGGGTATGCAAGATGTAGTGATGAGTTTGAGATGTTATATCATCAGTTAATGTATATAGTGCACATGTTGATGTTTTTAGGGATATATATATATATATATATATGTATGTATGTATGTATATATATATATATGTATATGTATATATATATATATATATATATATATGTATATATGTATGTGTATTTATATATGTGTATATATATGTATATATATGTGTGTGTATACATATATATATATATATATATATATATATATATATATATATATATATATATATATATATATATATATATATATATATATATATATATATATATATATATATATATATGTATACACACACACACACACACATATATATATACATATATATATATACATATGTATATATATATGTATATATATACATATATATATATATATATATATATATATATATATATATATATATATATAGACATATATATATATGTATATATATACATATATATATATATGTATATATATATACATATATGTATATATATATGTATATATGTATATATATATGTATATATACATATATACATATATATATACATATATACATATATATATGTATATATACATATTATATATATATATATATATATATATATATATATTAGTGTAAAAATTTGAAATATGGAAGCCAAAATGGCTTGTTTGGCTGTGTAAGAACTATGAAAGAGAAGGTTAAAAATTGGTCTATGAGACTAATACTTGACACTATAAATTTTAATATATCTATTTGAGGATGTTTTAAACGTCACATAAGAACTATAAACTTTCATTAAATTTCTTTTAAGTTTCCTTATAGTATCTAAAGATAACATTATTTAGGATTGTGCTTTGGAGCATTCAGGGAGTTTTCTATGTGGTAGTAAGATTAATGTTCCTAATTCATTATGCCTATTTTGGAAGTGTAATAAGAATTTGATGATGTTATAAATATTCCATGTGATTTTATAAATACATATGTATTTTTGGAAATTTCCTATACTTATGTTTTAGGTCAAATTACTAATGACTGGGTTTAGAGCAAATTGGTAGTTATGAGTGATCTTTTTGATGAGGTGTTCCTGAGTCTTTGGAGCCTAAGTGATGGAGTATAATGATTTTGATTTGACCCTAAGGCCATGAAATTTCCATCCATATTTGTAGTGTGACTGTAATATGTTTATACAAGTTTTTTGAGCTTTGTCTTTGAAGATAATTTTTTTGGGGCAACTGGGCCTAATAGGTCTTTAAGGCCTAATGGTGATTTCAAGGTGTGAGTGAAGGATTTGTGACTTCTTGAGCATGGAGAAGGTTAGTGAGGTTGAAATATAAGTGTTTTAAATGTTTTAGTTCTTTGATGAGCTCCATCTAGGCCATAGAGGTTTAAGTTGTTCTATGGAAAGGATATACCTAATTGTAATTAGGTCTCTATGAGGCCTAAAAGAAGATTGAGGTCTAAATGTGTTTGGCCAACCTATTGGCGATCCTAATTTTATTGACTCTCATGTGTAATGGTTCCTAAGATATGTTTTTGGTCTGAACCCAATGGATTAGTGATTTGGCCGATGAAGAGAGTATGTGAGCTAGTGAATTATATTTTTACAAGGCATAATAGGTATAATTGGGAGTCTAGTTGAAGAGATAAATAAGTGAATAAAAGGGTATATTGTGAAGGAGTAAGAGGTATTTAAGACCATAAAAAGAGTGGATATAGATATTATTATGAAAATTTAATATATTTATTTCATTTTGATGACAAGGTTAGTTAACCTAATAATCCTAGTAAGAGGCAGTTGAGTGAAGAAGCGTATAGGCTATTTTGAGAGGGATAGAAGGTTGATAAGAGCTGAATGAGTTGATTGTATTTTTAGAGAATATAAGAGTTGTATCAAAGATATGTTATTGATTTATGATAGTGATTATAATTTAGATAGAGAAGATAGAGATCTGAATAAGAGGTCACCATCTATTGTTTGAGCAACAAGGCATCTTGAAGTGATCAAGTTGGTCTTAGTTGAGTTGGTACTTTATCAAGAAGGAGTGAGAGTTTCCTTTCAATTTGGTGGTTCCAAAATTTTTCTTAAAGTTTTTGAGTTGATCTTGAGTCACTTAGGGGGTTGGTGCCTTCTTACAAGTTGGTGCTTGCTAAAGGACTAGTTGAGTTGGTGTTTGGCTAGTGAGAGGTTGATGATCCTTATGGAGTTGGTGCCTCACTAAATATTGATTTACTAGTTATAGGAATGTATTTCAATTTGTGTGTCAGTGTATTTTATCCCTCATGAGGGTTTCCCACATATCTCTTGTGTTCATATGTTGTATGTTTATGTAGATTCTTGTTTATGCATTGGTTGATGTATGTGTTTGAATTAATGCTTCATGAATGATAAGTGAAATTGAATGATTATTTTAAGGGAAATAATCCACGCCCCCCCCCCCCCCACTCTCAGTGGTTGTGATTCCAAAAACAACATGGGTAATAATTTATAATTTTGGACTTGATTTGAAATGAGAATTTGGTTTATGATAAGATTTTTGGTTTAAATTTTACAGCCTAACAACATGGTTTGGATAAGTAAGATAGGTATTAGGACCAAGTTTTAACATGTCACTTTTGTTTAATCTAAAATTTTGGTAGAATAATATCTCATTATGTGCATATAATTTTTTTTTTTGAATTAGACTTGGTTTATTTGATTTGGTCTTAATTATAAAAAAGTTTCAAAAAAATAATCAAGCAACAACACATAGACATTACAAGGTAATCTAATAAATAAAAGGGGTTTTCATCAAATATATTAAACATTTGAAATAATCATCATGAGAGAGGATTATAAAATTTAAATGTTAATTAAATGAATTATTATAATTATTGGTTGTATTTTAACCCCGCCCTTCTCTCAAAAGGTTCGTATGAGTAAGGTGATTTTTTGGGGCTATTACTTTTGCACCCCTTTGTCAATGAATGATCCATGAAAAAATTGGAATCTAAGAAGCAATCGAAGATCAAGCCATTCATGATAGGGTATTGTCCCTTTCTAACCACTTCAGTCATAAGGGTCTTAGTGAAATGTTACCAAATTTGGGGTTTGATTATAATTTTACTTGGGATTTATAGATGGTTCCTATATACCTCATGGTATGTGAACATAATTCCATTAATGAAGAAGTTCAATATTATTTCTAGGATTGATCCTTTCGAGGGTACCACACCTTAGCCTAGGATATTGGAAATAACTCCCTAAATTTACTTTCCTCACATGACAATATGTAAACACAAATCCAAGACTTCACGATGGTAACACTCCTTAATTTATATACCCCACCAAATAAAAAAGTTTTGGTGTGATGCTAGGATGTGACTTCCTTCATCAACACACCACTAAAGACTTATGAGAAGGTGATGAAATCCACCCCACATAGTCAAATGAAAAATTGAGTAAAAGGAAAATAGGAAATTTTATATTTCTAATTCACCTAAAAAGGGGAGAGCATAAATGTAAAAATAACCCCTCATAGCAATTAAATAACAATTAAAAATTACAAGAAAGTAAAGAACATGAAAAATGAATAATTTTATTATAATCCAATTTAAATATGAATTCATTTTAATTCCTAAATTGAAATGTGAAGTAGAATTGATTTGTTTGACTCAAAATACCACTTCTTTAGCCAAAATTTTGTAGAACAAATAGTTATAATTTTGATAAATGTGGTTTTGAGTCAACAAGGAGCTTGAAAATGGGTTTGTTTAAGCCTTGGCCTTATTACACAATGAATTTGTAAATCTGTAGGCTGATTTGACTACCAAGTCCATCGATTTCATAATTAGAGCCTACACATAGAACATAAAATAGTCAAAAAACAATTTTTCTACTATTGAAAATAGTTTCACTACAAGGGTCTACGATTTCGTTACCAAGTTCTATAATTTCACTGATGTAACATGCATAGAAAAGAGATAAAAAAATAAAGTAAAATTATTTTACTACTAAGATTAATAATTTCACTAATGTAAGCCATAATTTTACTACTGTTGAAATATAATTTCATTAATATGCAACACAATTTCACAATTCTATAGAAAAATAGTTAGAACTTAAAATATAAGGAAACAATTTCATAATTTGTAAATGAATTCACAATAGCAAAATTGATTTCACTAAATATACATGTAATTTCATAAATGGTCAAAAAGCAAGTGAAACAAGCTAATGAATATTTCACTACTACTAAAAATAATTTCACTCATTATTGGTCCAATTTTGTAGTTTTGATGATTTTTCCACTGTAATAGATGATTTAAATAAAGATCATGTTGAATTCACAATTACATAGGAACACATTGTTTGGTATATAACAAACTTGAATGGAATTTTGAATAAAAAAGAGTGAATTAACTTATTTATAAGGCTAATTATAGTAATTGGAAGAAATTAAATAGTCTAGAGGAACTTATGGTATGCCTCTAATCTTTTGTGTCCCACTTGGAATGCCATTATGTGATGAAGAATCCAAGAGGGGTTAGTTAATTATTGGTGAACAAAATCAAAACAACTTGAAGACATAACATATCAAGCCTAATCCCTAGGTTGAGTTATGTGGAAAACAAGCAATAAATGTAATTAGAAGATAAAGAACCATTCTTTTACCTCCCTCAAAGATTCACTTAGATACCGATCCAAAGAGGCTGAGCTTGGCTTATAGATATATAAGTATTTTTCAATGCTTGAATCCTCATGAGGGAAGCACATCTCCTTATCTACAATTGATGTTGGCTTTGGCTTGGAATGAGAGTGTTTATTCTCTTTGTGTAATTCAGTAGCATAAGTTGGCATGGAGAAGCTTCTTAAAATGAGAGGTGTGAGGTTATTATTTATAGATTCCTTCAATCATTATGAACTATTCATCTCATCTCAATATGGAGGGTCTAAGATCAATCCTCAAATATATTATTACACACATAGATTGTGTAAGAGATGCCATTTAACTCATTTTGGAGTGTGGAAGGCACATTGGAATAAAAATACAATCATTGGTCCTCTTGGAGTGTGTAATAAGTGTATTAAAACTTGTATTAAGTATGCAAGTAAAATGTAAGACATGTCATAACCTTTGATTTCTTACACACTTTGCCTAGTGATGTCATCCATTTGTGAGGCAATATTCCAATTTTAAATTTAGGAAAATAGGATATATCCAAATCCATAGATTTTCCTATTTGAGGAATGATTAGGATTAATTTAGTGGGATTAATCAACAATTAAAATAATGTTGGTATTTTACAATATTTCTATTTGTCAATCAAGTATTCACTTAACTATCTCGTGAAGACACTTGTAAAGGGATAATTTAAGTCAAGATTCACCAGATAAGATTTATGATGTAATATTATCCATTGCCCTAATTAGGGATCTATTTCTATGATTTTAGGATAAAATGGATGTTGTGCAGGTAAATTAGGTCCAATGGTAATTTCTATTTAAACATGCATGCAATTATAGAAAGTTGCTCTTGAATGTAGTTTAGACATGAAAGTGGTTAAAATGAAGTGTCTATGCTCACCACCTATTTAGATTCCTAATATTCAATATACATAAATAACATGTTGAAAGGTAAAATGAGAGAGAGAGAGAGATATCCTCTAATTTCCATAGTGGAGGGTTGAGAGGATTTTGGGATAGTATCCATGCTTCTATGTCTATGATACAAAATCCTATGCCCATAAAAACATGTGGAAATTTTATAAAAATGAAAATTCATGCCTGTGTGTGCATATGTGTTGGTGTGTGTGTGTGTGTGCATGTGTGTGCACATGTTCAAACTAATGAAAACTAAGAAATGAAATAAACATATGCATAAATATCTCTAAGTGTGTTAAACTATGAAATTACATCTATGAAATTTATGTAATGAAATTTGCATTGTATCTAATTATATGTGTCTCATGATGAGACCCAATGAAGTATGTTGTGTACCAATTATGTGATTACTTCCATAGGAGGGATCAAGTGACAATATATTATGTATCCCCATGTGATTTATTTCATGAAAGGGAATAAGTATTATATGAAATTTACTGCCATGTGATTTATTCCATGGGAAGGATAATTGAGGAAATGTTTTGTACCAATTGTCAATAATAATAATATAAATACAATAAAATCATATAAATTTAATTAGTATTTTATCAAAATTAAGTGTGTATATAATTCCTTTTGTTGATTTGTGTGTAGATACTAAATATTTCATGAGATACTTGATAATGATAAATTTGTCTTACCTTTACCATATAATAATTGTGCACACATATTTTAATATTAATATCCATTCTCTCACATCCACATGATTAATATTTACCTTAACCTTCTACAGTTTCTAATAATCACCTAAAAAACCCATTGTCTATGTCAAAATAGCTATTTCTATTATTCATGCATCACCAAATCATGAAATCAATGCTCCCATTTGCAAGATAAAATAATTAGATTAAAAATATACCATCAAGATGATTTCATTTGAATATGATAGTTCTATCCCATGCCAATAAATAGTCATATTTTAAATTCAAATCAATAATATAGGTTGACTCATGTGTCTAGCATCTTAGTGGCATGGGAAATTACCCAACAAGTTTATTTTAAATAAAGTCATAGACATATTAGCTATATAGCATCTATTTTTCACTTACCAAGAACAATTGTAGAAGTTATTGCACATACAATAAGACTACCCTATTTCTCCCAAATTTTCAATTAGTCACTATAAGCAAGTATTACTGAGTGTAAAACATTCCAAGAGTCAAACCAAGATTTCCATTTGTAAATTATTAAGTGTAAAGTTTCATATGTTTCATTCATTGAACAATATCTTGCACACAATAATCTAACAAGGGAAAGTTACATGTGGTTTGATATGATATTTAGAGTATTAAGTACGTAGGCAACACTCAACTAGTCAATTGGGGTTAGTTAAGGTTATCTCAACCCACATTTACATCCAAGTTTTAAACACTAAAACAATACATACAAGAGGACCTAGGGTTATAGGTGAAAGAAAAATATGTATATGAGTTGTACACATTATTAGACCTTGAAATCACACATAGAGATGAACGAGAAGTAAGCAAACTTGCTTGTGTCAAAATAGATATAAAATCACACATCGATGGACCCATTTGATTTGGAATTTACCATCTAATGATTTCGACTTGTGGTTGATGATATTGTCTAGGCATGCATAGAGATACATAATTTGATCCAAGTTGCCTACACTTTAGTTTTTCACCTTTATTTCCAACTTCTTATACAATTAGTCCTTCATAGAGAAGTAAAATATTAAGAATATAACCCCTATACATTAATTTATATATTTATAAAGTATATGTGTTAAATGAGATTAAAATATTTTACATTCAGATATATGCTTGATTATCATATAATTGTAATATAAATTATTTTTTTAATAATTTAATTTAATTAGGTTTAATTGGCCATATTAATTTAAAATAGATTAAAACATATAGTGAACATGAGGTGAATTATATAATAATTTGACATATAATAGACAAATGACATAGAATAGGCAAATGCCTTACTTTATAGTTAAAAAAATAAAAAATACAAGAATGAGGGAGCTATCAAAATTAATCAACCATTATAGAAGTAATCATTACCAAGTGCTAGAGTAATTTAGATACATCAAGGTAAAAATATAATTCAAATTTTTTTGTCACAAGAGACAGTGGCCACCACACTATTTATTGAGGGGGAAGATAGGCATCACATATAGATAGATAATACTAAATCTAAAATCACATAGCTTTCCATTTTATAAGAACTAGGATATAAAATTGATTGATCAATTAAAACACACATTACAAGGTCCAAGATCAATTAGACATATTGCTTCTTGAATTACCTATTGACCTATGGTTTTTGATACATGCATATGGGTAATGCACCCCTCAACTTAGTAAAAACTTAATTTGGATGACAATGGTTATAACAGATGCAAACTTTAGTGTAAAGGCTACATTGGATCATCACTTTCTCATATAAATGGAAAATAGTTAGAATTCCATTTGATGGTAGTGATGATGACCAAAAAGGATGATCTATAAAGAGAGATCAAAGTAAAATATATAGTCAAGCATTAGTGGAAAATGCTATGTGTCTATAAAACTATCAAAAAAGTACTAAAGTCTAGGACAAGACATATGATATACATGAATCAGTGGATAGGATATCCTTTGAGAAAATTTTCACACTGTTATTAAAACAAAATTACAAAAAATACTCAAATATTTAAAAAATACAAATTATGACTTGAGCATGGCATGACTATTAGTTTACTATATTTACAAATATATTTTTATGGCATGTTTGTAGATAATATATTATCTTCTATACATAAATGCATTTCACGTGGTACAAGAGTGATATATAGGCATATATATTATGCATGAATACATAGATGTTATATTTTTTGTATACCTAGGGACATGCCATAATTAGAGGCACGTATTACCATAGGTTATGATATTTATAGGTTATATATTTTTATGATAGTACCTTTACTATGTTGATCCACCTTGATTTATTACATAGGCATTGATATTTATTATATCTTATACAATATTACATGGATATTTTATTTTATATGTTGTGATAAGGGCATATTTGGATGGTGAAAAATATTATTTATGTTTTATACTTATTCGATGTTGTTTAATTTTATATTAGGTTAATCATTGATTTCTTATTGCATGTATATCCTTTCCCTTATTTTTAGATATTTAGCCTTATTTTTTATGGCTCTTGGGAATTGGTTATGAGGCATTTATTTCCCATTGTGTGTGGCTCCATAGGTTTGGTTTGTGAGACATTTATTGTCCCTTATTTGTGTCCCCTTAATCTTATGCATGACACTTATTTTGGAGCTTATTGATATTATTTCAATTTTTAAGTTTACAAATGTTGTAGTCCATATCATACATCTCCCTCATTGTATGTTGTGTCATGATCTATATTATGCACTTTTCTCACATAGTATCATTCATATTTTTTAAATATATGGTTATTATTGCATACTTCATTGCTATATATGTCTTAAAATAACACTATATATATATATATATATATATATATATATATATATATATATATATATATTCATTCCATATGTTACATGCATGATTTGATGTGACATTCCTTGATATGATGACATATTATCTACATGTTACATGATATTACATGATTATATTTTTTACATAACATGGTACAATGAAATTTTCATATGAGATGAGTGACTTGTAGGCTACATCCCTCACCTCAAAAGGGGTGCATTTTTAGATGCTAAAATTTGGCATGAGATACTAGACAATGATAAATTTTTATTGTCTTTAATATACATGATTTGTACACACATATTTGACTCTATCACCATACTCTCACATACACATGATTCCTATGGACATTAAAATTCTAAATCTTCTAGTAATTAACTCTATAAAACACAAAATCTATGTTAAACTAGCTATATATCTTACTCAAACATCTCTAGATCATAATATTTGTGTTATTATTGGCCAAATTTGGCCCACATACAAAGATTATACCTAGATAGATTAACTAAGTAGAGTTCTTAATTGACCAAATGATCAAATGAATTGAGCAAGTGAAGAAGATGGACCAGATTGTCATCAAACATCATGTAAAAATAGATAGGTTAGTTTGGTTGCACACTTAATAAGTTCACTTAGGATACCTTTCAAAGATAAAGGATTGTATGGACATGGTTTTTTTCATGACTTGAACATTCTCTACAAATTTCATGTCTTGATGAGTAGTCTATCTCAAGATATAAGTCCTCCAAGTTCAATAAGAAGAATGAAATGTGTGAACAGATGTAAAGATAAAGCTATAGTAATTAACCATTTGGATTTAAAAAATCCTTAAAAAGTAAGATGTGTACAAGGATTTCAAGTGAATCCCTCATAAAATAGCTATTTGGATTCAAAATAGTGAACACAAAGCTGATAGATGTCAAGATATTGGGTAGAATATCTACAACACATGCAAGGTCAAAGAGTCAAAAAGTGCCTAGAAAAATAGCAATAGTCTACATTCAATCAGATCAAAAGATCTAATTATGAGTGGGTGAGGATGATGTCAATGGTTCTTAAGGATCCAATGGCACACATTTGATCATGCATTTAAATATCAATGGCAAGCATCAAGTCAAAAAGTTAAAGGATCCTAAGATTGAATGTGCCAATCATAAGTGGCATGATCTCATTAAATTAAAGGATCCACTGATGCATTTTTGATTAAGTGGAATAAATATCAATGGCATGTATTCATAAACAAGATGAGATTAATGGTGTGAGTGAGGTAAAAAAATTAAGGAGCTAAGATTAAACACAAGGCCACCACATGGTATAAGCACATCAAATCATAGAGTTGACTAGAAGATCTCACAAAAGAACAAGGCACTGACAAATGTCACAATATGAGAAGCCTAGATCAAGATTGGTGGTCAACATCAAAATTCAAAGGTAGGAGACTTAATTAAATGTTAAACATGGTTTAGGTCAAACCAAAGAAATGTTTAAAAGGCATATGTCACCATTAGATCTCATTTGAGTAGCCTTGAGCATAATATGTAGTGACATAGTTAGGATTGTCAACGATAAAGTTTTGATGCCATTAAAGCATAATTTGGATCTATTTTAAGGGTTTTTGGAACTTATAGGCCTATTTATTTTGAGATTATAGTAATGATTTGTAATTGTGTTCACTTTTATTTAAATAAGATGTGCATATGATGATTTATCATCTTTCATAGGGTTTAGAGGCATGCCTAGGTTTATTTAAACCTAATATAGCTCAAAACAAAACTATATAGCCTATAAGTTCTCATTGACATGATAGCTATAGGAAAACCAATAAATGAGATTAGTTTTCAATTTATAGTAAATATATGTTCAAGATGGAGTATGTGCAAATATAAACAATATATGGAAGAGTGTATTATCTTTTAAAATGGCCACATCCTCGACAAGCAGGTACTTACCATCACTCAAAGTAGACATGGCATGGCTCTATCTGGTCCATGGGTATAAATACTTTGTCCTTATAATGAAATTAAGTGAGAGATGATGTATAAGATCAAATCAAAGTGATTTAGTGGTTAGAGAAGTAGTTGGATCATTCAATACTATTCATATATCAAGTATCTTGCTTCCTTGAAATGATCATGACTCATCATCTACAAAATAGACACTTTCTTATCCTCTAGTGTATTTCCCAACCAATGAGAAGATTATGAGTCTATTGGGATAAATTAAAGCTATCTTGTCTATGATGTATTAACCTTGATTTGATAGAAAGATGGTGTAACATTCATTGAAAAGTGCAACTCATTGATTGTTCTTGGTTAACATGCTCCCTCTTCTCTCTTCTCCCTTTCTCTATATTCCCCATTATTTCTCATTTTGTAATATCTCTCTTGAATTCTAGACTCTCACAAGGACTCCTTGATCTTGAATAATATGGGACTCTTTAAGATATTGCAATATATTCTCCTATTGATTAGGCTAAACTCTATAAATAATTTGTAAGAACTACCTCTTGATGCAATTATAAACTTTCTTTACCTATCTCTTACCTTAGATCTATGTTCAATGAGTTGTGCATGATGGCATAGTGAAGGAGAATCTTCCTCATCCATTTTCCTTTTTAACCTCATTTATGGTGTTTTCAAGCTATTATAGGTCTAGATTAGTATTCCACTTGAACCTAGTCCATGGAATGCTTATGCAATTAGCTGGTCTATGAGGTTGTGTGAGCTAGCATTATCTTATGATGATCTAGTATGGGTTTAATCTTATCAAAGTTTCCCATTTTTATTTGGTATATCTCTTTTTTAACTTTCTTAGGATCCCTTTTCCCCTTTCTAACCATTTTCCATGTGATATCATTAGTTTAGGTGATCCATCAAGAAGAGTTCAGCCTTCTCTAGAGGTCCAACCCCACCATAGGTGACCCATAGCTTGGGGTTATCCCAATATTATGGATTAGTTAGAGGGAGCCTAAATAACTCTCTCTAAGGTTATAGATTAATGTCACAAAAGTTTCTATCATGCTCATTGGAACTTACTATGTTGTTCACTAGTGAAGAGTTTTGGTGTTCTCTTCATCTAATCAGTCTTTGGAGGCAAGTATTCAAACACCAATGGTGATTTTGAGCATCTATCAACTAGTTTATGTAGCCTAACTAAGTGGCTAATCATCATAATCTAGTATGTACAGTCAACCATATTTTGATCAATATGATTATTCTCTACCTCAACATCATACTTATCAAGCAAATAATGTTTATGTGTTTCCCCAAAGTGGTCCTCAAATAAAATATCAACCCTATGATGGCCTTTGTCCTCCTCTCACCCCTATATATGACCAAGGTCAGCCTTTTTTGCATTTAAATAATGATCTAATTCCCCTTGTCAAGACCAAGCTTACCTTATTACATCCTTGTTAGGAGTCAAGTAAGCATTATCAGTTTATATTTAGTTAACAAGGGAGATTAGTAGGGGTATGCATTTTTCTCTAGTCATCCCTATCCATGTTATACAAAAGATAAGGAGTGATATACAGTTGGTCAAGAATAGAAGGAAATTTTATGAGGGTGAATAGTGGTCATATTGTAGGAATGAGGACATAATAATGATGATAATCATGATATATAATGTAGACAATGTGTTGATATCTTATGAAGAGTAGCAGGATCATTTGGATCAGTCTTATGTGCCCTCTCCCCTCCAAGAGCCTCAAGCTCAACCTTCAAGAGCTATTGATCATCCCCCTAGTCAACCTTGTCAAAGTCCATCCTTATCAAAAATTAGAGAGGCAATACTGGACCAAGGTAGAACAATCATGAAAATTAATGAGGGGGTTAAGTTTAGACAAGAATTCCCCATTCATTCCATGGAGGGGATAGGAATATTATTGCAAGAATTTGGAATATATGGGCACTAATTAAGGAATCTTACTATCCATAGGTTGAGAAGCAAGAATTAAAAGGGTGGGTATTATCCATTGAAAAAGTGTTTGATCAGTGGGAGAAAGACTATGTCAAACCTAAGTCAATCAATTTTTCCTCTCTTACCCCTATGCCCATTCATACTCAAGAGTATGAAACCATTCCATCATGGATCTTATCCAAAACATTCAACCCTAGATATGTCATGTCCTCACTTTTGAGACCACCCTCTCCTATAACCATTCAAAAAGAAGAAAATGTGTCTATTCCCTACTCATTTCCATCATGGAAATCAGTTTAAAAAGGCATAAAGAAGATGGAGGAAGTATTAGTTGAGGTAGTTACTCAAGAGCCACCAAATAAACCCTACAAGGTACCTAGCTAGAAAGACACTCTCTTAAGTTGTAAGCAAGGTAAACTTATTCATTATCCAACCATCTCCCTCTTTGAGAAATATCCTATTTTACAAAGGATAGAGGAGGATCTTGTAGTCATATGTGATCTTGAAGAGGACAATGTAAGTCTCTGTGATGAGTAAATTATGATAGGTATCCCTCTTCATAGGGAATATTATGTTTCAAATTTCAAGTTACAAGAGCTTGATGAAAATAAAGAGGATAGCCTTCATGAACCTATTATGGAGGTCAAGGGCAACTCAAATGATTTATAAGATCAATGGCAACATTTGTGCTCAGATTTATTGAGTGAAGTGGAGTGGCTTAATGTTTAAACTTCTCTAAAAAGGACAATCATCAATATAAACATGGGGAAGACATTGAATGGACTATTGAAGGTCCATTATACATAGATAAAAAAGAGGATCAAAACTAGGTGCCTGAGGTTGGTCCACTTCAAGATGAGGTGTTAGTTGAGGATAGCCCTAATATGTTGGATCAAGAGGAAAGTAGATCAGAGCTTAAGCAAGATAGGTTTGATATTTTAGACCTTGTATGGTTAAGTAAAACCTCATTTTTAGTTGAATATCAAGAATAAATATTAAGTGAGGTTGATGAAAGAGACATTTCAAATGCTCAAGAGATGAAGTTTGATGAATATACTAGTGAAGATCTTGAAGAGTTATGGTAGCAGTTCCATGCCATAACCAAATAGTTTGAAGAGGCTAAGAGACATGTCCTTCCTCCAAAACATTATGGACATGCTTCTATAATCATGATTAGTCCTAATTTACACAAGGATAAGGTTGAATAACATGGTCTTTTTGAACCACCAAGTAAACCAAGTGTAGTTGTTCCCAAGAGCCTAAATAAATTCTTTATGCAAGGATTTCTCAAGAGTGATGAGAAAAATCAAGAAATTTCTCCTAAAATATAACATGGACCAAACTTGGAAGACTTGGAATAGTATGTCTACAATGGAGACATGTTGGTTCTCAAAAGGATTGGACATTAAGCTGCCTAGTTCACCAATTCTAGTACCTCTAAAGCAAGGTATTTTTCATCTTGGTTTGTTAAAAATGAATGATACTAAAAGTTTTCCATTTTTCCTAGGAGTGAGGTACTTGTAAATTATTGTACAATATTATATATATTATAGTAGATTCCATGATTTTCTCTAGGTGCTTGTGTGTACATTTGTTTAATAGGTTAGCTATTTTTTTCTTTCCTCCAAGTTTCTACGTGTACTTGCCTTTATTTTTATTTTTATTTTTGTTACTTATTGCTTCAAGAGGAATTTATATAGAGGGACATCCTTGCATCATTTTATGTCAGCTAAGAGTAAAGACTTGTGACTCCTTGCTCAATGGATTAGATAAGGCAACTAGTTTAGGTTCTAAAGCATAACATGTATACTTCTCTATGAGTCACCAAATATGTTAATAAAATTTGGCCCATATACAAATATTTTTCTTGGATAGATAATCTAAGTAGATTACCTGATTGAACAAATGATCAAATGACTTGAGAAAGTGAAGAAGATGGACCAAACTATCATCAAACATCATGCATAAATGGACAAGTCATTATGTTTTCATATAAGTTCACTTAGGAGGCCTCTCAAAGAAAAATAATTACATAGACATGGTTTTTTCCATGCCTTGAACATTATCTAAAAATTTCATGTCTTAATGAGTTGTCTATCTCAATATCTAAGTCCTCAAAGTTGAATAAGTAGAATAAAACATGCACAAGGATGTCAATATAAAGATGTAGCAATTAACCATTTGGATTTAAAAAGTCCTTAACAAGTAAGACATAAATGGGGACATAAAGTTTAGGCCTCATGAAATAGTTGTTTAGATTCAAAAGAGTGAATGTGGAGTTGATAGTTGTCAAGATATTAGGAGCTTAGGTAGAATATCTATGACACACACAAGGTAAAAGAGTCAAAAAGTGCCTATAATAAGATCAATGGTCTGCATTTAATTAGATCAAAAGATCCAATTATGAGAAAGTGAGGATGATGTTATTGGGTCCCAAAGATCCAATGAATCAAGTTTGATCATGCATTCAAAGATCATTGGTGAACATCAAGTCAAAATTTAGAGGATCCTAGGATTAAATGCATCGATGACAAGTGGCATGATCTCAATGAACTAAAAGATTCAATGGTACACATTTGATTAAGCAAAAAAAATACCAACAAGATACGTTCACTGAGTAGATGAGATCAATAGTGTGAGTGAGGTCAAAAATTCAAAGAGCTTAGATTAAATATGAGGCCACCATATGGGGTAAGCACACTAAATAACAAAGCTAATAGTAGGATC